>JZKD02S1754433.1:189157-277006 GCA_000966675.3 Picea glauca
ATGAAAGGAATCTAATGCATATATAAGAAGGTTATAACGATCAAATACGACACATACCATGATACCTTGGACCAATTACCTTATGGAGAAAGAGCCCTCTCCGATGCAAGCCCAGGCCGGTAGTGATGGAAGCTGGTACTGCTGACAGGAAAAATCCGGCTGAGAAGAAGAAAGATGGGTCCTGCAGGGCAATGCTCAAGTCACTCCTTCTCTCGATACTCCATGTCTAGGACCATGTGGGCCTAGAGACATGATCTCCTAGTTATCCCTAGATATCGGGGATAACAGTGACCGCATACCTTCCTTCGGCCTCTGTGAAGGACATCCTTGTACAACCCGACATAGATGGGAGAAGAGGTAAGTGGATTGCCAAGATCCTAGAATTTGACTTGGAAATAAAGCCCACCAAGTTGGTTAAGGGGCAAGGTTTGGCCAAGCTGCTGGTTGAATCCAATTGCAAAGGTTTGGGGATTAGCTTCATCAACGCCTGTTGAGAAAATCCGCAAGCTGAGTCGACCAGTAAGAATTCTCAGGATGCCCTACCACTAACAACATGCACCTGGTACAAGGATATCTTGTATTTTTTACGAGAATTGAAGCCTCCTGATGGAATGGGAAAAAGCAAGGCGAGAGCTCTAAAGCTCAAGGCGGTCAGGTATTGCCTCATTGACCAAGCCTTGTACTGGAAAGACCCTCTAGGGGTGCTCTTAAAATGCCTGGACCCGCAAGAAACCCATAAGGTTATAATTGATTTCCATAATGGCCTTTACGGGGGGCATCATTTCTGGAAGACCACGGCTCATAAGATCCTCAGGGTTGGATATTACTGGCCTACCTTATTCGCTGATGTCTGCAAAGAAATCATATTTTGCATCAAATGCCAAAAGTTCTCAGGAAAACAACAGATCAAACCACTTCCATTAAAGCCCACAGTAGCTGCAACACCTTTTCAACAGTGGGGGTTGGACTTCATTGGAGAAATTCATCCTCGCTCAAGTGGTCATCACAGGTGGATCCTGACTGTGATAGACTATTTCACCAAATGGATAGAAGCTACCCCTACTAGGAGTACTTATTACAAAGTAATCATCAGCTTCCTCGAGGATATCATAGCCAGATTTGGTTGTCCTAGTAAAATCATCACCGACAATGCTGCCTCATTCAGGTCTAAGCCTTTAGTTAAGTTCTGTGAACAGTTTGAGATTTCGTATATCCACTCTACTCCCTATTATTCTCAAGGAAATGAACTGGAAGAGTCTTCCAATAAAAGTTTGATCAAGCTCATTAAAAAATTATTGGAAGACAATAAAAGAGCCTGGGATTCAAAGCTCAAATTTGCTCTATGGGCCGACCGGGTGACAACAAAAACGTCCCCGGGCATCTTACCTGTCCAACTTGTTTATCGAACAGAGGTTTTCTTCCCTACTCAGCTCGCCTTACCTATGGCAAAGCTCTTTCAATATTATGAAGAAGAGCCGGATCATATGATCATAAGGATTCATCAGACAGTAGAAGTACAATAGATTAGGGAATAGGTGAGAGACACAACTCATAGTCATCAACAACGGGTCAAACAGGCTTTTGACAAGAAGGTCAGGAAGAATGAGTTTGAGATTGGGGATTTGGTACTTAAGTGGGATGCACCCAGACAGGATAAAGGAAAACATAGAAATTTTGACGCCCTATGGATCGGCCCCTTCAAAATCTCTGAAGTTTTATCAAACAACATGTACCAGTTGCAAGATCTCGAGGGTGAAGAGGTTTTCAACAACCCAGTAAATGGGCATTTTCTGAAGAAATGTTTTGTTTGAGCCTTAGAAAGCTCTTTTGTTTGTAAATATTGTCCTTTAGTTCTTTGTTCATTTTTTGTTTGTATATTTTCGGCTTAGTAAATGACTCCATAGCCCAATAGCAAGGCACTGAAGCTGCAAAATGAGTTCTTAGAGTATTGCAGGGATGACTCTATCCCCCATGGAGCCTAATGTTAGCGAAAATTCTTGTCTTGGGCACAAAAGTACCCAGGTATGCAGGTAGCCTGGGAAGCGCCCCAGCACAAAACAGGAGAATCTCTTTTCTGACCACAAGTCAAGCGAGCGGGCGAAGTTTTGCTATCGGCAACCGAGATCCACCTACAAAACTGATCGACGTGCTTCAGGATTTCAGGGCTGCCAAGTTGCCCGGGATTTAGCATGAAGGATAGTGCCAATGGTTCAAGGAAAATCTGGGTCATCCGATCCAGTTGAGACAGGTGGCAATGAGTCGGCGTATCGGGGATCGATGTTTCGGAAGAGGAGGAGCCTCCCATTTTTTATAGCTGAAATCGCTGATCGGTGAAACGCCGAAGGCACCTTTGGAGCCAAGCCCACGATCCCAGCACCCGGTCACATCAAGAGAGCCTGTAAATGGGGGAAGGCCCCCCCTTTTATAGTAGTGAATACTATCTGGGCCGTTCATCTGAAGGGAGCGCGACGCACATCCGTGTCACGTCGGCATTCGAAAGTTCAAGGGGTAAGCGCACCTCATCTTTACACCTCCCGAAACCTCGAACCCCGAAGTACCGATAGCACCCAGAATCGAGCCCATGATTTTGGCGCCTGGTCACAAGGAGTAGACCTGGAGGATGGTCGCTAGCATTTATCATTCGATGAGACGAACCCCAAAACGTCGAAAGAACTCTGGAAGATAGACATAGGGTCATGGCCCATGCTCACTTGAGAAAGTTAAAGGGACTGTACAAAGGGGAGGCCCAAAAGCGCTGAGTTGAGTTTCAGAAGGGGGTATTGTGTACTCCAGCTGCCGATTCGATGTAATCTAGATCCAAATACCTGTTGGGAATGAATGAAGAATAAAGAGGGTGGTTGAAGCCTCGTCTCAATCATTAATTGCAAAGTATGGATGTCCCGACCGAAAAGCTTACCCAAGATGGCCCTCTATACTTGTTCTTTCCATGGAAGCCATGCCAAGTCCTCGACTCACCAGGGAATCCAACGCACGTCAATTCATCATTTAAGGGCTCAGCTACCCCCTGGCGTGAGCCATGCAGAATTAAGGTGGCGTATGACAGAGGAGTGCAGGCCAGATTTGATTGAAGAGACTCCTCGTCTCGAAATTCCAGGAGGCCTCTGTTGGGTAAATTTTTAGGAGTATATTTACTTAGTTTTGAGATTTTTCAATCTATCGATGGTAGAGAAAATCTCCCAACTGTAAAAGTTTTAGCAACACTCTAGTTCTCTGGTTATGCATCTGTATGCGAGATTTCTTGTTTTATGACAGTCAGTCTTTCTTACTCCATCTGATTTTCATCTTATGTTGAGAGAGTTCGTGAACGACTGATTCGTGTGAATTATTGTAATCATGTTATGATAAAGGATTTATTATTGCATTGTTGTATTCTCTGGTGTTTTGCGTTTGAATGTAAGAAGATCTTGCATTTAGATGACTTCTCCTACAGTCTGTTAGAAGCCTGATGTTTATAATAGACCCTTGCACTGCTCTTATACTAGTCTTCCCCTTACTCACCCTTATTACAACTTATTGTTTGGAATTTATCTAGGACCTCACTTGCCCATGCATGCCTAGCCTGGTTTAAGAGTTGGAATAATATCGTCTGAGTTTACATCCATTCGATCACCCCTTTCATAGACAAATCATGACATAAACTGATGCGCGTCGGGCTCTGCTCATGCTGCAATCCATGAGTGACTTCCGTCGCCAACACTTAAAATGGAAAGCCAAAGGGATTTTAACGGTTTCACATTATTCACCCTGAATTTCCTTAGTATATTCACCACATGCTTATGTTGTGATAACCAAGCTTACAATATTTTATGTCTATGTGTATTTCCATGCCCAAGATTTATTTTGTTTCTCCCATATCCTTCATAACAACATCCTAACCAAGTGAGACAACCTGTTGACCTCAACCATTCTTATCCTTGAAATAAGCATAAAATATAACACCAAGATAATGAATATACCATAAACACAATGGTTATACTCACTTATTGCAAAATTTGTCTTGCCGTGAAGAAATCAAACATCTTGTACCATTTCCTTGACATGCTTCCAACCATACAATGATTCATGAGTTTGCAAACAAAACTTCTTTTGTGATTTTAAACTAACCATTCTGGTTGTTCCAAATGCATCCCCTTATCCAAATAGCTCCATGTAAAACAATTTTAACATCTAGTTGTACTAACACAACAAGTTTTAACATGAATAGAAACAAACTTTTAACAACTAGTGAGAGACTTTCATGGAAATCAATAGCTTCCAAATACCCTTATGCTACAAGTCATGGTTTGGACCTTTCATCTTTTACTATGTCTCTTTTTCATAAAAGGGGATTGATCAAACACTGCATCCCTTTCCATGATGATTCTATGGGTAGTAGGATCCCACATTATGCATCCCTTAACATCATCACCATATCAAATATGTACATGTTTGATATAGGTCCTAATTAGAATGTTGATAAAAAAACATAAGCATAACAACCGAATAATTTCACATTTGAGTAATTACAAGATGACATGTTCATACTTCTTCTAGAATTTTCCTATCAATTGCAATCGATAGTGATCGAGTTACCGGATAACACAACCGCTTCTGCCCACAACTATTGATGCAACTTGGAATGACTGAACATGCCTATTCGATCCCAGCTTTCTTGCAATCCTTTCCAAGTTTCATTGATATGAACCTACCTTCATCATATATTATCAAATTCTTGATTGACCTTCCAACACATTAAACTTTCCACAGACCAAAATTTCTAACCTAGACACACTTCTCCACCTCGAACTTTTCATTCGAACAAATTTGACCAAATACGACCAAAACAACCGAAGTGAACCTTTCTTCCTCACCTCCAGAGACTTTACACTGGAGTCTCAATGCTCCACCTTAATATGAACATTTCATTGACCAAATCCGACCAAGTAATCCTTCACTGCTTACCTCCAGGCCCATTTACAATGGATTTCACCAAGCCTTTTATAGGCTTCATTACATGCAATCCATGGACACAATACAATGGGTTACCCAAAAACATGCACTTGAAAAACCACGTGCTTTGACCTAAAAAATAGATTTAACTCATTAACTCTTTCACTGAGTCAAGGTTAACCGAACATACATGTCCCCACACATATTCAATCTACCTTAATATACGTCTATTACTTTCATAGGTGACCTAATAAACCAGGAGTATGCATGCCTATACATGTCTTACATATATATGACCATTTACATCCTATTGATGATTTTTACAACTCCAAAGTAAATACATTTTTTTTATTTTTTTATTTCACAGTGACTCAATCATCATTGTCTTGCACCTTCTATGTGAACACAGGTGGTAAGATAGAAAAAAAATAAAAAACTTCACCAACCATACTTATCACTGAATCTGCTTCTTTTGTGCAGTCCTCTTTGGATGCCTGTTTTCTTTTCCAACAGTCATTCTTGAGATGCCTAGATTTTACACATAACCAATATTTCCCCTTACCCATATTGTATTTTGACTTAGACCTAGTTGTACCTTTTTTATTTTCCCCTCCTTCTGTAGATCGACCTATGACCATCAATGCTTCTATTGTTGAGGTTTCCTTACTATATCTTCTCATGATTTCCTTCGACAACAGAGCTCCCCTAACAACGTCATAATCAATGGCATATGTTGTGCTAAATCAAATAGTTGTGACAATATGATCCCAAGACTTAGGTGATGAATACAATAGCATAGTGTCCTTGTCCTCATATTTGTACATTACATCCATACTAGATAATTGACAAATCAAAGTATTGAAAAAATTCAAGTGATCAACAATTTTCATACCTTCTTCCATGGGAAAGCTTTACAACTAACTCTTCAAGAAGATCATGTTAGTCAAGGAATTTTTCATATACAGACTCTCCAGTATGTTCCACAAACCTGTTGTTGTCTCCTCTTCAGTTATGCTAAACAACACTTCAACTGCCAGACACAAATGAATGGTACTTAGATCTCTTCCATCCAAATATTCCCAGTCCTCGCCTTTCATGCTTGTCGGTTTCTTTGTCTTTCTAGCCAATGCCTTTTGCAATCCATGTTGCACAAGAAGATCCCACATATTGATCTTCCATTGCGAAAATATATAATTTCCGCTGAATTTTTCCACCTCAAACTTAGAACTCTGCACTTTCTCCGTTAGAAGAAAACTCAAAAAACCACCTCTTATAAAACTAAGCCTTTTTAAATGTGGAAGAATAATGATATGAACCCCAAATTATTAAAAAAGGTTTAAAAAAATATATTTGATAAATATTTCACATTTTACTAAAACCCCTTTTAACACACCCTCTCACATAAAAAGGTCACTTTTTATTACAGCTTGATTCTCCATAATAAGACAAAAAATGTACATGTCACGACCATGTCTTATGAATAAGAAAAAAAAAATTCAAAGTTTAATTTATACCATGAACTTCATACTGTGTGAATATTGTATTTTAAGATTGGAACTCCTGTGGGTCTTGAATGGGAGCACAATTTTTTATTGATCGACGCTCCTTGAGTGTGGAAGGGGGGTGGCGCCGATTTTCCAGTGCTCCGTGGTGCAAAAAATGGGCATGCTGATTTAATTTTTTTTCCTATTTCTGAAGTGTGTGAATGATGAAACACCTCTAACGTTCCTACAGAGCGTTAATGACTTGAAACTCAGTCAATCACACTCTCTGGTTCTCAGAAAACATATGGGATCCTCATTACTTTGGTCTACTTGTCCTTACTTGCCAAAAACATGTCCAAAGTTTCTTGTGCTCACAGTCAACCTGCACACAATTCACCTTGGTTCACTTGTGACACCTACTCAACCTTTTCTGAGATGACTTGTTAGGCAGTGCAAGAAAGAAATAGCATAAAAACTGTTATCTCCTCAAATGTTTTTGTAAAATGTTAAGGAATTTCATTCGTGCATGCTTAATGTATCATTTGATATTAGTCATTTAGACAGTATTTTATCTCCATATTCCTGATCAATCTCCCATTGATCGTTTTTGGTGCACCAGACCGTTGTGACTCTGCCTTGACCTGCATTACAAAAACACATAATGGTTATATTGCCTGAATCTTAGTCTTCTATTTATTTATATTTTGATTTGTTATTACCGAAATAAATAGTAATGAGTGCATTACAAAGTATCTAACTAAGTCCAAATCTTACAGACCTAAGCTATCCATATACCAAACAAACTCTTTTTGTGCCTAAGCTTGAGCTTTGTCTTAAACTAAACTAAGCCTCTTGACTTTGATAGTTTTTGCCAAAATTTTAGGGACCGATGGGCCAAGCCACATGTTTACATATACCAAATTCCGTGTCTGCACATTAAGTGTGTTCAACTCAAAGCCATGCCACAATTCAAGTTACAAATTGACACATAAGTCGACACACAAGCCCCAAGTTATATCAAAACCCAAGCCCGATTCATTTCTAATTGTTTCATCGAATAAGTTAACTGAAGTATTAGTGGATATAAAGGCTATAATATCCAAACGCCTGATGCATGCCCATTCAGAAAAAACGTAGACACAGAGTAAATGCCAAGTGCCACACGAATGCGCAGTTGTCATTTGGTGAGTATAGCCGCGTCTCTCGATTCTTTCATACTCAAGGGCATAGGATCGAAGACATCTAGTCATAGGGAATAAATACGAGCTGTGTTGAGCTTCATATTTCATTTCCCTCTGCTAAATGTTTTTGTTGAGATTATATGTGCCCAATTGTGGTCAAGAGCTGCAAGGTTTGAAGGTATCCACCAAATTGCCAGAATCAAGGCATTATTGTAGAGATTGAAGTTGTATGCCGAGTTGACAAAGTCGAAGCTTACAGTCCATCAATGCACAACTTGAAGTGGCAATGGTGATTGCAGCGAGAAAGTTACAGGTGCCAAAGATTATACAGACCAATGGCAAAGACATGATGCGGATTTGGAGAGATATGCGCTTGGCTAGGAATTGAAGACTTTAATTGCAGTAAGCACGAGCTTGCAGATGATTGGTATGGTAGAGCCAAAGCATGTACTTTTTCCCATTAATGATAGCAACCCATACCTTACAGAGGATACAAGACAGGCTGTGGCAACGACTACATAATTGACAAAAAAATATGGTACAGACATCACTGTTGTTGTTATTGATGAAAACAATAAGGATGCAATAGCAGATCATGATGCACGATTATCCAGTACCTGTTGGCATCTGGCTCAAGGTGGTTTGAGGAGTTTCGTCTTGATGAAGAGACTTGGTGAAGGAAAGAAACCTATTGCTATTATTGGAGAGATTAGCATGGAATCCATCCACTCAAAACATGTCGATGGGAATTTGCTGGCAGAGTTCATTCCCTGTCCTGTTCTTTTGTTGCCACTCTAATTTGAGTTTTGGAAAACTGATTGAACTGATTTAAATCGCTTACTATGAAGAACATCTTACAAATGGAAACATTTACATCACCATTTATGCTGCAATAGATTTCAGGAGAAAATGATGGAGAAGGAGAAACCACTTGGTCATGCTCTGCATGATCTCTTCACCAAAATATCAGCATTGGTTTAGGGTGAGCTACAGGGCATGAACAATCTGTTGGAGCTAATTGAAAAGATGAACCTAAGAACAACAAATGAATATAATAGCCTTGGATATATTATTTCAGGCTTTCGGGTTTACATGGAGCAATTGAAGATGAAGAAATAGCTTTAGAGAAAGCTTCTCCACATGCAACTATACCTGAAGATCAGAAAGCTGGCAGAAAATAAATTTTGAAAGTTGTTTTCAAAACAAAGATTTTAGTGGTTTAGAAGGATTTTTTCAACTGTCCTTAACCAGAGCTTTCAGTGGTTAACATGCTCGAATTTCACCTCTCTTAACCACCAAAAGCACTGATAGTCATGTTTATAGTATATGAGTTCTTTTTTATTTTAGTAGTGACAGTGGAAGAGGTTTCTTACTGTAACTGTGAGTCCCAAATCTTTACCTCTGTGAACCTATATTTCATGTTCACTGTTTGTGTTTCGTGGGTTTATTTTTGGTTCAATCTTTTTTTTACCCTATACTTAGCAACTGTAATTTGGAGTGAATCAGAGTAGTTCCGAATAGTTTACACCTTCGTCGTGCTCCAAGAACTAAAGGGTCCAACTGGGTTCTCAAAGTATATGTTTCTCCTGTGTGACTGATGCATAACATTTGTAGATAGGTAGTGGTCTACTGGTAATTTATCCCTGGATGATGTTAGGTTATTGTCCACGAGGATTTTTATTGGTGAAAAGTATGATACCATTCTTTGCATTCTTCGCTTTGTTCGTAAAGGGTTTTTATCAAATGATTTCTCTCTTGAATTCACAATGCTATTTTATTTTGTCAAGGTAATTATTTGAAATTCTTTAAAAAGGGTTTTTCTCTGTATTAATGGTGGGGCTCTTCCTGTTGCTAGGGTACCCACCCGAAGCTCCGAGACCCTTCTCCCATTGGTCAGGGTTGACTATGAAGAAAAGCATGGTAACAGGTTGACTATGAAGAAAAGCATGGTAACATGAGGGTGTGGTGTTTGAGCCCTAAGTTAAGTGATCCAACATCTATGGTTATCAATATTCCATTTCGAATTTATAAAACAAGATTCTACTCTATAACTTTTCTAATGTTTACCGTGATGGCCGACTGCAGGTGTGCCCACTTCACAGCGTGGGTTCCACCCTTTGTTCATCATGACAAAGGTACTTGGGTTTCAAAATATGACTCTTCAACTTGTTTCTGAAACCACAACATGGAGGTCTCGATTTTGTTTGTAGTTTTCTGATTTTAAGAGTAACCTTTATTCATGCATCGATTCCCTATATTGGATATCTGAGGGTTAATCTCATTTTGTTTGTCAAATTTCCAATTAAGGATATATATATGAGCATGTTGTAGGAGATAAATGATATTCTAAAGCTAGAGGTTAGCAAAAATGGTTCTAAGTTTTTCGTCTGTTGTTGGGAAAAGCTCTTAAATAAGTTAAGCTTAAAAAAGGGAGGGATATTGTTTCTATTTGGAAAATAGCTTACTTTCGGTGTCCTGTACACCACTTTTGTAATAGTAAGTGTTCAGAAATCTTTAACAGTTGTAAAAACCATCCTCGCTTGACTACATTATAGTCTGAAAGATTTGTCTATTGTGAATGAAATTCTTGTTTTTTTTTTTTTTTTAAATTACCCCGACAGAATCGTTATCAGAGGTCTCACATCTTTAGTCTCTGTGTATTCGTATGTGCTTGTTTTTCGATTGGTTGCTTCTTCAACAAAGATTGTATTACTCTGTAATTTATGTAAATGTGAAGCGATTTAACAGATATCCTATATGGTACCGTCATAAAAAATTCTTTGTTTCCTTTCTGCGCACAACATATATAAGCTATGCCATATGTTGTTAATGTAGTGGGGAGTTTATTTATCTGTTTCCTGTAGCATTATCCTAGCATGATTATATCATCCAAATTAGGGTATTCTTACTCGTTGGATTACGTTCATTCCCATATGCTTCATCATTGTCGACTGTATAAGTGGATTCTGTTTAAAGTTTGAAACATACATATGCATATAATAGCTATGTTCATGCATTGATATATATTCGACTCTGTTTAAAGTTTGAAACATATATGTGCATATAATAGCTCTGTTCGCTCATTGATACATATTTGAATCTGTTTAAAGTTTGAAACATATATGTGCATATAATAGCTATGTTCGTTCATTCGACTTTGTTTAAAGTTTGAAACATATATGTGCATATAATAGCTTTGTTCGTTCATTAGACTATGTTTAAAGTTTGAAACATATATACGCATATAATAGCTTTGTTCGTTCATTGATACATATTCGATTGTATTTAAAAATTGATTCTGGAAAATAAATCTACAATTAAATCCTACAGTCTATTCACTGAATTTCGAACAACCTTTGTCTAGGTTCTTGCATGCATACCATCATTAAGGATCCCACCATAACAATAACCAATTCTTCCAACAAAGGTAGAATACTGAATATTTAGGTATAGGAACAGACTTACAACAGTTATACGATCATTAAAAAAGATACTAGAACTCTTTTCCTTATAGCTATAATATGTACAGTATCTCCAATATAAAATCATTCAGACAGATAGATTTTAGAGTAACATATCTGAACTGATCTTGCAGAGAAAACAAAGGGAACATCCACGTTCCTCCCAACCGTAGAACTGAGCAACCACGACTACCTGCCCGATTCACCCCTTAGCCTGACCATGAGTCCATAAGGGCGAACTTGGAAATCCCTCTACAACACTGTCCTTCAATACAGTCACCTTTTTCTCCTTGCCTCACACCCTTCCAATGTTCATAACAACAAGTGAAAAATAAAAAAAAAACAAAATAGACTCTTTCCCAACATACTTAGTAGCGTCCTGCCTCCTCACATATGCTTATTTGTAACTTGCCTAGGTTTTTTCCCTTCCTTAGAATTTTCGCAGCTTCCTAAATCCCTGGTTTTCAAGGGCTGCAAATGACCAAATCATTAATTTGTCACTTGTAAAAATCAGCCCAGGGGTAGTTCCAACATGTTCCCCACTCATGGAGTCATGATAAACTACTTTTAACATGGCTGTTCCATTTGTCTTCCTACAATCAATATAAAATATTTTTCTTTTAAACAAGTGTCATTGTCAAATAGCTAGTTGGGTCAAATCAGAGTTCTACCCAACAGTCATAATAATTTATTACAATTAACAAATTCCAAATTTGGAATTTCCATAAATGGAAAAAAAATTCCAAATTCGAATTTACAAAAAATGAAATAATTTCCCAGAAATTTAAATTTCCTATATATTTTATTTTGGGGGATGTCACATCCTTCCCCCTTCAATAAAACACTGTCCTCAATGTTTTTTCCTTTCTTGGAACAAGATTGGATGAGATTAAATCTCCCTCCAATTCCCAAGTGGCGTCCTCAGGACTAAAGTGCTTCCATTGCACCTTTACCTAAGCAATGACTCTGTTCTAAATCCCTATTTCTCTCCGGTCCATAATGCGTAGGGGTTCCACCTAGAATTCGTCTTCGGGTTCCACCTGTACCAAGTTCCAATCAATCATATGAGTAGGGTCGTGAACATATTTTTTGAATAAAGAAACATGAAATACATTATGAATTCTTAAATTCGCTGGCAGTGCAAGTTGATATGCTACGGGTCCAATTTGAGCTAATATCTCAAAGGGCCCACAAAACCTGGGTGCCAGCTTGGCACAGTTTCCTAGCTTCAATGAGATTTTTTGGGCTTTGACCTTCAAATATACATGGTCTCCCGCTTGAAACTCTAAGTGTCTTTTTTTCATATCTACATAGCTCTTTTGTATGTCTTGTGCTTCCTTCAAGTTATGTTGTACCTTCCATACCATGTTCTCCATTTCTTGGAGCATTTCTGGTCCAACCATGAGTCTGTCAACCGGGTTATCCCAAGTAATTGGAGTCATACACTTTATGTCATACAATACCTCGAAAGGGCTCAACTTTGCTGAAGTTTGGTGCCCATTGTTATATGCAAATTCTACCAAGTTTATATAATCCTCCCACTTGTTTGGTTTTGTTCTTACGTACATGCAGAGCATATCCTCTATGATTTGGTTTGTCCTTTTGGTTTATCCATCCGTTTGTGGATGATAACTTGTACTGAAATTCAAGTTGGTATTGAGCCCTGCAAACATTTCCTTCCGAAAAGTGGATGTGAATTTTACGTCTCTATCTAAAATCACCATTTTAGGAATACCATGCAGTCTAAAGATTTCTTTCATGAATATTTCAGTGATGTTTATAGCTTTAAAAGTAGACTTTACAGGAATAAAGTTTGCAGACTTATTGAGTTTATCGATTACAACCATGATGGAGTCATTCTATTTATGAGTTTTAGGAAAACCTGTTATAAAGTTGAGTGATAAAGTTGAGTGGATGTTGGTGCTTGGCCTCAACCTACTAACAATCGTGGAGCCTAGCCAAGTATTCTGTTGTTTATCCCATCAATTTGGCGAATAAAATAGTTTCATAAGTGTTGTTATCATTTTTTGGTAACCTGGGTGGCCAGAATACGACTTCTTATGCACTTCTTCCAAGATTGTTAATTTTAACCCTGTTGAATCTGGTATGTAAAGTTTTTTTTTAAATCGTAGCAGCCCCTTCTCGTCGATACTTAGATCTGGCTTATCTGATTTCACGGTATTGTTTGGTAATTCTTCCATTATTTTAGTATAGTTTTTGTCATCAATACCTGTCGTCCTTATTCTTTCTTCCAGATCACTTTCTGCGCTGCTAATATTCATCTCAAATAATCCATGGACTATTCTACTTAAAGAATCTGCTACTTTGTTTTCCTTGCCTTTGATATGTCTAACCTCGAAGTTTAATTCGCTTTAGAAGGCTAACCACCTTGATTGCCTTGTGTTAAGATTTGGTTGGTTAAACATATATTTCACCCCGCTACTGTCCATTAATAATAGGAATCTTCTGCCCATTGTGTAGTGTCGCCACGTCTTTAAGGCATGTATTACTACTGCCAAGTCATGAGTGACATAATTTCGCTCATGTTCTTTTAATTTTCGGGACTCATAACAAATAGCGTGTCCTTCCTGAGTTAGGACACCACCTAGCCCTTCTTTACTTGCATCGACACATATGGTGAAGTCTTTATCTGGGTCTGCTACTTTCAATATGGGTGTCGTTGTCAATAATTCCTTTAGTTTGTTGAAGTCGTCTTGACATTTCTTTGACTAGTTAAACCTAGTTCCTTTCTTTTGTAATGATGTGATAGGGTAGTCTATCTTGGAAAACAATTCTATAAACCTGCGGTAGTATCTGGTGATTCCCATGAACGACCATATATCCACTACATCTTTAGGTATCGGTCATTCCATAATGGATTTCTTCTTTTATGGGTCTACGACAATGCCCTCTACTGAAATTACATGTCCAAGATGTTGTATTTCTTTCTGATAGAAGTTAGACTTGTCGAAATTGGCGTACAGTTTGTGCTTCCAAAATGTTTGCAAAACTATTCTTAAGTGTTCCTCAAGTTCCTCCTCCGTCTTTTAATAGACCAGGATATCATCGATGAATACTACCATGAACTTATCCAAGTACTCACTGAAAATACTGTTCATTAGGCCCATAAACGTGGCTGGGGCGTTAGTGAGTTTGAAAGGGATGACTACAAACTCGTAGTGTACATATCTTGTTTGAAATGTTGTTTTGTTTATGTCCTCGTCTTTTAATCGAACTTGATGATAACCGAATCGTAAATCCAATTTTGAAAAGATCTTTCCCCCCCCTACTTGATCGAACAGATCATTTATCCTTGGTAAGGGGTATTTATTATTAATAGTCATTTTGTTCAGTTGTCTATAATCGATACATAATCTTAGAGTACCATCCTTCTTTTTCACAAAGAGGATTGGTGCTCCCCAAGGTGAGACACTCGGTATGATATACTCTTTGTCCAACAATTACTGTAATTGTATTTTTAATTCTGTCAGTTCTCGTAAACTCATCCAGTAAGGCGCCTTAAAGATTGGGGAAAAATCGAGTAACAGATCTATGGAGAAGTCTATTTCCCTTCTAGGGGGTAATTCTGGTCTCTCATCCACAAACATGTCTCTGAAATCACGTAGGACAACAAAGTCTTCCAACTTTGGCTTATCCTTCTTTTCTGCTAGACTCGTCACTTGGATGGCATAAACTTGACATCCTTTTCTCACACATTTCTTTAGTTGCATCCCTAAAATTTGTCTGACCGATACCGGTTTTGGTATACATTGGGTTGTCCTGGTGGTGTTGGAATCATCTTTATAGCTACGTATCTTTGTATAAAAATTTAATATTTCTTTGTGTTGTTCCAACTAGTCCATCCCAATAATCATATCGTAATATCCTAGTGGTAGGATGTTCAGATCAGTCCTTATAGTTTGACCATCTAGGCTAAACTCAAAATCTGAAATATAGTCAATTGCTTTCCTTTTTGTACATGTCGCTAATTTCACAAGCCATGATTTTGTGTGCTTCAGTCTCTTAAGTTTATTTGACTCTACTACCTTCAGAGTAATATAACTTAATGTTTCTCCGGGGTCAATTAAAACATAAATTCGAGTGTCATGGATTTTACCTTCGACTTCTACCACTGAGGACTGCTGGGCAGCTTGTCATCCATCGATGGCTGCATTGATCCGATGTAGGCTCCTGCCCACGTCTCCCACTGTCGAGGCTTCTTGCAGGTTATGAAAAATAGTTCTTTTTGTTGAACTCAAACGTGGGCAGTTCCTCCTTAGATGAGGCTCTTCAAATTTCCAACACTTTAATGGCTCACGAGAGTTGTCCACAAACCTCCTCGTTCCCAGGTTTACAGGTTTTCTGCTTCCTTGCGTATTCGGAGGATTGGAGTGAAAATCCTTTCTCAAAAAACTCTTTGTTGTATTCTGATAAGGAGCTGGCTAGTACCCCTTCTTCTATTGGTTCATTCGATCGTATTTCTTATCCTTCCAAGCTTTGGGAAACTCTGCTCTTTGTTTATATTGGTCGTAGCACATTCGCTCTTTTAAGAATACTTCGCTTAAGGATTTGGGGTTGTCAAACTCAATTCTATCCCTGTAGGACTGTGGTAGATAGCTTAGAAATCGTTGAATTTTTAATTTATCCTCCCGGATGTACGATATGAACCTTAGCAGATCCAGAAATTTATTTATAAGGTCCTTCATTGTCATCTGTCCAAGTCGTAAATCGTAAAATTATGTTGTCTTCCTTTCATAGTAATTTTCAGAAAGGTATTGTTTCTTGAAATACTTCTTAAAGTCAGACCATTCCAACTGTTTCTCCTTTAAGCCCTTGGCCAATTTCAAATCTTGCCACCAAATAATGGCCTTCCCTTTTAGATTGTAGATGGCCATCCTGACCTTCATGTTGCTGGAATAGTTGTAGATTTGGAAATGCCTTTTGATGTCCAACAACCATGCCTCTACCTCTTCTCCTGTCCTAGATTCTCCATCAAAGATAGTGGGTTTAATCTTTTTAAATTCTCCTTCAAGGTGGTCTACTTGTTTTCTTTTTCTGTTAGTTTTAGTTCCATCCTCAGCTAGAGGTGTTCTTTCAGACAAACTATCTCCTTTTTCTGTTTCTGGCCCTAAGTTCTTGGAGGCTCTCTTGTTGACTTCTTCATCATTATTATTGTCTTTTGGGATTTTTTTGGTCACTATAATGTGCAATAGGACTTCGTTTGTCTCCTACTATTGTTATTGTGCCTTCTTCAATTTTTCATTGTCGACTTTAAAGATCTGTAGCTCAACAATCAAGTTCCTCATTGTTTCCAACACTTCTATGGGTGAGCTTCTGTCACTATTCTTCCTTGTATCTCCAGGAGGTCTTCGTTGTGGATTTTCTTCCATCCTGTTTTCTGCATTGTCTTGAGCTGCCATACTTATTCACTAAAACAGAGAAAGTTTTATGTTTGTAACCACACAATTTATTAGTTTTTATCTAAAACAAAATATATACTAAGCACTTCAGTGGTCCTGTTCAGGCCTAGTGTTGTAACTTTCACTATGATACCATATGTAATGAACCTCAAAATTCTCATAAAAAAAAATTATCTGTGGTACAATATTTGCTACTTAACTTCGTTTAATCCACTCGTAAGGTGCGTACTTACATTTTTTTTTTGCTTGCTTGACCTTATAACATGCTTGCTTAATACTCTTGGCTCAATACCTTATAATAATCAAATGTAAGTATGTTATATTTCTTACTTTATTATAAGGGCTTCATTGTAATGCTCGCAGCTACCTATACGCTAGGATTGGAATTTCAGTCCCTTTGTTTTAATAGAAACGAAATATTAGATTTTTGCGCATAAATTTATGTCCCTAGGATTTAAATGCTTATACACTTACCTAACTGTGTCAACATCAGTCTTCAAGTCCTGATTGCAGTACGTGATAGGAAAGGTTTTAAGGAGATTAATGAATGGTTTAAGAGTGGTTTCCAGGTGTTTCCTTTGATGGCTCTACTTCAGTTATGTTACAACTTTTCCTTACCATAACGAACTGAACCCGATCAAGTCCACATCATTCTATCCAGAATTGAACTAACTAACTCTCCTTCGCTTACTGGACTAACGAGAAGATAACTTCAAAGTTTGGCGACCGACTAGTTTCACTGGACAATCATGGTTTTACTGTTGGTTTACTTCTTATCTTCTGCATTTAGGGAGGAAGATGTACCTGTCAGGAGGAGTTTAAGACTCTGTCCAAAAAATTAATTAAGGGTCCTACTAACCTCAGCGGCGATGTCTCTTTCTCCTTCTCCTCCCAATCTTGATGCGCAAGCTTTGCCCTAGTGTAAAGTTTGTACCTCACATGCTGTAAAGAGTGTACTCATGCATCTTAGGTTTTGGTGGTCTCATTTCTCCCTTGTGCCTTCGAAGGAAAGGGTTTTGTGTTATGAAATATTCCACAAGGAAATTCTGTCGCCTCCACGAGAAACCTTTGGTGCAGTCAGCGACAATACCTGGTAAGTTTTCTTTAAGGGACTATCGTATTTTAGGTTCGAACTGAGTTTGTTGTTTTTGGTTGAAACCGAGAAAGAATTTGTTTTCTGTGCACTTTATTGTGGGTTTACAGACCTTCTTTACTCTCGATAGTCATGTTTAGAGTCTATGCGTTCTTTTTTATTTTAGTAGTGACAATAGAAGAGGTTTCTTACTGTAACCATGAGTCACAAATCTTTACCTCTGTGAACCTATATTTCGTGTTCACTATTTGTGTCATGTAGGTTTATTTGTGGTTCAATCTTTTGTTTACCCTATACTTAGAAACTCTAATTTGGAGTGACTCAGAGTAGTTCCGAATAGTTTACACCTTCGTCGTGCTCCAAGAACTAAAGGGTCCAAATGGGTTCTCAACGTATATGTTTCTCCTCTGTGACTGGTGCATAACATTTGTAGATAGGTAGTGGTCTACCGGTAATTTATCCCTCGATGATGTTAGGTTATTCTCTACGAGGAATTTTATTTGTGAAATGTATGATATTGTTCTTTTCATTCTTCGCTTTGTTTATAAAGGGTTTTTATCAAATGATTTATCTCTTGAATTCGCAATGCTATTTTATTTTGTCAAGGTAATTATTTGAAATTCCGTATAAAGAGTTTTTCTTTGTATTAATGGTGGGGCTCTTCGTGTTGCAAGGGTACCCACCAGGAGCTCCCAGACCCTTCTCCCCTCAGTCAGGGTTGACTATGAATAAAAGCATGGTAACAAGAGGGTGTGGCGTTTCATCCCTAAGTTAAGTGATCCAACAACTATGGTTATCAATATTCCCTTTCGAGTTTATAAAACAGGATTCTACTCTATAACTTTTCTAATGTTTACTGTGATGGCTGAATGTAGGTGTGCCTACTTCACAGTGTGGGTTCCAGCCCTTGTTCATCATGGCAAAGGTACTCAGGTTCCAAATTATGACTCTTCAACTTGTTTCTGAAACCACGACATGGAGGTCGCGATTCTATTCGTAGTTTTCTGATGTTAATAGTAACCTTTATTCATGCACCGATTCCCTGTATCGGATATCTGAGGGTTAATCCCATTTTGTTTTTCAATGTTCCAATTAAGGATATATATATGAGCATGTTGTAGGAGATAACTAATATTCTAAAGCTAGATTTTCGCGAAAACAATTCTAAACTTTTCGTCTGTTGTTGGGAAAAACTCTTAAATAAGTTAAGCTTAGAAAAGGGAGGGATATTGTTTCTATTTGGAAAATAGATTACTTTCGGCGTCCTGTACACCACTTTTGTAATAGTAAGGGTTTGAAAATCTTTAATAGTTGTAACAACCATCATTGCTTGACTACATTATGGTCTATAAGATTTGTCTCTTGTGAATGAAATTCTTGTTTTCTTTTTGTTTAAAAAAAAATACCCCAATGAAATCGTTATCAGAGGTCTCACATCTTCAGTCTCTACATATTCGTATGTGTTTGTTTTTCGATTGGTTGCTTCTTCAACAAAGATTGCATCACTCTGTAATTTTTGTAAATGTGAAGCGATTTAATAGATATCGTATATGGTACCTTCATAAAAAATGCTTTGTTTCCTTTCTGTGCATAGCATATATAAGATATGTCATATGTTGTTAATGTAGTAGTGAGTTTATTTATCTGTTTCCTGTAGTATTATCCTATCATGATTATATCGTCCAAATTAGGGTAGTCTTACTCCTTGGATTATGTTCTTTCCCATATGCTTCATCATTCTCGACTGTATAAGTGGATTCTGTTTAAAGTTTGAAACATACCTATGCATATAATAGCTCTGTTCGTGCAATGATATATATTCGACTCTGTTTAAATTTTGAAACATATATGTGCATATAAGAGCTCTGTTCGTTCGTTGATACATATTCGACTCTGTTTAAAGTTTGAAACATATATGTGCATATAATATCTTTGTTCGTTCATTTGAATCTGTTTAAAGTTTGAGACATATATGTGCATATAATAGCTTTGTTCATTCATTCGACTCTATTTAAAGTTTGAAACATATATACGCATATACTAGCTTTGTTCGTTCATTGATACATATTCGATTCTGTTTAAAAATTGATTCCGAAAAATAAATCTACAATTAAATCCTATAGTTTATTCACTGAATTTCCAACAACCTTTGTCTAGGTTCTTGCATACATACCAGCATTAAGGATCCCACTATAAAAATAACCAATTCGTCCAACAGAGGTAGAATACTGAATATTTAGGTATAGGAAAAGACTTACAACAGTTATACGATCATTAAAATAGATACTAGAACTCTTTTCCGTATAGATATAACATGTACAATATCTACAATATAAAATCATTCAGACATATAGAGTTTAGAGTAACATATCTGAACTAAGCTTGCGAAGAAAACAAAGGGTACAACCACATTCCTCCCAACTGTACAACCGAGCAACCACGATTACTTTCCCAATTCACCCCCTAGCCTGACCATGAGTCCATAAGGGTGAACTTGGAAATCTCTCTACAACACTGTCCCTCAATTTAGTCACCTTTTTCTCCTTGCCTCACACCCTTCTAGTGTTCATAACAACAAGTGAAAAATAAACAAAAAGAAAATAGACTCTTTCCCAGCATACTTAGCAACGTCCTGCCTCCTCACATATGTTTATTTGTAACTTGCCTAGGTCTTTTCTCTTCCTTGGAATTTTCGCAGCTTCCTAAATCCTTGGTTTTCAGGGGCTGCGAATGGCCAAATCATTAATTTGCCACTTGTAAAAATCAGCCCAGGGGTAGTTCCAACATGTTCCCCACTCATGGAGTCATGGTAAGCTACTTTTAACACGGTTGTTCCATTTGTCTTCCTGCAATGAATATAAAATATTTTGTTTTTAAACAAGTGTCATTTTCAAATAGCTAGTTCAGTGAAATCAGAGTTCTGCCCAACAGACATAATAATTTATTACAATTAACAAATTCAAAATTCAAAATTGCCATAAATGGAAAAGAATTTCCAAATTCGAATTTACCAAAAACAAAATAATTTCAAAGAAATTTAAATTTCCAAAATATTTTATTTTGGGGAATGTCACAGATACCTTGGAGGAAATTATGCATAGGATTAAGCATATAACATAGTTGTTGAACACTCTGTAAGCTCAACGAGGAGTGCTTGAGCATAAGTTGCCAAGAGGGCACATATATCCAATCGAGGAACAAAAAGGACAGAGAGCTTTGGGGTCCAAGTAGTTGAAGCTCAAGGTGAAACAAAGTTTCTCAACACTCTGGAGGAAGACCTATGTAAGGAGTGCACCAGGCCAATACTTAGACAAAGTGTTGAAAGACAACCATCTGAAGGCCATTCAAGCACAAGAATTGCACCAGAAGTAAAGTAGTTTCACTTTACAAGCTCAAGAGGAGAAGCAAAAATTGAGACCCAGAGTAACGGAGCTCGCAGGACGTTCAATGGCACTAAACTTTGAGAAGTTTGAATAAATCCTTCATTCGAGAGGAAAGAACAAAGTGAAAATGAGAGAGGATTTGTGGAAGTCCCGAAGTCCTACAGAATATAGGGACCATCCATCGTCCAGAGAGATAGGTGGAAAGAGATCTCGAAGTCCAGAGAAATCATTCTCCGGGAGTTTTCAGTTGAGTGGAGTGCAAGATCGTTGAAGGTATGAAGCCTGTAGTGGATCCTGAATGTTGATTGTCAGGAGAAAGTTGGAAAAATATCAGAGAGTCTGGGAGATAGACCTCAAGAAGATTAGCGAGGAGAAAATCGAAGTCTTTGTGAAGTCGTGAAGAGCAAAGTAGATCTTCATCGACGAATCCAGAAGAGGACACATGGAGGAGATCCACGTATTTAAGAGAAAATGTACTTCAGAAGGCAGACTGGGAAGATACCTGAAGGCCGGAGTCCCGAAGATATCTTGGTCGTCTATTTAGAGAGGCACATGGAGGGAAGATTGTGACTCCGCCAGTTCAACGTTCAACGCTTTTCAAGCCTCTTGTGTTACAGAGGAGAGAAATTGTCGAAGGCCGAAGCGTCGAAGGCCTAACACACTTTTGGTTGAGCCCTAGGTCAGATCCCATGGTCGCATGCGAAAAGGGGATAATGGGACAAGATACCACCCGTTGGCTTTGAGATTTGAAAAAGTGCTAAGAAGTAGGGCCATAGGTTCCATATAACATGTGCCCAAGGAGATAAAAGGACCTGTGTTAATTTGAATTTCAGCCAGCAAGGTCCCGAAGGGTTTATTTGGCTCATTTTGCAAATATCCTTGACCGGGAGGTCATGTAAGCCCCATGAGGGGAGGGGGGGGATACATCAATAATGAATATACATAAACACAATGGTTATACTCACTTCTTGTAAAATTTGGCTCACCATGAAGTAATCAAACATCTTGTACCATTTTTCTAGCATGCTTCATTCCATACAATGATTCTTGATTTTGAAAAAAAATATTCTGTTGTGATTCTGAACTAACCGTTTTAGTTGTTCCAAACACATTCCCTTATCCAAAAAAATCCATGTAAAATAGTTTTAACATCTAGTTGTACCAACACAACTATTGCTAAGACAACATGAATAGAAACAAGCTTTTAACAACTAGTGAGAGAATTTCATGGAAATCAACACCTTCCAAATACCCTTTTGTTACCAGTCATGCTTTAGACCTTTCATCTTTTATTGCGTCTTTTTTTATAAAAGGGGATTCATCAAACACTGCATCTCTATCCATCATGATTCTGTGGGTAGTAGGATCCCATAGCCTGCATCCCTTAACATCCTCAACATATCATAGATCTACTTGTTTGATCTGGGTCCTATTTAGAATGTTGATTAAAAAACATAAGCATCACAACTGAATAAATTCACATTTGAGTAATTACCATATGAATTGTTCATACCTCTTCCATAATATTCTTGTCTTTTGCAATCGATGGTGATCGAGTTACAAGTTAGCACAATCGCTTCTTCCCACAACTATTGTTGCAACTTGGTATTACTGAACATGCCTGTTCGATCCCAACTTCCTTGCAATACTTTCCAAGTTTTCTGGATATGAACCTGCCTTCATCATATATTATCAAAAACTTGATTGACCTACAAACACATCAACCTTTCTACAAACCCACCTTTTTAACCTAGACACACTACTCCACCTCAAACTTTGCATTCGAACACCTTTGACCAAATATGGTCAAACCAACGTATGTGAACCTTTGTTACTCACCTCCAGGGAATTTACAATGGATTTTCAGTGCTACACCTTAACACAACCATTCCCTTGAACAAATATGACCAAGTAATCCTTCACCGCTTACCTCCAGGCCCATTTACAATGGAGTTCACCAAGCCTTTTATAAGCTTCATTATATGCAATAAATGGACACAATACCACAGGTTACCAAAAAAACACAAAAAAACGGATTTAACTCATTAGCTCTTTCACCGAGTCAAGGTTAACCCAACATACATTTTCCCCCATATATTCAATCTACCTAAATCTACATCTAGACTTTTCATAGGTGACCTGATAAACCAGGGGTATGTATTCTTATCTAGGTCTTACAGACATATGTCGATCTACATGTAGTTGATAATTTTTACAAATTCAAAGTAAATACATTTTTTTTTATGATTTCACAGTGAATTAACCATCATCGCCCCACACCTTCCATGTGAACACAGGTGGTGAGACACAACATACAAAAACAAATTCATAAACCATACCTATAGCTGAATTTTCTTCTTTTGTGGAGTCCTCTTTGAATGCTTGGTGTATTTTTCAACATCTTGACATGCCTAGATTTACGACATAGCCAACATTTTCCCTTATCCTTATTGCATTTTGAATTAGACCTTAATGTACCTTTCTGATCTTTCCCTTCTTCTGTAGATCAACCTCTGACCACCATTTCTTCTCTTGTTGAGGTTTTCTTACTAGATCTTCTCCTCATTTCCTTAGACAACAGAGCTCCCACAACTTTGTCATAATCAATGACATCTGTTGAGCTAAACCACATAGTTGTGACGAGATGATCCTACGACATAGACAATGAACATTGTAGTGTAACCACCTTGTCCCCATCTTCATACGTTATGTCCATACTAGATAATTGACAAATAGGAGTATTGAAAACAATCGAGTGATCAACAATTTCCGTACCTTCTTTCATCTAGAATTTGCACAACTACCTCTTCAAGAAGATCTTGTTAGTCAATGAATTTTTCATACATAGACTGTCCAATATGTTCCACAAACTTTTTGTCCTCTGCTCTTCAGCAATGTTAAACAACACTTCATCTTCCAAACACAAACAAATGGTATTGAGAGCTCTTTGATCCAGATCTTCCGAGTCCTCATCTGTCATGCCTTCTGATTTCTTTGTCTTTCCATCCATTGCCTTTTGCAATCCTTGTTGCACAAAAATATCCTACATATTCAACTTCCATAATGGAAAGCTATTCTTACCATTGAATTTATCTACCTCAAACTTAGAACTCTGCACTTTTCCATTAGAAGAAAGTTCCAAAAACCATTTCTTATAAAACAAAGACCTTTTAAATATGGAAAAATAATGGTATGAACCCCAAATTATTAAAAAAGGTTTTAAAAATATATATTTAATAAATATTTCACCTTTCAATAAAACACTTTACACCCACGTCAATGAAATATTCTTATAATAGATTTTGAAACCATGTCAATGAAAGATTCATACACAATAAATTCATTTTACACCCACGTCATTAGATTGATAAATCAGATTAAGTCTTATGGTGTAGCCATAAAAGACAAAAAATTTGTTGAGAAGGTACTTAGGAGTCTTCCTCATAAGTTTGATGCCCTTGTTGTGACTCTAGAAGAAGACAAAGACTTGAGTCAGTTCAGTCTAGATGAACTGCAAGCTTCCCTCATCAATCATGAACACAGATTGAATAGATCAAGTATGGCATTAGAGAATGTATTTTCCACGTAGTCATCTATAATCTATGGAGGAGGAAGGGGTGATCTAACTCTATAGGTAGAGGAAGAAGTTCTGACAGAAGTGGATTCAGTAGAAATCTTGGAAATATTGGTGGAAGAGGTCAAAACCCAAGTACTAGCGAGTCAAGTTGTCAAAGAACTCACAAATCAAATATTCAATGACATTAGTGTAAAAGGTGTGGTCATTATGAATAAGAGTGAAAAAAGAGACAGTATAATCAGGACAAACAAAGTGAACATTAGTCACATAATGCAAATAACCAAACTCTCGCTATGTTTATGGCGTGCGTTGTAGTTGTGCCTAGCACAATATAAATGCCTAATATAATGTCATCAGTTGAATGAAATGTTTCACAATCAAGTCCATGTGACATATGGTATTTAGATTCAGGCTGCAGTAACCACATGCCAGGAAACATAGAACAATTTTCTAGTTTGAATGAGTGAATCTAAACCAAGGTTACACTTGGAACAAATATCCAAGTCATTGTCTTAAGGAATGGAAACATAAACATTATAACTAGACAAGGAGAACAAAGAGTTATGTTTGATGTATATTATGTTTCTAGTCTGAAGCTAATCTTATTAGTACAGGGAAACTTTTACAAAAATGATACAAAATCTACATGGAAGATAATCACTATGTGATCATGGATAAATGCCCAAGCAATCTTCTTATTTCAAAAATCTGTATGACAAGTAACATGATGTTCCCATTGACATTAGAACTAGTCAAGAAGAAGAATACAATGCAAACTGTTGAGAAAGCAAAAAGTGTGTAGTTCGTCACTGCATTCACAACATAAAGTGCACACAGTTTTAATGAAGAAAATGGTGTGCACAATATCAAGAAAGGAGAAAATGGTGTAGAGATGAAGGCATCATTCCAATATGAAGCATAGGATGATTCCTGGCTATGGAATTTCAGATTTGTACATTTGAACTTTGGAGGTCTGAAACTGCTACACACAAAGGATACGGTAAACGACTTACCATTGATTGAAAAACCAGAAAGGATATGTGAAGGGTCCATATTTGACAAGCAACAAAGAGAATCATTTCCAGTTGGAAAGTCTTACAGAGAAAAATCTCCACTGGAAATAGTACACTCAAACATTTGTGGACCAATGCAAACTCCATATATAAGAGGCATTACTTATTTTCTAACATTCATTGATGATTTCTCAAGACAGACATGGATTTATTTCCTAAAGCATAAATCTGACACATTGGGTTGTTTTCAATGGTTTAAATAACTTGTGGAGATACAGAGTGGTTTTTACATCAAGTGTCTAAGAATGGATAAATGAGGAGAATACATTTCAAAAGAATTTTTGAACTTATGTAAAGTTCATGGTATCTATAGGCAATTTACCACGCGATACACACCTCAACAAAATGGTGTCGCATAAAGAAAGAACAAAACCATCATGGAAATGGTGCACAGTATGTTGAAAGCCAAATATTTGTCAAATGAGTATTGGGCTGAGGCAATAGCAACTACAATATACATCTTGAATAGATGTCCAACAAAGAGTGTGAATAATAGAGTTCGTCAGGAAGCCTGGACATGTTCAAAGTATAATGTGGTGCACTTAAAAGTTTTTCGCTGCGTCACATAGACACATGTTGTAGATGAACGAAGATGGAAGCTAGACAACAAATGACATAAATGTATATATATTTGTGTATTCTGAAGAGGCAAAACAATACAAGTTGTATGACCCTGTCGCAAGAAAATTCATAATCAACTATGATGTTCACTTCATGGAGAATGAAGCATGGAATGGAACCGTAGCAAAGACAGTAAAAAATATTGATGGAATGGAGCATGATTATACAGAAGATGAAGTGGTTCAAATATCATGCACAGGTTAGTGCGCAGTGTCGTCTACACCTGACACTATGACACAAATTACCATGCAGAATACTCCTGTAAGAACAATAGGTGTGCAGTCTACACCTAGAGTACAGAAAACACCAACAAGCAATCCAAGAAGTTCTACATCTCCAGATCCAACTTTAGCAAGTTTGTTACCAAGAAAGAAAATAAGTCTACGCGATATCTATAATGAGGACACAACAAAATCATTTTTAGTTTTTTCTCTGTCTTCACAAATAGATGATCCATTAACCTTTGAAGAAGTTTTCAAAGATAATGTATGGTCACAAGCCATGGATGAAGAAATCAATTTCATAGAGAACAATTAAACATGGAATTTGGTTGATGTACCTGAAGACAAGGATGTTATAAGTGTCAAGTGGATTTATAAAACCAGGCAAGATGCAGAAGGAAATGTACATAAGCATAAGGCAAGGTTAGTTGTAAGAGGGTTTACACAACAACCTGGAATTGATTACAATGAAAAAATTTCACGAGTAGTGTTCATGGACATAGTCAAAACCGTGTTAACTATTGCCGCACAGTACAAATGGTCAGTTTATCAGATGGGTGTAAATTCAACATTCTTGAATGGAAAATTAGAAGAAG
Organism: Picea glauca; assembly: GCA_000966675.3. Classification (NCBI taxonomy): domain Eukaryota; kingdom Viridiplantae; phylum Streptophyta; class Pinopsida; order Pinales; family Pinaceae; genus Picea; species Picea glauca. Next base: position 216,218 of record JZKD02S1754433.1, read on the forward strand.
TATATGTGGAACAACCACAATGTTATGAGGTTCCAGGACAAGAAGACAAAGTATACAGATTTAAGAAAGCAATATATGGTTTGAACCAAGCTCCAAGAGCATGGTGCAATCACATAGGTTCCTATCTGACACGTAATGGATTTTAGAGAAGTGAAAATGAGCCAACATTGTACATCAAATCAAATCAACAAGGTAATGTGTCAATTGTTTGTTTATATGTGGATGATTTGATATTTACAGGTAATTTTGGCATAAAAGAATTCTAGACAGACATGAAGGATGAATTTGAAGTGACTGATTTGGGACTTATGAGATTTTTTTGGGAATAGAAGTGCACTGGTCCAAAACTGACATATTTATCACAGTCCAAGTATGCACTTGAAATATTGAAAAGATTCAACATGGTGAATTCAAAAGCGGCACCAACACCTGTCATAACATGATTGAAGTTAAGAAAGGAAGATAAAGTATCCAAGATGGATCCCACACTGTTTAAAAGACTGATAGGTAGTATTATGTATCTAACAATTACAAGACCTACCATTATGTATGGATTGAGTCTAATTTCAAGGTTTATGGAAACTCCGAAAGAATCACATCAGAAGGAAGGAAAGAGAATTCTAAGATATGTGAATGGAACAAAATATTTTGGTATTAAGTACTCAACTTTAGAAGATTTCAGACTCACTGGATACACTGACAGTGATCGTGGAGGCAACATAGATGACAAAAAAAGCACCTCAGGGTACACATTTTATTTTGGAACATGTATGGTATCATGGGCATCAAGGAAACAACCTATTGCAACTCTTTCTTTAATAGAAGCAGAGTACATCGCAACTACAAGTGCAGCTTGTCAAGCAATATGGATGAGAATGATGTTAAAACATTTGTTGTAGGAACAACGTGAACCAACAACAGTATTATGTGACAACAATTCAACCATCATGTTATCAAAGAATCATGTGTTTCATAAGAAAACCAATCACATTGATACAAGATATCATTTCATCAGAGAATTGGTGAATAACAAAGAGACTTGTTTAGAATTTTGTAGGTAAAAAGAACAAATTGCAGACATTTTTACAAATCCTTTAGCAAGAGATGCATTTCATCATCTACACAGTAATCTAGGAGTTTGCGCAGTAACAGAAGAGTGACAGTGAAATGAAAAACTCAAATTTTTGATGTAATTTTCTTTTGTAGTCTCACCTACTTATAATTAAGGGGGAGTGTTGGAAATTGTAATTACAAGTCGATAAGATCTTCACGTCTCCGCTGATTTTTCTGTCAGTCATTTTGTCAGTAGTTTGTCACTCAGTCGACAAGCAGGAAGTTATAAATGGACTTGATCTCTATCTTCTCAGGTTTATTTAAGTGGATGATGAGTCAGTCAAATTAATGACAGTCTTTAATGTTGAGTTGGCCTTAGCTTCTGTAGGAAGTATAAGTGATTGTTTATTTAAGTCTGAACCTTTTAATTAGATGATGATGCTGAAGAGAAGCAGTTGATGTGTAGAGAAGAAGCAGAGAGGTAGAGAGAACCAGCAGGGTCTGAACAGTTGACAGAAAAAGTCATTAGAGACAAAGTTGATTTCTATCACTATATTTTCTATTTGTGCACAACACCAAAGTTCATTAATATAAAGCATTTTATGTACTGACAAAGTTTTTGTCTTATTTCTAAGTTTATGTGCTAAGCATAGCACTTATTCCACACTCATAAATCATTTCATTAAATGTGTGTAGTCACAAAGCACATCAAACTGAGTATTATGTGTACTGCACAGTGGTCATGAGAACTCTGTCGAATAACCTATTTGGTGCACAGTATTTGAAACTGCTTTGCACAAAGTAAACTGATCCAACAGATCTTGCCTTCAAATATCTGGGTGTTCATCAGCCACGGGTTAAGTGGTTGAGCTGGTTAATAATAAAATATAAAATATACTTCTCTCAACCATAATTATTATACATGTCATTTATAAAGAACTCTATAATATGCCTAGCACTGTGTTTCCAGTGAACAACCATCTGTACTCGTTTCGAAATATAAAAATACTTTCATGGAAGGTTATTCTCGAAAGATTAAAATAATTGAAGGAATCAAAAGAATCTGTAACAAGGAAAAGTTGTTAACCTTGTTAATACGACATCGTGGGTAAAATGTTGTTATTTTTGTACATTGATCAACAACCCCTGTCAGGTGGAAAGAGGATATTGCGCTGCCCACTAACGAGGGACAAAACAATGCAGTAACTGAAAACTATTAACGCATAAATATGTATGGAAGTTTCTGTGATACATTTCAACAGACAGTAACGTAATCTAATTTCAGTACCTAAAATTGTTCACGGAATTAATGGGATTCTTGTGCTATACCAAATTTCTTCAAAGATTACTAGGACCGCAATTATTGTTTAACTGATTAACGGAACTGAACGGATTAAGCAATACAACTGACTGTTACGTGAGCTTTATGGGTTGTGTTGCCGGTTGTAGACGTAGTCCACATGAGAAGATAGTGTGCGTTTCATCAAGCATTCTTCTTCAACATCTACATTGTTGCAGTTTTCTTCTTAACTGCACGCTTTGAAGTCTTAGGCCCGCCCGTGGCAAACTCCAAAACCATAACTCTTTGTCCTGTTATTAAAACTAGACATTGAAAACTAATCATGGATAAATCACAGAAGTCGTCCTTACACTTACTCTCTGGCCTGTCGCTTTTAATGTCAATATGTCCGAGTCCTTAAAAATATGATATTTCTCTGTAAGCAGAAGACCAGACCTGTTTTAACTTTCACAATTCTATTTGGGGTCCCAATAAATTGTTAAAGCTCGGAGGGAACCAACCTATGACAATGACCATCAGGGCTATATGCGTGTAAACAGCATTATGTCTTATCATTTCCTCAAATATAATAAGAAAAAGAGTTCAAGAAAATACTACTTGAAAGTTCAAGGGATGTTACTTGAAGCAAATATGTTAACAGAGATAGTGCCCTAGAAGAACAAGTTAGTATTACAAACGAAAAAATTAAACGCAAATGTGCCGAGGCAATGGAATGAGCTAAACCTGTTGTGAAATATCGAATGGCGTTTGCAGTGCAAAGTAGTAGAATGGCAGATACAAGTAAAGGAATTGTCCTCAGTTTAATCTTTCTTAAGGGCTCAGAAAAGGAAGCGTCCTCAGTTGTCTTTTAGTGCAAGCCATTTGATCTTTCTTATTTCCTTGTGTTGTTAAACGTTTCCTTTACACAACAAATATGCGATTCGAAAAGAATTAGATTACTGCCCGAGAAGGCGGATCCAGAGGGGACGGTAGACAAAATGCATTCCGACTGCGATTATTATATAGTAGAGCTAGAGGGCGTGCCTGAAATATTTGAAATATTTCAATAAAAATTGGAGCACGAACTTTGTACAGAAGCAACGCAGAGGCGTATTGCACTGTCATGACGATGGAATCTGTACCAGCTTGATAAGCAAATGCTACGGCGTTATGTCTGTCTGAACGCAGCGTGTCGCCAGATTACTAAAACAAAATTGTGTCAATTACAGTTGCCACGAAAGATCGCGTAAGCGTACTGACAAGATTAAAACTTGCAACCCACCATTAATGACAAGACTTTGCCGTGCAGGGTAGCCGGCTCCGCCTAGTGTGAGGATAGCAGTTGCTTTGGACAAAGACATGTTGTGTCCTGAGCGTTTACATAATCTTCTCAGAACATTCATTTCTTAGAACTTTTATACTACTGCTATTATAAATAAATGGTTTTTTCTTTCCTCGTAATCTTATCAAAATTTGGTATTTGGTTGAAAATTTTACTTTGATATTAAAATAAAAATCAATATGTACACTTACAATTTTACTTATCTAAATAATTTATAAGTAATTAATTATGGATTTACTTTGATGCAATCTACTATTTTAACAATCCTTTATCAATCAAATTCCATTATAGTCATTTAAATGCACCATATCAATTTTGGTGGTATCATGTCTTTGAAACCCAGTCAACAAGGTGTCTTGAGTGGAATCGACATACATTTTAGTTCTTAAACATCATATGTTATGGGCTTCATTAATGGATGCCACATATATGAATAGTATGTGTATATAGGATTTAATTATAAAGAGAAATGAGAGAATAAACATTAGTAGTCTAAGTGTGAGTTTAATTAAGGGATTAATTAAAAATATTAAATAAATTAAAAGAATTGAGATAAATTAAATTTTAAGAAAAAATAAGTAAAATTTAAAGATTGGATAAAATGCACATGTGTGCATAAAATTAATAAATTGTTTTCTTTTAAATAGAAGAAATAATAATATGAGAGAATAGGTGTACACATAGAATGATATTTAGAGTCAAGTTACCACTAGTCTAACTAAAAGAAGACTTTTAATCCAACTCTAATTAAGATCTAGTTAGGAAACATTCATTAAATGATAATGTGGGGAACAAAGGGACAACTAAGAGTGAAAATAGGAACACATTGGGGAATGTGAGGGAAATTGACTTTTTAAATAATAGTAATTAAATTAATTAAAAATATAATTAATTTTAAATAAAGACATTTATTTAAAAATGGTAATTATTTGTGTGGAGAGGGTGGCAAGTGTGTGGATGAATAATACTAATTAAATTAATTAAAAAAATAATTAATTTTGCATAAGGATATGTGTCATTGAGGATTTTTCTATAAAACAAATGTGGTGGAAGGAAAATGGATGGGTTATGGGGAAAGAAGAGTTCCCTAACATTCGCTTGAAGGTATTTGTAATTCTAAAGTAAAAATTGTATTTGTAATTTGAATTAGCTAGGTATGATAACAGATCTCTCGCTCTGTTAAAAGTTTTGTTTAAAGTAATAAAGAAAGAATCTAGAGCCGTATCAAGAGTCTTGGGCCTTTATAAGACAAGGTTATCACTCTTGCAACTCTCTGAAGCCGTATCAGGAGTCTCGGGCCTTTGAAAGACAAGGTTTCCACTTCTACGACTTCCTGACAGAGTAACTAGTTTCTGCTTGAGCAGTCGGCCGTGAGCCTATCTGACATTCTCTCTCTCCAAAGCAGAGGACTAAGATTAAAAGCCCTGTTCTTCTATGCAGTTTTAAGTTATCTCTCCTATAACATATGGATTTTTCAGGTTGTTTTCGTTCTGTAAATAATATTGTTGATAATACTTTTTCAACTTTAGAGTCTCAACACTGCTTAATGATTCATTATATGCCAACAATAGAGACTCTAGATCCCAGAATATAAGATGTTTACGAAGTCATGAGGCCTCCCAGAACACCTAAGTATGGGTTAGGTTATATTGAGCAATGTGATCATGTTATTCCTGATTGTAGGTTTTCAAACTCTCTAACTGACACTATGCAAAGACCCTCAATAGATGGAATTCACAAATTTCATTCAATAATGAAAGGATGTCCCCAGGGATTCATAGAATAACTCTGGATCAAAAAGATGTTAAACTAGGATTTGTTTACAAATCCAGAAACAAATGACTTCAACAGAGCACACATCAGATGAAGAAAAGACAAGACTATCACAAAAATGGAAGAATTATATTTCTGATAAAAACACATGGATTTCTTTCTATAAATGGAAGAAATTATTCCAGAATGTTGAAGTTCAAATGATGGAAGGAGGATCTGAAACACCTCCTAAACACAAGTGGAAAAGTCTGGAAGGATAGATAGTTGAATCAAGTTCGACTTTTCCTCCATTCAAAGGCATTGTCCTTGAAAACAACAACAAACAAGTCAGTGTAGTACCTCTATTGATTTATGATGAAGCCACCCAACTAACGGGTGTTGACAGAAGAGTCCAATCACTAGCAGAACAATTAAATTAGACAAACATAGCCTTGAGAGGCATGTCTACACACACATTTGTAACAAATGACTATGTCAGACGTGGACAAATCAGAGACTTGCAAGTCTCTACAAACACTGTAGTCCAGTCTGTAAATGAAATACAGGATAAAGTTGCAGATGTCAAAGAGAAAATCGACACTGCTCTAATAGAAATATCTTCAAAATCTAGAGAGTCCAAAAGAAATCATGAGGAATTAATGGAAGGATTAGGAGAAGCCTTCTCCAATATGGGTAAATCGTTGTTAGAAATTAAACAGAAGGATAATATCCCTGATAAACCCATTCCTGATCCTTATATCCTCCCAAATAATCCAATATCTATCTTGTCTCCTGTATATAAACCATCTAAGACCAAAATAGATAAAAGGTTTCCTCATCATTTTCCCCCTGAAAAGGATACACCAGAATCCTCAAAGGAAAATATTTCCCTAGTATACATTCAACAACCTACTTATGAGAATCTCCCTCACCATGTAAATAGACCCCTAGCACCAGACCTCTTGGGAAAATGAAGATTACCTGAAACCCAAACATTTGCAAAAGATTGGTTCCCAGAATGGAACATTGATAGTTTGTCAGTTGGACAGATCAGACAAATGATTGACAGAATGTATGTTTCATACAAAGTCATGTGTATGAAAGGCAAAACAGAAGTTGAAGCATGCAAATTCATAATTCAATGTTTTACTGGAACACTGAGCAAATGGTGGGAAGTCATTTCATCTCCACTAATGATTGCTAAGATGGAAGTAGAAATCCTAAGAGATGAACAAGGGGATGTAATATATCACATTGATGAGACCGCCCACAACACATGATAGGATCCCTTACCACAACAATCCTTGAACATTGGTGTGGAACCGAAGGAGAATTAGTAGACAAACATGAGCTAATCCTTATGAACATGAAGTGTAGAAAGATATCATAATATGAAGAATTTCATAAGGATTGGACACAGAGAATCTTCGAGGTGTAGGATAGTCAAAACCTCTTATGGAAACAAGTTTACTTGGCTGCCATACCTAGTAAATTTGTAGAATATCTAAAAATGCAGGAAGTTTTTAATCTTCCATATGAAATGTACAAATGGGGAGAAATTTATTCTCTCATTACTAAAGCTCTGGTAGGGTTGTGTGTAAATATGAAAGTTCATAACTCTGTAAATAAGTTATCTCACTTACTAGACAGGAAATCTATATGCGAGAAGTATGGTCTATACATTTTAGACCCTGTCAAAAGAAAAACAAAAAAACAAAATGATTTCAAAGAAAAGAAAAGATACAAGTACAAACCCAAGACACACTATTATGAGCCTAAAGACATCAAACTAAAAACTCACACTCATCAGGCCAGGCAGCAGGTCCAATGTTGGATCTGTGGAAAAACTGGACACATCGCACACAATTGTCCGGATAATAAAGCATCAAGGATGTCAAAAGGAAAACATTCTGAAAAAAAAGATAAAGAAGCTCAGGCTAGCAAACAATTAGCCCTGAGGACACATTGCAACGGATGCGGGTCAAACAATCATGAAACAAACCAATGCTCGCACAATCCCTTTCCAAAAAGAGAAGAAGTACATTTGATGCAACAAGGGTATTGTTCAGAATCCACTAGTGCCTCTGAGTTTGAATATAGCTCAGAAGAAGAATTTTTGATGAATCAAAATTGCAGATGTAAAAATCCTAATTTATGTTCTTGTGAAGATAGTTCTAATATCTCTGAGTTTGAATCTGAGCCAGAAATCAATGCCAGAGAAAAGATAAAAATCTGCATGTTCAACAATGTTGGCGACCAAGAAGCACAGATGCTAGCACAAATCAAAGCCCTACCAAAAGGAGATATGAAGAATTCTCTTCTTGAAACATTTTTAAAATCAATCAAAACAGAACAAAGGTCAAGGTATGCTAAATCTTCAAAAAGAGAACCTTTTTTTTTAGAAGCTTCCTTTGATAAAAATACAAAAACCTTTATGAAATACAATAAGGAAGAAAAGTTACAGCATACATCAGTAACTGATCTATTCAGAGAAATGATCCTTTTAAGAAAATAAGTTACTAATTTGAAAGAAAAATTGAGAAAATTGGAAGAAGAGTCTGAAGACAGCTACAAAGTAGACTCTTGGGCAAGATAAGAAATCAGAGATATCAAGATTCAGTTAGATTCCAAACCACCTCCTCTGGAAGATGCACCTATTGAAAAAAGGCCTAAAACTGCAGCCCAACTCCAAGGGCTAAGCACAATGAAAATCTTGCCTATCAGATTTCAGAAATATCAAGTAAAGATAAACTTAGAAATAAATTCTGAAATCTTTTGTTTGAATGCACTACTGGATACAGGATTAGATATGAACTTAGTTCATAAAGATTTAGTTCCCCTCAAATACTGGTTTCCTAGTAGTTATTATGCTATAGGATTGGGGAATGTTTCCACAAATATGGATTTTGAATTTCCTAAAGGAATCTTATTATTTGATGAATATGCTTTAGGGATGAAATTTCTATTGTCAAAGTTACCAGTGGATTGTATTCTAGGAACTTCTATTCTATCCGCAGTATAGCCACACGGCTCTTCCCAAACATCTGGCAGATATCCTGGATACTTTATATCACTCTACCAAGTATCAATGGCCATCCACCAAAAAAGAATACTTTGGCTTTTATCTCACAATCACATGCCCAAATTGCATATTGTTCAAAAAGCATGGTGATAATTAATATTTGGGATGATTATAGAAATATTCGAGTCACAGAATATCTAGATGATCATACAACATGGGAAATATATTGTCAAAATTGGGCACCACCATGCCAACTAAAATGGTCTGAAGAAGTAGAATTTGGGTTACCAGGTTTCTCTACAAATAGCAGCATTCATGTCATTCCACCACAACATGTGATAGGACAAATGCACCAAGCATCCACTATTGCAGCTGGATAGAAGTTGGTTGAAATATGAGATTTAAATAGAATCAGATCTGGAAACAGAAACTGGTTTTGTCAACAAACACAGAGATGGAACCAAACCCCAACATGGAACTTTTTCCAAATTAATAGAATGAGAGATATACAGTCATGGCCACAACAAGATCCTCTTCAACGATTGTTTCAGATAAATTATTTCCAGTATAAAGCAATGTGGGATCATGTTTGTTTATGGACTGATAGATACAGATATTATTATTATATGATTAAATTTTCTGATCAATTCTCCTCTTTCCCTGTACCAGACTAGCTTCAAGATTGGTGGAAAAAGTTTGGTTTAAATTCCAGCGCTATCCATCCAGATGTCATTGACACTGCGAGGATGCTTTTATTCCCTCATAGAAATTTTCCAAACACTGTATATAATTTAGAACAAATTTCTGAAAGTGAGTATAAAATAATTTTTATCAGAAAAAAACATCCATGGGTCATCAGGACATTGTATGTACTACATCAAGATGAAGATCATGATGAAGATCCCCAAATGTACCTTGAAATATACACTCAACATTGGGGCCCAAACCACTTTCGACATTTCCATGACCAGCCAGTGGAATGATAAATACTTTCAAGTCTTACTGACCGACAGTAGTGTCAGTCGGTTTTCGTGGGTTGACATTACTAACCTCCATAGTGTAATTCAAGTCTAATTGACCGACAGTGGAGCCAATCGGGTTTAGTGGGTTGACGTGACCAATATCCACTTTGTAAGGAAATAATGAGCATCTTGGAAACTTGGAGCACTTCTCCAACTTTTGGCATGGTTTGACCCGCATTTCCAATATTCTCAATTCACATGTCTTATAGAAAGTGACAACTGGTAGGGGAATCTTGCACGACTACCCCACCAGATTTAAAGTATAATTTACTTTTCTTAGTGGAAAATAAAGTTATGATTTGGTTGGAAGAATCTTGCATGATTTATACCGCCAAATCTCTAAAAGTAGATTTAGTGGAAAACATGTAGGGTCCAGAGTTTTGTCGAGTCTCATCGGCGAAATGAATCTCTTCTCCACAAATTTGTATATAAGAAGATGAGGAGTTCATGAAAAGAGGACAGTGTAAGAGAGTTTGTAAGTCAGTCAGTCTAAGTCTTCCTAAAGCTCCCTTCTGTCTAAGATTTTGAGTCATTATGTGTGTATGCAAGTATTTGCAAGTCTGTAAGTGTGTTGTGAGCGAGTAGAGAATCCTGCTCAATTTGTATACCCTAGCTTTAGAGCTTCGGCTCTTGGTTTTAATATAAAAGACTTCTGCAAGCGTGTTTATAAATCTTGAGTATTGTCTCTTATTGTGCATCTGTTAGTTTTCTCGTTTCTATTTGCCTACCATTGCAATCTGTGTTCCTTGAAGGATTATGTGTCGAGGTTCTCTCAAGAGGTAGATAAGGTTCTCTCATCGCTGGAGATAAGGTTCTCGGAAGGAAGTTGTGCCGAGGTTCTCTTAGGTCCTGAAGCACCTGTAGTAAGTCCCGCAAGGCAAGGGGCCGCTTAGGGCAGTTTTGAGTGGTGGGCTATTTGAAGGTTCGCTAGGAGTTTCCCGAAGGTTCACATAAGGCCAACAGTGGGGTTCACATAAGGATTATCTTGGGGTTCGCTAGGATAACTGGATTGGTTCTGCAGAAGAAGGCAAACGCACGAACCAATCCAGTTATCCTAGCGAACCCCAAGATAATCCTTATGTGAACCCTTTATATAGTAATTACAAATCCAATATTATAATTATGGACGTCCAAGAATCTTTGGAAATTCTAAAACCAGAAATGATATAGTTACTATTGCATTAATTTGCAATCCAGAATTGGGGTTTCGTATAATCGCTCCGGGAGTTGTTTAAGTTTTCTTAACTGACATTTTATGGTCAGCTCTTAGATTTAGTGGTGTAGAGTTAGTTCCTAGCGATCCTAACTCCTTCTTACGACTGCTGGTGTCTAATCGATGTTATCTTATAGTCGAAAATAATCATCCTCAAATATTTTTGCCAAAGCAACTGTTGGTTTCTTTCATCGTTTGATTACACTGTTGTTTCTTCCATCGTGTTCCCTACGGATTTTTGTTATCAATTCAAAAATTTGTTGTAATCCTGTGTATATATTTCACACTCCTAGTATTATGGAGTAAATCAATCCGCTCATGGAATTATTCCTCAGATTTTCACATCATCCGTATTGATAGGAAGCTCTAATTTTTCTCCTTGGATATTATTATCGTATACTTCCTCGAGAGCTTGTAGCAATAGGTGGAAGTAACGCACACACCTTAGAATTATGAAATCTTCTCTTACACTATCATAGCTTATACATAAGAAGACATGGCAGGATAATTCATAGGAATAAAGGAATTAAATTAAAGTATATATATAATAACAAAAGGGTGGCAAAGATAATTAATAGTAATAATGTATTATTATTAAGTTACATAAAAAGAAGTAGCGGAATTAAGCAATAGAAATTATGGGTAACCTTAATTAGAATGGCTATTTACTTATTAAAATATGTAGTAATTTGATGTAGGAAATCAAGGATATCTTGACGTGTAAAATATTAAAGAATTAAGGGATGTAATATTAAGTAATATTGTGGGTATAATATTAGAAATTTTAGAGAATTCTTGTTTAGATACTTGACTCTCGGTTGGCTAATATTTAAATAGACTTAATGTGATTCTATTTTTGGATTAATACTTTATTACCTTATAGAAAAAGTCATGAGATTTTAGGAAGAATATTTTAAATTAATTCTTGATGATTTGAATATGTAATTATTGATTTATAATGTATAAAATTCATCTTGATATTATATGAGTAATTTTATTTGGATAAAATCAGAATTTGTATTGTTACTTATAATTGTTTATTTCATTGTTTACAATTATCTTGGTTTGGACATTATCAAAACGTGTTATGGTAATAGTTATGATTCACAACGCAAATGAAACTAGACATTGTGTAGCTTCTTATGGTGTGATAATAGTATTGATGAATTATCAAATTTTTGTGCTAGTATAATGAAGTTCTTGAAAGAAATGGATTGTGTTTGATTGTGCATCTTACTATTAATTTTAAGTCATGAGTCTAGTTTAGAAGGGGGATATGTGAATAGATACCTCCATGTTCCTGAGAACTGTCGTCAGTCCTGAGACCTTTAATGGTCAAAATCAATTAGATGAATCCTGGACTTGAGCATTGATTATATATCTTGGAGGTCCTAACCTTACAAGTAGTTTGGGTGGGTCATAGTGATGATGAAATTGATTGTTGTTGTGTTGTGATGTAGATGAGAATAGAATGTGAATTTCAATGTATGTTAATGTAGTGTAACATTGTTCTAATGATGTTTACAAAACAAAATATATTACCACTATTGTACTCACTTACATTGATGTCGTAAAATAGGGGGAGTGACATATGTTATTAGAGCGGGTTCAACCCTGCAACATCAGACTGTTACACCTTCCATTGTGTTAAATTAATGATTAAGGATGTATCATAATTAATTTTGAAATTGTCCATGTACATAATCATGGTTACAGGACGTAGGGTAAGTAGATAACATGGTGTTAGAGGAAGATATGTGACACCTCTGATAGTATCAACGCCAAAGGGATCTAACCCTCTCGGAGATGAGCAAACAACTCAATAGGAGAAAGTTGTTGGGGGAGATGTGGTAGGTATGATGAGATCCTTCGATAGGATATCAAATGCATTGATCAATCCCCTGGATCGAGATGAGGGAAGAGCATATGTGCCTAATGAGGGTTCACAATGCACTCCAGTTGGTAATAGTAGTATACACAAAGAACTCGAAAAGGTAAAATTTCCTGAGTTCTGTGGTTCCATGGACGACTTAAACGCCGAAGCATGGATGGAGAACATGGATATGTGCTTCGTACTTCGTGATTGCACCTCCAACATGAAGGTATTCATGGATGTATTCCAACTGAAAGGGAGTGCTCTACTTTGTTGGAATGACGCAGGCGCACCACCCAGGGCACGTCCGCTCACATGACCTTTTTTCCTTCCTTGGCCTGAAGAACTCAAAGGTTTTCTATTCCCCTATCGGGAAATATTCCACCCACAGCAACTCTCCTACAAAGACCTCTCGTAATGATTGAAAACTCTGCGCTGGCCTTTTTCCTTTGTTATCGGGATATCTCCTATCGGGAATTTGACATATGAAATGTCCAAACACTTTGTTTTACCGATCTCCGATCCCCGATATGCTCCTTTGTTGCCTTAGCCCTCACCTGGCTAAGCTCCTGGGTCCACGTGACCTCTCCTTATATGACCAAAGTCTTATCCCTCATCGGAGTTTCGGGCTTTCCGATGTCAAGATGCAATTGTCTCCAGGACTTGCGATTTCTTGAATCCCGACGCACCTTTCTTTCACGATAGCCCTCCTGAATATAGGCCTTGGCCCATATGATCATTAACCCGCGACCACGGTCTTACCCCATTGGGGCTACGGGATTTCAATTGCAGCAAAACACTTACCTGTGGGTTTCCCGATTCCTCGAACACCGATTCTCCGTCAGGCTGGCAACTGTACTCCACTACGACACCTTCCTCCTTTATATCGTGCTGATAGCTGGTTGAACGATTGCACTTTCCTCCTCGTCGGGATTTCGCGGTTCGCGAAACCAAAGTTCATGAACACTTTGTCACTGGAATCCTCGATATCCCGATGGACTCAATTCCCAATGGATAACTCCTTGTCGGGACTTTCCCCAATGACGATGATTGCCTCCATGCATCCCCTCTGATGAATGGTCTCGATTTCTCCGGGATTCGGGACTTACAATGTCTCGACTTCCTTGTCTTCAGGAACTCTGATTCATCGATTCTCGACTCTCTCCAGGTTTCTGACATGCGTCCCAAATAATGGACAGTTCAGATCAACTCACGGGATTCGCTGTTTTACAAAACCAGGAACCTTCACTTACCTAGACTCCGATGACCAAAATCCCGATATGGTGATCACGCGACACATGTCCTCCTTGAGATCCTACGGCTATGATCCCTTCGTCGTTTCGGGGTTCTCCTGGTCACGGATCCTTGGCTCCTGAAGCTCCAAAATGTCGATGAACTCTCGATTCCCTTCCACCTGTTCCAACAAATGGACGACCCAGATCTTCCCGGGGTTTCAGGGTTTCAAATGTCAAACAACATTTGACCACAAGATTTTCGATCCTCTGAATCCTGATGGTCACCCTCGTGCAGCTTCTGTCAGATCTGACGGCTGACGAGTGTTTAGTGAGATCTGACGGTCCTCAATCTTTAGAGTTGGAACTTCGAACACAGCCGTAAACTCCTCGCTTATGTGACAGATCCGACGGTTGATGGGACTTTGCTGACTCTCACCGTAAGATCCTGACCGTCGATTCCCTTTCTCCTTGAGGATTTCTTTTAAAATAATTAAGTGTTCCTCTCTGGACTTTGTTTCCCTGCGGCGCAACTATGTAGTACCTAATTTACGCACTCCACGGAATGAACTTTCAGTGCTTCTCTTCAGCGAACTTGGAAGCCTTATCCCTCCTGAGCTTCACACAATTCTGAGTCTCCACGAAGACTCTTGCACGCACTCCTTGCGGAGATCCTCAAACTCTTCTAAGTGTTGAGTTCGTTTGACTCTGCGCACGCCTGAACCAGCAGTCCTTCAATACTTTTCTCAGTTTCACGACTGAGACTCTCCTTAGCCTGCACACTCCTTGCATGGCTCGTATAACCCAATTTCACTCCTGAGTGAATGAGAACAAGAGCTAACTATCTAAGCCTTATGTCAACGCACTCCTTGCGGATGACTTCAACTGCACTCCTTGCAGGAATCCTTGCTCAAATAGAGAAACAATTGTAACTCATTCCACTTCCTCTCAGATTTCAATCTCAACACATGAAATCATACACACAGAATAATAGCAATTGCATAATAGGAAGTAAATACTCATGAGCATAGCATTCAACACACATACACAGAGAATAATACAACAACCATGAATCTGAATCAACTCCTTCTATTAATTCAAGATATATATGTGGGTGTTCTTCTACAGTTCTCTGCTTCTCTCCTATGCTCTGGATTCTTCCAAATCTTCCTGAACTATGTTACAATGCACAATGAGGGTGTCTATATCTGTTCTCCCTCTTTCTCCTAGAACTGTCTAATCTAATATTCAATTCTACCTACTTACATTTACTACTATAAATGCCTATGTTTATCTCAGACGAGAGCGGGACGCTCAAGGTCTGATTACATTTTACCAAGGTGCCTTCACTAAATGATCTCATTTATGTTTGGCGCATCAACTTCAAGGGAAAATTTAAAACTTGCGTTGGATGTCTTCCAGCTGTCTTCCGCTTCCACGTTGGCTCGCTTGACGTGAGGGATGCTCCTGCATCATGGAAGATTCTCATACCTCAACTAAACATGGTCGTTGAAGACGTATCATAGGATTTGTTCTAGGAATGGTTCCGAGAGAGGTATTTTTCCAAGGAATTCATTGAGTGTCAGCTTTATGAGTTCAACACCTTATGACAGAGTGGTCATACGGTGTCAGAGTATCAGGCTAGTTTCATGGAGATATTTAGGTATGCTCCACATCTGAACACAGAGAAGTTAAAGGTCAACAAGTTTGTGTTCATTCTTAACTTCAACATTTGTGAAAAGTTGAGGATATTAATACCTCAGCCGTTGTATGATGCAGTTCAAAATGCCCTCAATGCGGAGGAAGAACTGAACAGTGGGGGTTAGGGATGAACTTATTTTAGATTGAATGAACATATGACATCAAGAGCGTAGCAACATCAAATACCAGTCAAACAAACTCTTGGGCATCAAGATATGCCCAGAGGACCTATGTTCTTAACACCACAATGATAGAATCCTTAGTAGAGGACTCCTTATAGAGGAACACAAAAACAACAGCAACAGTGTTCGAAGCAACAACATCATTTTAGGCCTATTCAAGAGAACATACTAGGATCATAGATTGTTAGGAAAAAAAATTCCACTTCGGGGACCAGGAGCATTGGACCGAAGACTGGATGTGGACATGGAGGGTGCCAAATTACCAGTGATATTTTTGGATTGAGAAGGACAAGGTAGCCGGATCATCAGGACCCACTACTGTTGGAGATTTGGACAAGGCCCACATGATACATGTAGTCATGAACAACTGCCAGGAGGAGCATCTGTCCACTGTGCTCGAGATGTCAGCTAAAACCATCAATCAAAATTTTAGTATCTTGATAGATCCAGGTGCTACAGAGAGATTTATTTCTAGTGCAATGCTAAATATAATTAAGGTAAAGATAGTCGAGTAGGAAGAGTTCAGATACGTAGAAATGACATCGGGTGGCAAACAAAAGGTTGGAGGAAAGGTTATAGATTGTAGAATTAACTTGGGAGATTTTATAATGAAGGTAGATATTTATATCACGATATTATGATCTTATGACATAGTGATTGGTATGGACTGGTTAGAATCACATGATGTGATGCTTAACTGTAATACAAAACGGTTAAGTTTGACAAATGATCTGGGATAAAGTAGAGTGATTGTAGGAAGGAATTAGGGGGTGTCTCTGAGGTTTATTTCTTCCATATAGTTGCAGAAGAGTATGCACAAGGGATGCAATCTATATGAAATATTATCACTAAATGAAAAAGGTTGCAGCGAAAGGATTAGAAAAACTTCTTATAGTACAAGATTTTGTCGATGTCTTTCCTGAAGAGTTGTCAGTTCTTTCGCCTGAAAGAGAGTTGGAGTTTACAATAGACTTGACACATGGAAATGAACTGATAGCAAGAATGCCTTACCAGATCCCAACTCCTGAATTGTAGGAGTTTAAGATGAAATTGAATGATTTGTTAGACTTGGGACTTATATGTCTAAGTATATCACCATGGGGTACGAAAATTATTTTCGTGAGAAAGAAGGATGGATCATGGAGATTGTGTATCAATTATCATCAATTGAACAAAGCGACGATCAAGAACCAATATCTCTTTCCAAGAATAGATTATTTGTTTGACCAGATGAAGGGAGTGATGGTGTTTTCAAAGATTGACTTGAGATCGAGATATCATCAATTATAGATTAAGGAAGAAGATATCCCCAAGACTGCATTTAAGATGAGACTTGGATTTTATTAGTTTATAGTTTTACTGAATCTAGCCAAACCAATCCAAGTGAACCTTTTTCACTCACCTCCATGGAATTTACACTGGAGTCTCTGTGCTCCACATTAACATGAACATTCCTTTGACCAAATCCAGCCAAGTAAGCCTTCAACACTTATGTCGAGGCCCATTTACAATGGATCTCACCAAGCATTTTATAGGCTTCATTACATGTAATCCATGGAAACAATTCCATGGGCTACCCAAAAACATGGACACGGAAAACCAAGTACTTTGACCTAAAAATTGGATTTAACTCATTAACTCTTTCACCGAGTCAAGTTTAACCCAACATACATTCCCCCCCACATATTCAATCTACCTAAATATACATCTAGACTTTTCATAGGTGACCTATTAAACTAGGAGTACATATTTCTATCTATGTATTACAGACATATACCCATTTACATGCAATCGATCATTTTTACAAATCCAAAGTAAATACATTTATTTATTTATTTCACAGTGACTCAACCATCACCTCCCTGCACCTTCTATGTGAACACAGGTGGTGAGACACAATAGACAAACAAAACTTCATCAACCATACTTGTAGATGAATTTTCTTCTTTTTTGGAGTCCTCTTTCGATGCTTATTGTCTTTTCCAACAATCCTTCTTGAGATGCCTAGATTTTCCATGGAACCAACATTTTCCCTTACCCTTACTGCATTTTGACTTAGACCTGGTTGTACCTTTCTAATATTTCTCTCTTTCTGTAGATCAACCTCTGACCACCATTTCTTTTGTTGTTGAGTTTTCCTTACTGGATCTTCTCTTCATTTCCTCAAACAACAAAGCTTCCACAACAGTGTCATAATCAATGGCATATGTTGAGCTAAACCACATAGTTGTGACTAGATGATCCGTGGACTCAAGAAATGAAAATAGTACCGTAACTTCTTTGTCCTCATCTTTGTACATTACGTCCATACCAGATAATTGACAAATCTGAGTATTGAAAACATTCAAGTGATTCGCAAATTTTTGTGCCTTCTTTCATCTTCAAATTGTAGAACTACCTCTTAAAGAATATTTTGTTAGTCAAGGACTTTGTCATATACAAAGTCTCCAGTCTATTCCACAAACCTGTTTTTGTTTCCTCCTTAGCAATGTTAAACAACACTTCATCTTCCAAACACAAATGAATGGTAGTGAGAGCTCTTGCACCCTGATCTTCCCAGTCCTCGTTTGTCATGCTTGCAGGTTTCTTTATCTTTCCTGCGAATGCATTTTGCAATCCTTGTTTCAGAATCATATCTCGCATCTTGAGATTTTATAATGTAAATCTATTCTTACTGCCAAATTTCTCCACCTCAAACTTAGAACTATGTACTTTTTCCATTAGCATAAAAATCCTAAAGAATTTGTCGATGTGTTTCATGAAGATATGTCAAGTTTAACACCTAAAAGAGAGTTGGAAGTTATAATAGACTTGAAACCTAGAACCAAACCGAGTGAGAACTCCTTACCGGATGTCAACTCATGAATTGGAGTTTAAAATGCAACTGAAGGAGTTGTTGGACTTGATACTATCGTCAATTGAACAAACCAACCTTTGACCACCATTTATTATGTTGTTTAGTTTTCCTTACTGGATCTTCTCCTCTTTTCCTTAGAGAAAAGAGATTCCACAAGAGGGTCATAATCAATGGCATCTATTGAGATAAACCACATAGTTGTCACCAGATGATCCCAGGACTGAAGAAATGAATATATTAGCATAACCTCTTTGTCCTCATCTTCGTACATTATGCCCATACTAGATAATTGAAAAATCAGAGTATTGAAAACATTCAATTGATTAGCAATTTTTGTACCTTCTTTAATCTACACGTTGTACAAATACCTCTTAAAGAATATTTTGTTAGTCAAGGAATTTGTTATATAAAAAATATCCAGTATGTTACACAAGCCTGCTTTGGTCTCCTCTTCAACGATGTTAAACAACACTTCCTCTGCCAAACACAAATGAATGGTATTGAGAGCTCTTGTATCTAGATCTTCCCAGTCTTCGTCTATCATGCTTGTAGGTTTCTTTGTATTTCCAACGAACACCTTTTGCAATCTTTGTTGCATAATAATATCTCTCATCGTTAGGTTCCATAGCTCAAAGCTATTCTTACCATTTAATTTCTCCACCTCAAACTTAGAACTATGTACATTTTCCATTAGCAGAAAACTCCAAAAACCGTCTCTTATAAAACTAAGCCTTTTTAAATGTCAAAGAATAATGGTATGAAATCCAAATTATTAAAAAATGTTTTAAAAAAATATTTAATAAATATTTCACCTTTTAATAAAACCATTTTAACACACGCTTTCACATAAAAAGGTCACTTTTTATTAGAGATCGATTCTCCATAATAAGACAAATAGCGTACATGTCACGACCATGTCTTATGAATAAGAAAAAAATCTTTCAAAGTTTAATTTATACCATGGACTTCATACCATGTGAATCTTGTATTTTAAGATCGACGTTGTTGTGGTTCTTGAATGGGAGAGTGAATTTTTAGATATCGATGCTCCTTGCGTGTGGATGGGGGAGTGTCGATTTGTCGACGCTCCATGGTGTAAAAAAGCGTCGTGTGGATTTAGGAATTTTTCCTATTTCTGTAGTGTGTGAGCACAAACGTGACTCTAATGTGCCTATGGAGAACCAATGACCTGAAAAGAAATCAATCACACCCTCTGGCTCTTAGAAAATATATGGGTTCCTCAGTACTTCGATCTGTTTTTCCTTACATGAATAAAACACGTCCAGAGGTTCTTGTGCTCACATGATACCTGCATAAAATTCTCCTTGGCTCACCTGTGACACCTACACATCCTGCTATGATACCACTTGTTACAAACCAGAAGGAAAATAGAGCATAAAAACCAGAGCATCAACACACAATATTAAAAAGAGAAAAACAATCACACAATTGACACGATGATTTATGTGGAAACCCAATACGATAAAAAACCACAGGAAATGATAATCGATATTCTTATTATTCAAGGGAGAATTACAATAGTTAAACCAGTCGTACAACCATCCCCTCCTCTCATACACACAAAACCTCAGTATTTCATATTGCTCTCACATAACTCACTACACATATTACACTCTCACCTCTATGGGTATGCTCATATATATAACATCTCTCAAGTAGTTAGACTAAATTATTATAATTACATCCACTAGTTACACAACCCATTCACAAAACAACATGCATCCACATTCTTAATATTGTTGCATGCATGTGCATGTGACCACATGGGAAATTCATTGGCATATTTCCAACAATCTCCACCATGACAACAATTACATGATATATCAGACCCTTAATTAATTCATCACCTTTTTTGCAAAGCCAAGAGAAGCCAAACACCATCACAACTCTGCAACTTCTCTATCGGTATTGTTACATGAACATGATTGAATGATTCTCTCCAGTAAGGACCATTCTACTTCCATAAGTAACATGTCTAATAAACTAATGCACTTGTAAATTTTGATACACTGGACTGTTAGTCAAATGCACAACACTTTTACCACAACAGAACACCACATCATGTACCTGTCCAAACTTACCGAATAGATCCTTTCATTCTTGAAAGACATAACCTTAGGTAGGTATCCTCTTGTCCAAATATCATTAATAATAACCATAGACTAAATCACCGCAACCATTGTAGGTGATACTTGTGCTTTTGTGTTTGATGCACCCATTTCCATGCTCTTCACCTAGTTTTTCCAGGTTTCTACTGACAACACAAACTACATGTGAAATTCTGGTCATTCCCCATCAAAATCATCAAACTTCCTACTAGCATATAATACTCAAGACATTTAACCCTTTTCTTCTTCATTAGTTAGGAAAAAAACATGAATAATACTTACAATGGAAAGACAAAGGGATTTTACTAGTTTCACATTATTCACACTGAATTTCCTAGGTATCTTCACCATATACTTATGTTTGTATAACCAAGCTTACCATATTTCTTGTCTCTATTTATTTCCATGTGCAAGATTTATTTTGTTGTTCCCAGATCCTTCATAACAATGTCCTAAACAACTGATCCAACCTGTTGACCTCAACCATGCTTGTGCTTGCAAAAAAACATAACATATATCACCAAGATAATGAATATACCATCAAAACAATGGTTGTACTCACTTGTAAAATGTGAAATCCCCCAAAATAAAAATATTTTTAGAATTTAAATTTGCTGGAAATTTATTATGTTTTTAGTAAATTAGAAATTGGAATTTTTTTTCCATTTATGACAATTTCGAATTTCGAATTTTATAATTGTAATAAATGATTATGACTGTTGGGTAGAGATCTGAATTGTCCCAACTAACTATTTGACTATGACACTTATATGAAAACAAAATATTTTATATTGATTGCAGGGGACAAAGGGGACAACCATGTTAAATTTAGCTGACCATGACTCCATGAGAGGGGAACATGTTGGAACTACCTCTAGGATGATTTTTAAAAGTGGAAAATTAGTGATTTGGCCATTGGCAGCCCATGAAAATCAGGGTTTAGAAAGCTGCGAAAATTCCCAAAGGAAGGAAAAGACCTAGGCAAATTGATAAACTTAGAGACAGAATGATTCTATCATGGTTGTAATCGATAAACTCAGTAAGTCTGCACACTTTATTCCTGTAAAGTCTACTTTTAAAGCTATAAACATTGCTGAAATATTCATGAAAGAAATTTTTAGACTGCATGCTATTCCTAAAATGGTGATTTCAGATAGAGACGTAAAATTCACATCCTCTTTTTGGAAGGAATTGTTTGCAGGGATAAATACTAAATTGAATTTCAGTACAAGTTATCATCCACAAACAGATGGACAGACCAAAAGGAAAAACCAGATCATAGAGGATATGCTCTGCATGTACGTAAGAACAAAACCAAACAAGTGGGAAGACTATCTGCACTTGGTAGAATTTTCATATAACAATGGGTACCAAACTTCGGCTAAGTTGAGCCCTTTCAAAATATTGTACGAAAGAAAGTGTGTGACTCCAATTAGCTGGGATAACTCGGCTGACAGAATCATGGTCAGACCAGAAATTCTCCAAGAATTGGAGAACATGGTAAGAAAGGTACAACAGAACTTGAAGGAAGCACAAGAAAAACAAAAGAGTTATGCAGATCAGAAAATAAGGAACTTGGAATTTCAAGCAAGAGACCATGTTTATTTGAAAGTCAAAGCCCAAAAAATCTCATTGAAGTTAGAGAATTGTGCCAAGCTGCCACCTAAGTTTTGTGGGCCCTTCGAGATACTAGCTCAAATTGGACCCGTAGCATACCAAATTGCACTTCCAGCTAATCTAAGAATTCATAATGTATTTCATGTTTCCTTGCTGAAAAAGTATATTCATGACCCTACTCATATGATTGATTGGAAATTAGTGCAGGTGGAACCCGAAAGCCAGTTCCAGGTGGAACCCCCATGCATTCTGGACCGGAGATAAATAGCACTTCGGAACAGAGTCGTCGCTGAGGTTAAGATGCAATGGAAGCACTTTAGTTCTGAGGAGGCCACTTGGGAGTTCGAAGGAGATTTATGGAAATCTCATCCAATCCTATTCCGGGAAAGGATAGAACACTAAGGATAGTGTTTTACTGAAGGGGGAAAGGATGTGACATCCCAAAAAATAAAAATATTTTTAGAATTTAAATTTGTTGTAAATTTATTCCGTTTTTAGTAAATTTGAAATTGGAATTTTTTTTCCATTTATGGAAATTCCGAATTTTGAATTTTATAATTGTAATAAATGATTATGAATATTGCACAAAGATTTGATTGTCCCAACTAACTATTTGACTATGACACTTGTATGAAAACAGAATATTTTATATTGCTTGCAGGGGACAAAGCGAACAACCACGTTAAATTTAGTTGAGCATGACTCCATGAGAGGGGAACATGTTGGAACTACCTCTAGGCTGATTTTTACAAGTGGAAAATCAGTGATTTGGCCATTGAAAGACCCTGAAAATTAGGGATTTAGAATGCTGTGAAAATTCCCAAAGGAGGGAAAAAGACCTAGGCAAATTGATAAATAAGCATATGTGAGGAGACAGGACGCTGCTAAGTATGCTGGGAAAGAGACTATTGATTTTTTTTTCCTTGCTGTTATGAACACTGAATGAGTGTGAGGCAAGAGGGATCTACAGAATTGAAGGAAATTGCTGAAGAGGAATTTCCAAGTTCGCCCTCGTGGACTCATGGTCGGGCTAGGAGGTGAACCATGCAAGTGATCTTGGCTGCTCAGTTCTACGGTTGGGAGGAACGTGGTTGTTCCCTTGTCTTCCCGCGAGTCTAGTTCAGATATGCTACTCTAACCCTTATCTGTCTGAATGATTTTATATATGATGCACTGTACATGTTAAATCTGAATTGAAATGGTTCCAATTATCTGTTTTAATGATCGTATAGTTGATGTCAAATATTCACTGTATCTAAGTTCAAGTATTTCTGTCTCTGTGAAATGAATTAGTTACAGAAGTAACGAAATCATTAACGCTTGTATGAATAACTGTATATTGGCTAAAATGTATCATGTTGTATCAAATTCAAATGATTTATATTTCTGTAGAATGAATTAACTATAGAAGTAACGAAATCAGTGATACATGTATTATGTCCTATAACCCGAATGGGAATAAAACCGTTTGATCATACGAATGTGTGTAGTCAAAATTCTGAAAGAATAGTTATAATAAATTCCTGAATAAAGTCTTTTCGACTAAAAGTTGTATGAGAGTTAGGAATAATTTGATTCGATTGAAGTTTATACCCTTTTCGTTTCCATCACATTATACAAGTTGTTGTAGAAACAACCTAGTTTACTACTGAATGTATGGGTATGGATTTTGTAGGATTTCTATTGTAATAATAGGACCAATAGATTATTTTATGAATTTATCTATAGTGGAGTAGAGCCAAATCTGAACAGTAAACAATATTACAAACCTACAGTGTTTTATTCATACCAAGAACAGATCTAATTTGAGCGAAGTAATAAATTCTTCATGCTTTCCGAAATTTCAAATCCCGCATACTCTTATCATCATGAGTCATATGAATTGGATTGTTTAAACTCCAGTAGAAAAAATTCAACCAGTGTAAATAGAATAGAGAATTAGAAAGAATTTCAAGATTATTACTTTCTTCTAAATGGTACAGTTTTAAAAGAAACCAACTTGGGAAGGACAACTAATTAATAAAAAGTTTGTGGAATATTAACAGTTGATTATCGACAGTGATGAATTTATAATTTCATTTGTTCATTCATAAATTGATTAGGATGGATGGATCAGAATTCATAGTATACAGTATCATTATACAAGTGAAACATCAGACGTGTACAGTTTGGGCGAATTTGAAACCTAGTAAATCTAGAGACTGATTAATAAATAATGACTATAGCTAACATATCTAGTTCTCTAAGAAGATATAATGACTCATACTATCGGGCCATTCTTATAGAGATCACACGGAAATTCAAAGTGACTCTTACTTAGTCTGAATTTTAAATATCGGACTAGAACTTTAATAATAACCAAAGTAATTTTATATATTGTCGAACATTTTGCCAAACCAAAGTAATATTAATATTGGCGCTATACAAGTAAGATAAATCCCCATGGAATCATATATGATTATCTATATAAAGTTCCAAAATCAAAATGACAGTAAAATCTATACCCAGCCACGATAGGTAGCATCCGGAACAGGGTTGGAAAAACATATGGAAGTTATTTTCGTTTATTTCAGACAAATTAGTTACAAAGATTAAATCATTCGCCCAACTTTAAAGATTCAGAAGATGAAACCCTTAGATTGGAAACCAAATCATTAGGTTGGAAACTAAATACCTTTTATGGGATCCGAAGTCTTGAAAAACTGGAAATCTTGGAGAGGAAGGGACCCTGCAATAAAAATGTATGGAGTAAAGTTAATTTCCGCATAAAAGTTATAATCAAGAAGATCCTTGAGAAAATGTACAATAGAGTCCATAATAGAGGAAAGAGAAATAAATGTTTCCACATATATATTCAAGAGTCTAAACTTAACGCGAGGGTTGGATTCACCTTTCATTTCACGACATAGTTGAAGCTCCGCTTGGTGGCTCAAAAGGGGAAGTTAGAATGATAGAATCCTGATGGGTACCCTTGCATACAATAGGGCCCCACCATTAGATAGTAATCCAAATATTACTCCTGAAGAAATGTCATTCATAAATTAATTCAGAGACTTACACAACTAGGTCTTAAAAGCAGTATGGAACTACATGCAAATCTTACTGTTACAGAGAAGATTATTGTTCGAAGGTATTTTGGCGAAAGAAAACACTAAAATAGAACTATTTCTTTTTGGAAAATTGTGTCCATAGACAGAATCAAATTAATGGAAGGAAAAGTGCACTAGGTTAATGAAGCGAAACGAAATCTCACTGCGGCTAGGGCCTAACCCTAGCCGCCCCCGAGCTGGTTTTCGATTGCAGGGGCGCGGATCCTCGTTTACAGCAGCCGATCAGGGATATACAGAGCCGAGGATCGGTGTTTCAGCGTATGGTCTTGGACTCGGCGTTTCAACACGTGGTCTTGGCCTCGTTTACAGCAGCCGATCAGGGGTATATGCATTTTTGCATGCGTTTTGACCCTAGCCGCGCGCACAGGCAGCCTCGGCCCTCTCGGCGGCCAGGCTTAGCTTCGGCACCTCGAAGCCTGAGTTCGCCTGCATTTTTGCATGCGTGTTGGTGCATTGGTCTTGGTGTTGCTGCGACTTGTCTTCTTCTTGTTGCTGGAGGTCGGCTATGATGGCCCCAGATCCATTGGAAGCATTCAAAGCGTTATTCCGCTCAGCAGGACCCAAATCCAAGCCATCTCTCTCATCTAAGTTTGTTAAGAAGATGGAGGAGATCCCTTCTCTGGAGCTATCTCCAGAGAAGCCTTACACTCTTGCCCTCCATCTAGCAGAAAAGGCCCTCATCAGAAAGTTTACGGGGTTATGGCCTAGCCCCAAAACGGTGGAGGAATGGATGGATGATCCTTGGAAATCGTTGATAAAGGGAAAAGCTTCTCTGTTCGCAGTAGGCAGGGGTTTTTTTGTCTTCAGTTTCTTGAGCAAAGAGGAATGTGATCTAGTTTTCAGATCTGGACCCTATTTCATGGGTTCGAGAGGACTGTTCTTAGCCCCCTAGACTCTTGACTTCAATCCCGAAGCCGAGATCATCGCAGCCCCTGTTTGGGTTAGGCAGCCTCACCTTCCCTTGGATCTCTGGGGGACAAGCTCTCTGGAGGACATCGAGAATACGCTTGGGCGTTTCCTGGACAACGCGGAACCAAAAGGGGACCAGTTTACCTACGCTCGCATTTGCGTTGAGGTTAACCTCGAGAAAGGTCTTCCAGAAGCCATTAAGCTCTCCCTGGGGGAATGGTGCCATATCCAAGAGCTGGACTATGAGCAGATTCCTTTTAAGTGCCTCTGGTGCCATGCTTACAGTCACTTCGCAATAAACTGCCCCAAAGCCTCTGAGGAACCGGGACCAGTCAAAGCAGATGATTTTCAGCCCGTATCTAATCGACGAAGGCAGTCAAGGCGAAAGGATCCTCTAGACCACGCCTCGAAGGCCACTTATTCAGCAGAGGCAACTCTAGAAAATAAAAACAATTTTGATGCGCTAAAGGAAGATGAATCCCTAGAACCAGAAGCAACAACAGTCAAGGAAGATCCTTCAGCAGACGAAAGCCTTCCGGAATCCACCCCCCAGATTCAGTAGCAGTGAGAGAAATTCGAGCTTCAGATCCGGAACCCTCTGCCCATGCAGGTCTGGTTGTTATAGTCCCCTCTAGCGGCTCTGGGGGAAATTCTGAACCTGAAGACAATTCAGTCCCATCTCCACCCCTTACCCAAGGATGAAGGACCAACAAAGCGCACAGAGAAAAGGAGGCGGCCTCCAACATTTCTTTAGGTTCTCATAAAAAGTTGGACCCCTACATTAAGGGGAAAATTTCAGATCCCTAGGTATAATTCTTTTCTTCTGTCTTTTGCTATGATCACAGTTTGTGAGAATTTACTCATGTACACATTCTTTGTCATATTATCGAATTAGCCCAAGAAGCAGAGGGGATTGGTCTCCCGAGACATTCACAAGAAGGTTGGCAGCACTGTTAGAGGTCACCAACCTTCTTCAGATTTGTAACTTTCTGATTCTGGTTGGCCAGAATGTTGCTTAATGCAACATAACCGTTTTTGTCAAAAAAAAAAAAATTAATGGAAGGAAAAACGTATACTGCCAATTTTAAATATTAGATTTTATTTTCATCACACACAGAGCCCAGAAGCAGAATAACAGACATAGAATTTGTAACACAGTGAAGGGGTTTTCAAAGGAAAAATTGTGTTCCGCAAATGGGCCTTCCTAAGTAATACCTGGGCATGGAGATGGATATGTCTGGAGTTCTTACCCTTCCAAATGAAAAAAACCCTGAATGGAACTTTTACAAGCTAATAAATAGACTTAGTGACTAGCAAGTGATTAGTGGAAGTTGGAGAATAGTAGCATAAATTTACACAGGGGAGCATACCCAATCTAGTCCAAACAAGTAATAGAGGGAAAAATTTACCAAGCTTGAAACATATTAGGTGGGAACCTCCCAAAACAACAAATACTATCAAAGGAAAAAACTCCATTAAATCCTTTAACCAGGAATATTTAATAATTCATACATTACAAGCATATAACCAGATTCAAAGAAAAACTTACCAAGTGAATATCGGGCATATAGACGACTCCCTCCCTTGAAGAGAAAGTAATTCGATCAGTGACTGAGTCTAACACCAGAGGAAGCAACAATAAATCTTGGCAATAGGGGTTTACCACCATTCTTACAACCCAAGACAAGTTGAATCACTAGCCATGCAAGTAATTGTCCCGGTTAAATGAGAGGATCAAGGAAGAGTACCATAACCATGTGCTTAGGGCAAGGTGGAAAGGAATGGATGGGCATGCAAGTCGAACAAGAGGTCGAGGGAAGGCACTGCAGAGAGATTTTAATGCAACAGTCAAAACTCCATTTAATACACAACTCTTCCCCTGTAATTTCCCATCACAAATTAATGAATGAGGACGACACTCGGTTAAGACTTTATGGGATGGACTAGAAAGTTACAATAAAAAACTAGTCACTTCAACGTCACCCCATTTTGAGAAGAACAATACTTCACTTAACAAAAACCCTAACTACCTAATGCCAGTTCTATGCATTTATCACCATGATTACGCATGTGTAAAGATACCCCGAACTAACACCAAATCGTTGGACTTTACAGCACAGGAAGTAAAGAGATAGTTATTAACCATTCGTAATAAGAATCGGAGCTGAAGAGATCACGAGGTAGCCACTAAAGTTTTGTGTAAGTAAACAGACTTGTATAAATCATGTAATCATGCTAAATAAAGGTTTAGTGATACTCTTCAGAATGAGATTATTGTACGCAACCATGATATTATCTTATGCAGGTATGTGAACTATTTTTCGATAACATTAATTCGAAGCCCCTTCTGAAGATAAGGGTGAGATAATAAACAACTAGACCTTTGTAAAAGCATTACACAATGGTAAATAATAACACTTAATTTTTTTGTTAAGTTGAGATTTATGGGAAACATTACATATGGTATGAAAGAAAAAGTTACAACACTAGGCCTGAACATGGCCACTTTAGTTTCTTAGTATATATTATGTTTTATATAAAACTAATAAATCTTTTGGTTACAAATAGAAAGCTCTTTCTATTTTGAGTTAATTATGGCAGCTCAGGACGATGCAGAAAACAAGATGGGAGAAAATCCACAGCAAAGATCTCCTGGAGATACAAGGAAGAACAGTGACGGAAACTCACCCACATAAGTGTTGCAAACAATGAGGAATCTTATTGTTGAACTACAGGTTTTTAAAGCCGACAATGAAAAATTGAAAAAGGCACAGCAGATATAGCAAGAGATAAACAAAGTCCTGATGCGCAGTATAGTGACCAAGAAAATCCCAAAGGACAATAATAACGATGAAGAAGTCAGGAAGAGAGCATCCAAAAACTTGGGACCAGAAACAGAAAAGGGAGATAGTTCGTCTGAAGGAACACGTCCAGCTGAAGATAGAACTAAAACAGACAGAAAAAGAAAACAAGTAGACCACCTTGAAGGAGAATTTAAAAATATTAAACCAGCCACCTTTGATGGGGAATCCAGGACAGGAGAAGAAGAAGAGGCATGGTTGTTGGACATCAAAAAACACTTTCAGATATACAACTATTCCAACAACATGAAAGTCAGTATGGCCATCTACAATCTGAAAGGAAAGGCCAGTATTTGGTGGCAATACCCGAAACTAGCCAAGGGCCTAAAGGAGAAACAATTGGAATGGTCTAACTTTAAGAAGTATTTCAAGAAATAATACCTTTCTGAAAATTATTATGAAAGGAAGACGAAAGAATTTTACGAGTTACGCCTTGAGCAGATGACGATGGAGGACCTTATAAATAAATTTCTGGAACTATTAATGTTTGTACCATACATCCGGGAGGATAAGGTAAAAATCCAGTGATTCTTAAGCTGCTTACCACAGTCCTACAGGGGTAGGATTGAGTTTGACAACCCCAAATCCTTGAATGAGGTATTCAGGAAAGCACGAATGTGCTATGCTCAGTATAAATAGAGGGTAGAGTTTCCCAAAGCCTGGAAAGATAAGAAGAAAGATCAAATGAACCAGCAGAAGAAGGGATACTAGCCATCTCCTTATCAGAATGCAATAAAAAAAATTTGGAGAAAAGATTCTCACTTCAATCATCCAAATACGCAGAACGACGGTAAACCGGTAAACCTGGGAACGAAGAAGTTTGGGGACAACTCCCACGAGCCACTAAAGTGTTGGGAATGTGGAGGACCTCATCTAAGGAGGAACTGTCCATGTTTGATTTCATCAAATAGAACTGTTGTTCATAATCTCCAAGAAGCCTTGACAGTGGGAGACGTGGGCAGGAGCCTACATTGGATAATTGAGTCGTTGATGGTAAAATCCATGACACTCGAATTTATATTTTAATTGACCCTGGAGCAACATTAAGTTATATTACTCCGAATGTAGTAGAGTCAAATAAACTTAAGAGAATGAAGCACAAAAAATCACGGCTTGTGCAACTAGCGACAGGTACTAAAAGGAAAGTGGTTGACTTTATTTCTGATTTTGAATTCATCTTAGATGGTCAAACTATAAGGGCCTATTGAACATCCTACCACTAGGATGTTACGATATGATTATTAGGATGGATTTGTTGGAATAACACAAAGCAATATTAGATTGTTATACAAAGATACTTAGCTATAAAGATGATTTAGGCACTACTAGAACTGCCCTAGGTGTACCAAAACTAGTATCAGTTAGACAAGTTTCAGCGATGCAACTAAAGAAATGTATGAGGAAAGGATGTCATGTTTATGCCATCCAAATGACGAATCTATTAGAAAAAGAAGATAAGCCAAAGTTAGAAGACTTTGTTGTCCTACGTGAATTCAGGAACATGTTTGTGGATGAAATACCAGAACTACCTCCTAGAAGGGAAATAGACTTCTCCATAGACCTACTACCCGGTTCAGCCCCTATCTCAAAAGCACCTTACCAAATGAGTCTACCAGAACTGACAGAATTAAAAATACAATTACCAGAATTGTTGGACAAAGAGTATATCAAACCAAGTGTCTCACCTTGGGGGGAACCAGTCCTCTTTGTGAAAAAGAAAGATGGTACTCTAAGACTATGTATCGATTATAAAAAACTGAAAAAAATGAATATTAAGAATACATACCCCCCACCAAGGATAAATGATCTGTTTGATCAAGTAGGTGGGCCCAAGATCTTTTCAAAGTTTGATTTATGATCTGGTTATCATCAAGTTCGGATAAAAGAAGAGGACATAAACAAAACAGTTTTTTGGACAAGATATGGACACTATGACTTCATAGTAATACCTTTTGGACTCGCTAACGCACCAGCCACATTTATGTGCCTGATGAACAATATTTTCAGTCAGTACTTGGACAACTTCATGGTAGTATTTATCGACTATATTCTGGTCTATTCTAAAATGGAGGAAGAACATGAGGAACACTTGAGAAAAGTTCTGCAAACATTGAGGAAACCTAAGATGTACACCAAATTTGACAAGTGTGACTTTTATGAAAAGCAAATACAATATCTAGGACATGTAATTTTAGCAGAAGGCATTACCGTAGACCCGGAGAAGATAAAAGCCATTATGGAATGGCCTGTACCTAAGGATGTAGCGTATATGTGGTCATTCATGGGAATCCCCGGATATTACTGCAAATTCCTAGAAGGTTTTTCCAAGATAGCCTACCCTATCACGTCATTACAGAAGAAAGGGACAAAGTTCAACTAGTCAGAGAAGTGTCAAGACAGTTTTAACAAACTGAAGGAATTATTGACAACTGCACCCATATTAAAAGTAGTAGACCCAAATAAAGATTTCATCGTATGTGTTGATGCAAGTAAAGAGGGACTAGGTGGTGTCCTAACTGAGGAAGGACATGTTATTTGTTATCAGTCCAGGAAATTAAAAGAACAGAAGAAAAATTATGTCACTCATGACTTAGAATTGGCAGTGGTAATACACAGCTTAAAAATGTGGCAAAACTACATAATGGGCAGAAAATTCCTACTATTAACGGATAATAGCGGGGTGAAATATTTGTTCAACCAACCAGATCTTAATGCAAGACAAGCAAGGTGGATATCCTTCTGGAGAGAATTCGACTTCAAGGTCAGACACATCAAGGGTAAGGAAAATAAAGCAACAGACGTGTTAAGAAGAAGAGTCCATGGGTTATTTGAAATAAATGTCAGCAAGGCAAAAAGTGACCTGGAACAAAGGATAGGGACGACAGGTATTAACGAAATAAATTACACTAAAATGCTGGAAGAATTACAAGACAGTACCACAAACTCAGATAAATCAGATCTAAGTATCGACAAGAAAGGACTATTATGATTTAAAAATAGACTTTACATACCAAATTCAACAGCGTTAAAATTAACAGTTCTGGATGAAGTGCATAAGAAACCGTGCTCTGGCCATCCAGGTTACCAGAAAACAATAACAACACTTAGAAAGCTATTTTACTAGCCTAATATGAAGGGGAAAAAAACAGATTACTTGGCTAGGTGCCAATATTGTCAAAAGGTTAAGACCGAGCATCAGCATCCAGTCAGCCTATTACAACCATTACCAGTACCAGAATGGAAATGGGAGACCATATTGCTAGAATTTATAAGAGGTTTTCCTAAAACTCAGAGACAGAATGATTCTATCATGGTTGTAATTGATAAACTCAGTAAGTCTACACAATTTATTCCTGTAATGTCTACTTTTAAAGCTATAAAGATTGTTGAAATATTCATGAAAGAAATTTTTAGACTGCATGGTATTCCTAAAATGGTGATTTCAGATAGAGACGTAAAATTCACATCTGCTTTTTGGAAGGAATTGTTTGCAGGGATAAATACTAACATGAATTTCAGTACAAGTTATCATCCACAAATGGATGGACAGACCGAAAGGAAAAACCAGATTATAGAGGATATGCTCTGCATGTACATAAGAGCAAAACCAAACAAGTGAGAAGATTATCTGCGTTTGGTAGAATTTGCATATAACAATGGGTACCAAACTTCGGCTAAGTTGAGCCCTTTCGAAATACTATACGACAGAAAGTGTACGACTCCAATTAGCTGGGATAACCCGTCTGACAGACTCATGGTTGGACTAAAAATGCTCCAAGAAATGGAGAACATGGTAAGAAAGGTACAAAAGAACTTGAAGGAAGCATAGGATAGACGAAAGAGTTATGCAGATTAGAAAAGAAGGCACTTGGAATTTCAAGCAGGAGACCATGGTTATTTGAAAGTCAAAGCCCGAAAAACCTCGTCGAAGTTAGGGAATTGTGCCAAGATAGCACCCAGGTTTTGTGGGCCCTTCGAGATACCAGCTCGAATTGGACCCGTAGCATACCAACTTGCACTTCCATCTAATCTAAGAATTCATAATGTATTTCATGTTTCCTTGCTGAAAAGGTATATTCATGACCCTATGCATATGATTGATTGGATCTTGGTGCAAGTGGAACTAGAAGGTGAGTTCTAGGTGGAACCCCTATGCATTCTAGACCTGAGAGAAATAGCACTTTGGAACAGAGTCGTTGCTCAGGTAAAGGTGCAATGGAAGCACTTTAGTCCTAAGGAGGTCACTTGGGAGTTGGAAGGAGATTTGTGGAAATCTCATCCAATCCTATTCCAGGAAATGAAAGAACACTTTGGACAATGTTTTACTAAAGGGGGAAAGGATGTGACATCCCCAAAAATATAAATATTTTTAGAATTTAAATTTGATGGAAATTTATTCCATTTTTAGTAATTTCGAAAATGGAAATTTTTTACCATTTATGGAAACTCCGAATTTCGAATTTTATAATTGTAATAAATGATTATGACTATTTGGCAGAGATCTGATTTGTCCCAACTAACTATTTAACTATGACACTTGTATGAAAATATAATATTTTATATTGATTGCAGGGGACAAAGGGGACATCCATGTTAAATTTAGCTGACCATGACTCCATGAGAGGGGAACATGTTGGAACTACCTCTAGGATGATTTTTACAAGTGGAAAATCAGTGATTTGTCCATTAGTAGCCCCTAAAAATCAAGGATTTAGAAAGTTGCAAAAATTCCCAAAGGAGGGAAAAAGACCTAGGCAAATTGATAAATAAACATATGTGAGGATGCACGACGCTGCCAAGTATGTTGGGAAAGAGACTATTGATTTTTTTTTCCTTGCTGTTATAAACACTGAATGAGTGTGAGGCAAGAGGGATCTACAAAATTGAAGGACATTGTTGAAGAGGAATTTCCAAGTCCGCCCTCATGGAGTCATGGTCAGACTAGGGGGTGAACCGTGCAAGTGATCTTGGCTGCTCGGTTCTATGGTTGGGAGGAACGTGGTTGTTCCCTTGTCTTCCCATGAGTCTAGTTCAGATATGCTACTCTAACCCTTATCTGTCTGAATGATTTTATATCTGATGCACTTTACATGTTAAATATGAATTGAAATGATTCCCATTATCTGTTTTAATGATCATATTTTTTATGTAAAATATTCACTGTATCTAAATTCAAGTATTTATGTATCTGTGAAACGAATTAGTTACAAAAGTAACGAAATCATTAACGCTTGTATGAATAACTGTATATTGGCTTAAATGAATCTTGTTGTATCAAATTCAAATTATTTATATTTCTGTAGAATGAATTAACTACAGAAGTAGCAAAATCAGTGACACCTATATTATGTCCTATAACCTGAATGGGAATAAAGTTGTTTGATCATATGAATGTGTGTAATCAAAATTCTGACACAATAGTTATAATAAATTCCTAAATAATGTTTTTTCGACTGAAAGATGTACGAGAGTTAGGAATAATTTGATTCGATTGAAGTCTATACCATTTTCGTTTCCATCACATTATACAAGTTGTTGTAGGAACAACCTAGTTTACTACCGAATGTATGGGTATGGATTATGTAGGATATCTATTGTAATAATAGGACCAATAGATTATTTTACGAATTTATCTACAGTGGAGTACAGCCAAATCTGAACAGTAAACAATATTGCAAACCTACTGTGTTTTATTCATACCAAGAACAAATCTAATCTGAGCGAAGTAATAAATTCTTCATGCTTTCAAAAATTTCAAATCTCGGAGCCTCCTACCATCATGAGTCATACGACTTGGACTGTTTAAACTCCAGTAGCGAAAAGTCAACCGGTGTAAATAAAATAGAGAATTAGAAAGAATTTCAGGATTATTACTTTCTTCTAAACGGTACAACTTTAAAAGAAACCAACTCGGGGAGGACAACTAATCTAATAAAGAGTTTATGGAATATCAATAGTTGATTTTCAGTAGTGATGAATTTATAATTGCATTTGTTCATTCATAAATTCATTAGGATGGATGGCTTAGAATTCGTAGTATACAATATCATCATACAAGTGAAACATCAGATATGTATAGTTTGGGCGAATTTGAAACCTAGTAAATATGGAACCCGATTAATAAATAACGAATGTTGATAACATATCTACTGCTCTAAGAAGATATAATGACTCATACTATCGGGCCATTCTTATAGAGATCACACAGAAATTCAAAGTGACTCTTACTTAGTCTGAATGGTAAATATCGAACTAGAACTTTAATAATAACCAAAGTAATTTTATATATGGCCGAACATTTCACCAAACCAAAGTATTATTAATATTGGCGCTATACAAGTAAGATAAATCCCCATGGAATCATATATGCTTATCTGTCTAAAGTTCCAAAATCAAAATGATAGTAAAATATATACCCAGCCATGATAGGTAGCATCCGGAACAGGGTTAGAAAAACATATGGAAGTTCTTTTCCTTTATTTCGGACAAACCAGTTACAAAGATTAAATCATTTGCCCAACTTTAAGGATTCAGAATATGAAACCATAAGACAGAGTATGTTGCTACCTGACCTCAACGAAGCCTTAGCTTGGAAACCAAATACCTTTTCTGGGATCCGAAGCCTCGAAAAATTAGAAATCTCAGAGAGGAAGGGACCCTTCAAGAAAAACGTAGGGATTAAAATTAATATCCACATAAAAGTTATAATCAAGAAGGTCCTTGAGAAAACATACAACAGAGTCCATAACAGAGGAAAGAGAAATAAAAGTTGCCACATATATATTCAAGAGTCTGTACTTAACTCGAGGGTTGGAGTCACCATTCCTTTCGCAACATAGTTGAAGCCCTGCCTGGTGGCTTGAAAGAGGAAGTTGGAATGATAGAATCATGATGGGTACCCTTGCATACAACAGAGCCCCACCATTAGATAGTGATCCAAATCTTACTCATGAAGAAACGCCATTCATAAATTAATTCAGAGACTTACGCAACCATGTCTTAAAAGGAGTATGGAACTACATGCAAATCTTAGTGTTATAGAGAATATTATTGTTCGAAGGTCTTTTGGAAAAAGAAAACACTAAAACATAACTATTTATTTCTAGAAAATTGTGTCCATAGACAGAATCAAATTACTGGAAAGAAAAATGTATACTATCAATTTTAAAGCTTAGATTTTATTTTGATCACACACAGAGCCTAGAAGAGGAATAACATACATAGAATTCGTAACAGAGTGAAGGGGTTTTTGAAGGAAAAAATTTGTTCCACAAATGGTCCTTCCTAAGTAAGACCTACGCATGGATATGGATATGTTTGGAGTTTTTACTCTTCCAAATGACGAAAACCCCGAATGAAACTTTTGTCACTGATG
The DNA here is from genome assembly GCA_000966675.3 of Picea glauca. Lineage (NCBI taxonomy): Eukaryota > Viridiplantae > Streptophyta > Pinopsida > Pinales > Pinaceae > Picea > Picea glauca. The sequence continues at coordinate 252,747 of JZKD02S1754433.1, forward strand.
GATGTAAGAAGAACAGCTTGAGACTTCGTCGTTTATAATACCTCCAACTTATTACAAGCTAATAAATAGACCTGGTGACTAGCAAGTGATTAGTCGAAGTTGGGGAACAGTAGCATAAATTTCCATAGGGGAGCGTACCCAATCTATTCCAAATGAGTAACAGATGGAAAAATGTACCAAGATTGAAACATCTTAGGTGGGAATCAAGACCGTCAAAGGAAAAAACTCCATTAAATCCTTTAACCAATAGTATTTAATCATTCATACTTTACAAGCATATAACTGTACTCAAAGAAAAACTTACCAGGTGAAGAGAGGGCATATAGATGGCTCTCTCCTTAAAAGAGCAAGTATTTCCATTGGTGACTGAGTCTAACACCAGAGGTGGCAACAATAAATCTTGGCAATAATGGTTTACCACCATTCTTACAACCCAAGACATGTTGAATGACTAGCCATGCGAGTAATTGTCCCGGTTAAATGAGAGGAACATGGAAGAGTATTGTAACCATGTGCTTAGGGAAAGGTGGCAAGGAATGGATGGGCACGTAAGTCGAACAAGAGGTCGAGGGAAGGCACTGCAGAGAGATTTTAATGCAACAATCATAAGTCCATTTAATGCATAACTCTACCCCTGTAATTTCCCATCACAAATTAATGAATGAGGACGACAGTCGGTTGAGATGTTATGGGATAGACTAGAAAGTTACATCTGAAAACTAATCACTTCAACTTCACCCCAGTTTGAGAAGAAAATTACTTAACTTAACAAAAATCCTAACTACCTAATGCTGGTTCTATGCGTATATCACCACGTTTACACATGTGTAAAGATACCCCAAACTAACACCAAATCGTTGGACTTTACACAACAAGAAGAAAAGAGATAGCTATTAACCATTCGTAATAAGAATCAGACCTGAAGAGATCACGAGGTGGCCACTAAATTTTTGTGTAAGTAAACAGACTTGTATAAATCCCGTAATCATGCTAAACAAAGGTTCAACGATACTCTTTAGAATGCGATTATTGTACGCAACCATAATATTATTTTATGCATGTATATGAACTATTTTCCGACAACATTAAGTCCAAGCACCTTCTGAAGATAAGGGTGAGATAATAAACAACTAGACCTTTATAAAAGAATTACACAATGGTAAATAATAACACTTACTTTTTTTTTTAAGTTGAGATTTATGGGAAACATCACATATGATATAAGAGAAAAAGTTACAACACTGGGCCTGAACAGGGCCGCTTTAGTTGCTTAGTATATATTACGTTTTATATAAAACTAATAAATCTTTTGGTTACAAACAGAAAGCTCTTTTTGTTTTGAGTTAATTATGGCAGCACAGGATGGTGCAGAAAACATGATGGGAGAAAATCCGCAACAAAGACCTCTTGGAGATACAAGGCAGAATACTGATGGAAGCTCACCCATAGAAGTGTTGGAAAAAATGAGGAATCTTATTGTTGAACTACATATTTTTAAAGCCGACAATGAAAAATTGAAAAAGCCACAATAGGAACAACAAGAGATAAACAAAGTTTAGATGCATAGTATAGTGACCAAGAAAATCCCAAAGGACAATAATAACGACAAAGAAGTCAGCAAGAGAGAATCCAAAAACTCGAAACCAGAAACAAAAAAGGGAGACAATTTGTCTGAAGGAACACCTCTAGCTGAAGATAGAACTAAAACAGACAAAAAAAGAAAACAAGTAGACCACCTTGAAGGAGAATTTAAAAAGATTAAAGAAGCCACCTTTGATGGGGAATCCAGGACAGGACAAGAAGCAAAGGCATGGTTTTTGGACATAAAAAAATACTTTTAGATCTACAACTATTCCAGCAACATGAAAGTCAGGATGGCCATCTACAATATGAAAGAGAAGGCCAGTATTTGGTGGCAAGACCTGAAACTAGCCAAGGGCCTAAAGGAGAAATAGTTGGAATGGTCTGACTATAAGAATTATTTCAAGAAACAATTCCTTTCTGAAAATTATTATGAAAGGAAGACGAAATAATTTTACGAGTTACGACTCAGGCAGATGACAATGGAGGACCTTATAAATAAATTTTTGGAACTATTAAGGTTCGTACCATACGTCCGGGAGGATAAGGTAAAAATCCACCGATTCTTAAGCTGCTTACCACAGTCCTACAGGGACAGGATTGAGTTTGACAACCCCAAATCCTTGAGTGAGGTATTCAAGAAAGAATGAATCTGCTATGATCAGTATAAATAGGGGGTAGAGTTTCCCAAATCCTGGAAGGATAAGAAGAAAGATCAAATGAACCAACGGAAGAAGGGATACCAACCAACTTCTTATTGGAATGCAAGAAAAAGTTTTTCGAGAAAAGATTCTTAGTTCAATCATCTGAATACGCAGAGCGACGGTAAACTGGTAAACCTGGGAATGAAGAAGTTTGGGGACAACTCTTTCGAGCCACTAAAGTGTTGGGAATGTGGAGAACCTCATCTAAGGAGGAACTGTCCACGTTTGATTTCAGTAAATAGAATTATTGTTCATAATTTGCAAGAAGCCTCGATAGTGGGAGACTTGGGCATGAACCTACATCGGATAAATGTAGCCATTGATGGTCGACAAGATGAACACTAGTCCTCAGTGGTAGAAATCGAAAGTAAAATCCATGACACTAGAATTTTTGTTTTAATTGACCCTGGAGCAACATTAAGTTATATTACTCCGAATGTAGTAGATTCAAATAAACTTAAGAGACTAAAGAATGCAAAATCATGGCTTGTGCAACTAGCGACAGGTACTAAAAGGAAAGTAGTTGACTTTGTTTCTGATTTTGATTTCAGCTTATATGGTCAAACTATAAGAACCAATTTGAACATCCTACCACTAGGATATTACGATATGATTATTGGGATGGATTGGTTGGAACAACACAAAGCAATATTAGATTGTTATGTAAAGATACTTAGCTATAAAGATGATTCGGGCACTACCGTAACTGCCCAAGGTGTACAAAAGCCAGTATCACTCAGACAAGTTTCAACGATGCAACTAAAGAAATTTATGAGGAAACGATGTCAAGTTTATGCCATCAAAGTGACGAATCTATTAGAAAAAGAAGATAAGCCAAAGCTATAAGACTTTGTTGTCCTACGTGAATTCAGGGACATGTTTGTGGATGAAATATGAGAACTACCTCCTAGAAGGGAAATAGACTTCTCCATAGACCTACTACCCGATTTAGCCCCTATCTCAAAAGCGCCTTACCGAATGAGTCTACCAGAACTGACAGAATTAAAAATACAATTGTCGGAATTGTTGGACAAAGAGTATATCAGACCAAGTGTCTCACCTTGGGGGGCACCAGTCCTCTTTGTGAAAAAGAAAGATGGTAATCTAAGACTATGTATCGATTATAGACAACTGAACAAAATGACTATTAAGAATAAATACCCCCCACCAAGGATAAATGATCTGTTCAATCAAGTAGGTGGGGTCAAGATCTTTTCAAAGTTGGATTTACGATCTGGTTATCATCAAGTTCAGATAAAAGACGAGGACATAAACAAAACAACTTTTCAGACAAGATATGGACACTACGAGTTCATAGTAATACCTTTCGGGCTCACTAACGTACCAACCACATTTATGTGCATGAACAGTATTTTCAGTCAGTACTTGGACAAGTTTGTGGTAGTATTTATCGACTATATTCTGGTCTATTCTAAAATGGAGGAAGAACATGAGGAACACTTGAGAACAGTTCTACAAACATTGAGGAAACATAAGATGTACGCCAAATTTGACAAGTGTGACTTTTATCAAAAGAAAATACAATATCTAGGACATGTAATTTCAGCAGAAGGCATTACCGTAGACCCGGAGAAGATAAAATCCATTATGGAATGGCCAGTACCTAAGGATGTAGCGTATATGCGGTCATTCATGGGAATCACTGGATATTACCGCAGATTCATAGAAGGTTTTTCCAAGATAGCCTACCCTATCACGTCATTACAAAAGAAAGGGACAAAGTTCAACTGGTCAGAGAAGTGTCAAGACATTTTTAACAAACTGAAGGAATTATTGACAACTGCACCCATATTAAAAGTAGCATACCCGGATAAAGATTTCACCATATGTCTTGATGCAAGTAAAGAGGGACTAGGTGGTGTCCTAACTCAGGAAGGACATGTTATTTGTTATGAGTCCAGGAAATTAAAAGAACATAAGAGAAATTATGTCACTCATGACTTAGAATTGGCAGCAATAATACACGACTTAAAAATGTGGCGAAACTACATAATGGGCAGAAAATTCCTACTATTAACGGATAATAGCGGGGTGAAACATTTGTTTAACCAACCAGATCTTAATGCAAGACAATCAAGGTGGCCAACCTTCTTGAGAGAATTCGACTTCGAGGTCAGACACATCAAGGGTAAGGAAAATAAAGTAGTAGACACGTTAAGCAGATGAGTCCATGGGTTATTTGAAATAAATATCAGCAGGGCAGAAACTGACCTGGAACAAAGGATAAGGATGGAATGTATTAACAAAAGAAATTAGACTAAAATGATGGAATAATTACAAGACAGTACTGTAAACTCAGATAAATAAGATCTAAGTATCGACAAGAAAGGACTATTATGATTTAAAAATAGACTTTACATACCAGATTCAACAGAGTTAAAATTAACAGTTCTGGATGAAGTGCATAAGAAACTGTATTTTGGCCATCCAGGTTACAAGAAAACAATAACAACACTTAGAAAACTATTTTACTGGCCTAATATGAAGGGGAAAACGACAGAGTACTTGGCTAGGTGCCAACATTGTCAACAAGTTAAGGATGAGCATCAACATCTAGTCGGCCTATTACAGCGATTACCAGTACCAGAATGTAAATGGGAGACCATATCACGAGACTTGATAATAGGTTTGCCTAAAACTCAGAGACAAAATGATTCTTTCATGGCTGTAATCGACAAACTCAGTAAGTCTACACACTTTATTCCTGTAAAGTCTACTTTTAAAGCTATAAACATTGCTGAAATATTCATGAAACAAATTTTTAGACTGCATGGTATTCCTAAAATGGTGATTTCAGATAGAGACGTAAAATTGACATCCGCTTTTTGGAAGGAATTGTTTGCAGGGCTAAATACTAACTTGAATTTTAGTACAAGTTATCATCCACAAACGGATGGACATACCAAAAGGACAAACCAGATCGTAGAGGATATGCTCCGCATGTACAGAAGAACAAAACTGAACAAGTGGGAAGACTATGTACACTTGGTAGAATTTGCATATAACAATGGGTACCAAACTTTGGATAAGTTGAGCCCCTTCGAAACACTGTACGACAAAAAGTGTATGACTCCAATTAGCTAGTATAACCTAGCTGACAGACTCATGGTTGGTCCATAAATGCTCCAAGAAATGGAGAACATGGTAAGAAAGGTACAACAAAACTTGAAGGAAGCACAGGATAGACAGAAGAGTTATGCAGATTAGAAAAGAAGGCACTTGGAATTTCAAGTAGGAGACCATGTTTATTTGAAAGCCAAAGCCCAAAAAACCTCGTTGAAGTTAGGGAATTGTGCCAAGATGGAACCTAGGTTTTGTGGGCCCTTCAAGATAGTAGCTCGAATTGGAACTGTACCATACCAACTTGCACTTCCAACTAATCTAAGAATTCATAATGTATTTCATGTTTCCTTGCTGAAAAGGTATATTCATGACCCTACTCATATGATTGATTGGAACTTGGTGGAGGTAGAACCTGAAGGTGAGTTCCAGGTGGAACCCTTCTGCATTCTGGACCGGAGAGAAATAACACTTCGGAATAGAGCCATCGCTCAGGTAAAGGTGCAATGGAAGCACTTTAGTCCTGAGGAGGCCACTTGGGAGTTGGAAGGAGATTTGCAGAAATCTCATCCAATCTTGTTCTAGGATAGGAACGAACACTGAGGACAGTGTTTTACTAAAGGGGGAAGGGATGTGACATCCCCAAAAATAAAAATATTTTTAGAATTTAAATTTGCTGGAAATTTATTCCGTTTTTAGTAAATTCGAAATTGGATTTTTTTTGCCATTTATGGCGATTCCAAATTTCAAATTTTATAATTGTAATAAATGATTATGAATGATGGGTAGAGATCTGATTTGTCCCAACTAACTATTTGAGTATGACACTTGTATGAAAAAAAAATATTTTATATTGATTGCAGGGGACAAAGGGGACAACAATGTTAAATTTAGTTGACCATGACTCCATGAGAGGGGAACATGTTGGAACTACCTCTAGGCTGATTTTTACAAGTGGAAAATAAGTGATTTGGCCATTGGCAGCCCCTGAAAATTAGGGATTTAGAAAGCTGTGAAAATTCCCGAAGGAGGGAAAAAGACCTAGGCAAATTGATAAATAAACATATGTGAGGAGCCAAGACACTGCAAAGTATGCTGGGAAAGAGACTATTGATTTTTATTTCCTTGCTGTTATGAACACTAAATGAGTGTGAGGCAAGAGGGATCTACAAAATTGAATGACATTGCTGAAGAGGAATTTCCAATTTCGCCCGCATGGACTCATGGTCAGGCTAGGGGGTGAACCGTGCAAATGATCTTGGCTGCTCGGTTCTACGGTTGGGAGGAACGTGGTTGTTCCCTTGTCCTCCCGTAAGTCTAGTTTAGATATGCTACTCTAACCCTTATCTATCTGAATGATTTTATATCTGATGCACTATACATCTTAAATTTGAGTTGAAATGGTTCCCATTATCTGTTTTAATGATCATATAGTTGATGTAAAATATACACTGTATCTAAATTCAAGTATTTATGTATCTGTGAAATGAATTAGTTACAAAAGTAACGAAATCATTAACGCTTGTATGAATAACTATATATTGGCTGAAATGTATCTTGTTGTATCAAATTCTAATTATTTATATCTCTGTAGAATGAGATAACTGCAGAAGTAGTGAAATCAGTGACACCTGTATTATGTCCTATAACCTGAATGGGAATAAAATTGTTTGATCATACGAATGTGTGTAGTAAAACTTCTAACATAATAGTTATAATAAATTCCTGAATAAAGTCTTTTCGACTAAAAGTTGTACGAGAGTTAGGAATAATTTGATTCGATGGAAGTCTATACCCTTTTCATTTCCATCACATTATACAAGTTGTTGTAGGAACAACCTAGTTTACTACCGAATGTATGGGTATGGATTCTGTAGGATATCTATTGTAATAATAGGACCAATAGATTATTTTATGAATTTATCTATAGTGGAGTATAGCCAAATATGAACAGTAAATGATATTACAAACCTACAGTGTTTTATTCATACCAAGAACATATCTAATCTGAGTGAAGTAATAAATTCTTCATGCTTTCCAAAATTTCAAATCCCGGATCCTCCGATCATCATGAGTCATATGAATTGGACTATTTAAACTCCACTAGTGAAAAGTCAACTGATGTAAACAGAATAGAGAATTAGAAATAATTTCAGGATTATTACTTTCTTCTAAACGATACAGTTTTAAAAGAAACCAACTTGGGAAGGACAACTAATCTAATAAAGAGTTTATGGAACATCAACATTTGATTGTCAGCAGTGATGAATTTATGATTTCATTTGTTCATTCAGAAATTCATTAGGATGGATGGCTCAAAATTCGTAGTATATAGTATCATTATATAAGTGAAACATCAGATGCGTATAGTTTGGGCGAATTTGAAACCTAGTAAATCTGGAACTCGATTAATAAATAACGAATGTAGATAACATATCTACTGCTCTAAGAAGATATAATGACTCATACTATCGGGCCATTCTTATAGAGATCACATGGAAATTTAAAGTGACTCTTACTTAGTCTGAATGGTAAATATCGGACTAGAACTTTAATAATAACTGAATTAATTTTATATATGGTCGAACATTTCACCAAACCAAAGTAATATTATTATTGGCACTATACAAGTAAGAGAAATCCCCATGGAATCATATATGATTATCTGTCTAAAGTTCCAAAATCAAAATGACAGTAAAATCTATACCCAGCCACGATAGGTAGCATCCGGAACAGGGTTGGAAAAACATATAGAAGTGCATTTCCTTTATTTCAGACAAACCAGTTACAAAGATTAAATCATTCGCCTGACTTTAATGATTTGGAAGATGAAACCCTAAGACAGACTCTGCTGTTGCCTGATCTCAATGAAGCCTTAGCTTGGAAACTGAATACCTTTTATGGGATCCGAAGCCTTGAAAAACTAGAAATCTCGGAGAGGACAGGACCCTACAAGAAAAACGTAGGGATTAAAGTTAATATCTACATAAAAGTTATAATCAAGAGGATCCTTAAGAAAACATACAACAGAGTCCATAACAGAGGAAAGAGAAATAAAAGTTACCACAGATATATTCAATAGTATGTACTTAACTCGAGGGTTGAAGTTGACATTCCTCTCGCGACATAGTTGAAGCTTCGCCTGGTGGCTCGAAAGGGGAAGTTGGAATGATAGAATCCTGATGGGTACCCTTGCATACAACAAGGCCCGACCATTAGATAGTAATCCAAATATTACTCCTGAAGAAATGCCATTCATAAATTAATTCAGAGACTTACACAACTAGGTCTTAAAAGCAGTATGGAACTACATGAAAATCTTATTGTTACAGAGAAGATTATTGTTCGAAGTTATTTTGGCGAAAGAAAACACTAAAACATAACTATTTCTTTCTGGAAAATTGTGTCCATAGACAAAATGAAATTACTGGAATGAAAAAAGTATACTGTCAATTTTAAAGATTAGATTTTATTTTGATCACAGACAGAGCCCAGAAGTGGAATAACAGACATAGAATTCGTAACATAGTGAAGGGTTTTTTGAAGGAAAAACTGTGTTCCACAAATGGGCCTTCCTAAGTAAGACCTAGGCATGGAGATGCATACGTATGGATTTTTTACCCTTCCAAATGAAAAAAACCCTGAATGAAACTTTTACCACTGATGGATGTAAGAAGAACTATATGAGACTTCGTTGTCTATAATACCTCCAACTTATTACAAGCTAATAAACAAACCTGGTGACTAGCAAGCGATTAGTGGAAGTTGGAGAACAATAGCATAAATTTCCACAGGGGAGCGTACCCAATCTAGTCCAAATGAGTAACAGAGGGAAAACTTTACCAAGCTTGAAACATCTTAGGCGAGAATCTCCCAAAACAACAAAGACTGTCAAAGGAAAAAACTCCATTAAATCCTTTAACCAGTAGTATTTAATCATTCTTACTTTACAAGCATATAACCGGATTCAAAGAAAAACTTACTAGGTGAAGAGCAGGCATATATATGACTCCCTCCCTCGAAGAGAAAGTATTTACATCGGTGACTGACTCGAACACCAGAGGAGACAATAATAAATCTTAGCAATAGGGGTTTACCACCATTCTTACAACCCAAGACATGTTGAATGACTAGCCATGTGAGTAATTGTCCCGGTTAAATGAGAGGAACTGGGAAGAGTACCGTAACCATGTGCTTAGGGCAAGGTGGCAAGGAATGGATGGGCACACAAGTCGAACAGGAGGTCGAGGGAAGGTGCTATAGAGATATTTTAATGCAACAGTCAGAACTCCATTTAATACACAACTCTTCCCCTGTAATTTCCCATCACAAATTAATGAATGAGGATGACAGTCGGTTGAGACATTATGGGACAGACTAGAAAGTTACATCCAAAAACTAGTCACTTCAACGTCACCCCAGTTTGAGAAGATCTGTACTTCACTTAACAAAAACCCTAACTACCTAATGCCAGTTCTATGTGTATATCAAAACGATTATGCATGTGTAAAGATACCCCGAACTAACACCAAATCATTGGACTTTACAGCACAGGAAGAAAAGAGATAGCTATTAACCATTCGTAATAAGAATCAGACCTGAAGAGATCACAAGGTAGCCACTAAAGTTCTGTGTAAGTAAACAAACTTGTATAAATCCCATAATCATGCTAAACAAAGGTTTAGTGATACTCTTCGGAATGTGATTATGGTACGCAACCATAAGATTATTTGATGCAGGTATGTGAACTATTTTCCGAAAAAATTATGTCCAAGCCCCTTCCGAAGATAAGGGTGAGATAATAAACAACTAGACCTTTATAAAAGCATTACGCAATGGTAAATAATAACACTTAATTTATTTGTTAAGTTGAGATTTATGGGAAACATTACATAAAATTTGTCTCTCCATGAAGGAATCAAGCATCTTTTACCAATTTCCTAGCATGCTTCAACCCATACAATGATTCTTGAGTTTTCAAACAAATATTTTATTGTGATTCTGAACTAACTGTTTTGGTTGTTCCAAATACATCCCTGTATCCAAAAAAATCTGTGTAGAACAATTTTAGCATCTAGTTGTACTAACACAACTAGTTCTAACAACACATGAATAGAAACAAGATTTTAACAACTGGAGAGAGAATTTCATGGAAATCATTACCTTCCAAATACCCTTCTGCTACCAATCATGCTTTGGGCCTTTCATATTTTACTATGTATGTTTTTATAAAAGGGATTCATAAAAAAATCCATCTTTTTCCATGATGATTCTGTGGGTAGTAGGATTCCACGGTCTGCATCCCTTAACATCATCACCATATCATAAATCTACCTATTTGATATGGGTCCTACTGATAATGTTGATAAAAAAACATAAGCATCACAATTGAATAATTTCACATTTGAGTAATTACTATATGACCCGTTCATATCTCTTCTGAAATCTTCATGTCTTTTACAGCCGATGGTGATCGATTTACCAGATATCAAAACCACTTCTTCCCACTTTTATAGTTTCAACTTGGAATTACTGAACATTCATATTCTATCCCAACTTCCTTTCAATACTTTCCAAGTTTCATGGATATGAACCTAACTTCATCATATATTCTCAAACACTTGATTTACTTGCCAACATATCAACCTTTCTACAGACCCACCTTTCTAATGTGGACACACTATTGCACCTTGAATTTTTCATTTGAACAACTTTGACCAAATCTCGGAAAAGAAACCCAAGTGAACATGTGTCACTCACCTCTAGGGACTTTACACTGGAGTCTCAATGCTCCACCTTAACATGAACATTCCCTTGACCAAATCCTACCAAGTAAGCCTTCACAAATTAACTCCATGCCCATTTACAATGGAGTACACCAAGCCTTTTATAGGCTAAATTACACCCAATCCATGGACACAATATCATAGGCTACCTAAAAATATGGACCCGAAAAACCATGTGATTTGACCTAAAAACCAGATTTAATAAATATTACACCTTTTAATAAAACCCTTTTTAACACACTCTCTCACATAAAAAGGTCACTTTTTATTAGGTCTTGATTCTCCATAATAAGACAAAAAAGGTACATGTCACGACAAGGTCTTATGAATAAGACAAAAAACTTTCAAATTTTAATTTATACCATGAACTTCATACTGTTCGAATCTTGTATTTTAATATCGATTCTTTTGTGGTGCTTGAACAAGAGCACAAATTTTTAGAGATCGATGCTCCTTGAGTGTGGATGGGTGACCGTTGATTTTCCAGTGCTCTGTGGTGCAAAAAATGGGCTCACTAATTTAAGAATTTTTCCTATTTCTGAAGTGTGTCAATCTCGATGTGCCTCTAACACACCTATGGAGCGTCAGTGACTTGAAACTCACTCAATCACACCCTCTTGTTCTCAGAAAATATGTGGGCTCTTCAATACTTTGGTTTTCTTATCCTTACATGCCAAAAACAAGTCAAAAGGTTATTTATCTCACAAGAGACCTACACACAATTCACCTTGGTTCACCTACGACAACTACTCAACCTACTGTGATACCACTTGTTAGGAAATGAAAGAAAAAAAGAGCATAAAAACTATATTAGGAATGTGCATGCATGCACTCTTTTCTGAATATATTATGTAACTGGTGGATCTAATTATAATAAATTAGTGTAAATGTTTGAGATATGCTATATATATGAGCATAGCCATAGAGGTGAGAGTGAAATGTGTGTAGTGAGTGTATGAGAGGAAGACGCAATATTGAGTTGTTGTGTGTATGAGAGGGGAGGATGGTTGTATTCCTAGGTTGGCTATTGTAATTCTCCCTTGAATAATAACAATACCGCTTATCATTGCCTGTGGTTTTTTCCCGTATTGGGTTTCCACATAAATAATTGTGTCAATTGTGTGATTGTTTTTCTTGGTTTAATCTTGCTTATTGATGGTCTGGTTATTATGCTCTGTTTTTATGCTATGTGACCACATGGGAAATTTGTTGGCATGTTTCCAACAATCTTCACCGTGACAACAATTCACCTTATATATCATGCCCTTAATTAATTCATCACCTTTTTTGCAATCCAAGAGAATCTAAACACCGTCACAGCTCTACAACTTCTCTAACAGTATTGTTACGTGAACATTGTTGCACGATTCACTCTAGTATGGACCATTCCACCTCCATCAATAACATGTCTAATAAACCAATGCACTTTTCCTTTTTGATACACGAGATTGTTAGTCAAATGCACAACACTTTGACCACCACAGAACACCACATATTGTACCTATCCAAATTTACCCAATATATCCTTGCATTCTTGCAAGACATAACTTGAGGTAGGTCTCCTATTGTCGAAATCTCAGGAATCATAACCACATACTAAATCATTGCAACCATTGTAGGTGATACTTGTGCTTCTGTGTTTGAAGCCCCATTTCCATGCTCTTCACCTGGTTATTCCGCGTGTCTACTGAAAACACCAAGTCCATGTGAAATGTTGACCATTCCCCATCGAAATCATCAAAATTCCTACTAGCATATAATACTCGATACATATAACCCTTTTCTTCTTCGTCAGTTATGACATAAACCTGAAGAAAACTTATAATGGAAAGACAAAGGAATTTTATCGGTTTCACATTATTCACACTAAATTTCTTGAGTATCTTCACCACATACTTCTATTGTGATAACCAATCTTACCATATTTCATGTCTCTCTGTATTTCCATGCCCAAGATTTATTTTGTTTCTCCTAGATCCTCCATTAAAACGTTCTAACCAACTGAGCCAACCTGTTGACCTCAACCATGTGTGTGCTTGCAACAAACATAACATATAACACCAAGATAATGAATATACCATAAACATAATGTTTATACTCACTTGTAAAATTTGGCTCACCATGAAAGAATCAAACATCTTGTACCATTTTCCTACCATGCTTCATTCCATACAATGCTTCTTGAGTTTGAAAAAAATATTTTCTTGCAATTCTGAACTAACCATTCTGGTTGTTCCTAATATAACCCCTCATCCAAAAAAGTCCATGTAAAAAAGTTTTAACATCTAGTTGTACTAACAAAACTAGTGCTAACACAACATGAATAGAAAGAAACTTTTAAAATAATACTTTCATGGAAATTAATACCTTCCAAATACCCTTCTGCTACCAATCATGCTTTTGACCTTTCATCTTTTACTATGTTTGTTTTTATAAAAGGAGATTCATAAAACACTGCATCTATGTCGATGATGACTCTGTGGGTAGTAGGATCCCATAGTCTGCATCCCTTAACATCATCACCATATCATGTAACTACATGTTTGATTTGGGTCGTACTTAGAATGTTGATAAAAAAACATAAGCATCACAATCGAATAATTTCACATTTGAGTAATTAATAGATGACTTGTTCATACCTCTTCCAAAATATTCCTATCTTTTGCAATCAATGGTGATCATGCTACCAGATAACACAATTGCTTCTTCCCACACGTATTGCTACAACTTGGCATTATTGAACATGCTTATTCGATGCCAACTTCGTTGCAATGCTTTCCGAGTTTCATGGATATGAAGCTACCTTCATCATATATTCTCAAACACTTTATTAACCTGCCAACACATCATCCTTTCTATAGACCCACATTTCTAACTGGGTCACATTGCTCCACCTTGAACTTTGCATTCGAACAAAATTGACCAAATCCAGCCAAACCAACCCAAGTGAACCTTTTCCACTCACCTCTAAGGACTTTACTTTGGAGTCTCAATGCTCATTTCCTCAGACAACAAAGCTCCCACAACCGTGTCATAATCAATGGCATATGTTGAGCTAAACCACATAGTTCTGACTAGATGATCCCGGGACTCGGGAAATGAACACAATAGCGTAACTGCCTTGTCCTCATATTCATATGTTACGTCCATACTATATAATTGACAAATCAGAGTATTGAAAACATTCAAGTGATCAACAATTTTCGTACCTTCTTTCATCCGCAAGCTGTACAACTGCCTCTTGAAGAAAAAAAAAATTAGTAAAGGACTTTTTCATATACAGACTCTCAAGTCTGTTCCAAAAACCTGTTGTTGTCTCCTCTTCAACGATTTTAATAAACCCTTGATCTTCCAAACACAAACTAATGGTACTGAGATGTCTTGCATCTAGATCTTCCCAGTCCTCGTTTGTCATGCTTTCCAATTTCTTTGTCTTTCCAACCAATTCCTTTTGCAATCCTTGTTCCATAAGAAGATCTTGCATCTTGAGCTTCCATAGCTGAAATCTATTCTTATCATTGAATTCTCCACCTCAAACTTAGAATTCTAAACTTTCGCCATTAGCAGAAAACTCCAAAAATCAACCCTTATAAAGATAATCCTTTTTAAATATGGAAGAATAATAGTATGAACCCCAAATTATCAAAAAATTAAAAAATATATATATATATACTAAATATTTCACCTTTTTATAAAGCCCTTTTTAACACACCCTCTCACATTAAAAAAATGACTTTTTATTTGAGCTCTATTCTCCATAATAAGTCAAAAAAAAAGTACATGTTAAGATGATGTCTTATGAATAAGACAAAAAACTTTCAAAGTTTAATTTATACTATGAACTTCATATCATGTGAATCTTTTATTTTAAGACCGACACTACTATGGTGCTTGAATGGGAGCGTGGATTTTTAGATATTGATGCTCTCTAAGTGTGGATGGGGAGCATCAGTTTGTGGTCTCTAACGTGTATGTGGAGCATCGGTGACCTAAAACTCACTCAATCACAACCTCTAGTTTTTAGAAAAGAATGTGGGCTCCTCATTACTTCGGTATTCTTGTCCTTACGTGCCAAAAATACATCCAAAGTTTCTTGCACTCATAGAATACCTGCACACAATTCTCCTTGGCTCACTTGTGGAACCTACTCAATCTACTCTGATACCATTTGTTGGGTAGCGGAAGCAAAATAGAGCATAAAAACCATAAAATATAGAACATCAACAAGAAAGATTAAACCAAGAACAGCAATCACACAATTGACATAGCCAATCGAAGCATACAACCATCCTCTCCTCACATACAAACAACACCTAAGTATTTCTTCTTGCTCTCACACAGTCACTACACATATTGCATTCTCACCTTTATGGTTATACTCATATATATATCATCTCTCAAACAATTAGACTAATTTATTATAATTAGATCTACTAGTTAAACAATCTCTTCACAAAAGAGTGCATGCATGCACATTCCTAATATATATGCTTGCATGTGCGTGTGGCCCCATGGAAAATTAATTGGATTTTTTCAACATGAAGAAAGTCTCTCACTTTACCTCTACTTCCATAAGAAAAGAAAAACAAATATTAAAAAAAAAAAAAAAAAAATCCAGTCATCATTTCTTCTTGGATTCACCTTTCTTAATAGGAAG
This sequence comes from Picea glauca, assembly GCA_000966675.3. NCBI lineage: Eukaryota > Viridiplantae > Streptophyta > Pinopsida > Pinales > Pinaceae > Picea > Picea glauca. The sequence continues at coordinate 268,556 of JZKD02S1754433.1, forward strand.
ATAATTATCAATCTTAAATGATAATTATGCATTATTTTTTATTTTTTCTATAAAATCAATTTATAAAAATATGTCTTTATATGTCTAGAAAACTAAGAAAAAAACCAATCGCAGAAAAAAACTATAACTTTTTATCTTTTTAACACTCGAACCATACCACAATAGGGAAGAAGTTCTTGCAATCAACCTCTTGAAATTTTGTATTTCTAACCCCCACCGTAAGATGGATTCTTAAATCTTGTAACCCTTATAATTTGCAAATGCGGAAACACAAATATCATAAGACGATCATAGTCACATAGAATTAAAAGACACGGGGATTTACGTGGTTCACCCAAACATTGGGATACGTCCACTAAGCAGAGGTATCGGTTGTCTTATTATTCAAATCATGGAGATTACAACAACTCACTCACACTCTTGTCTTCCTCTACGGGCTTACATAAATTTATATACATTTACACGTGAAACAGATTATTAAATGCAATCTCATCCATATTCTAACTTGGTCTTATTGGTTACAACCAATGTTAGATTATAAGATCTAAAATCCTAATCCTGGAGGAATTCATTGTCACCAGTTTCCAACAATCTCCACCTTGAGAACAATTAACCTGATACCTTGCTCCTTCCTTTTGTTCATCACCTTTTCTACAAGACGAGAGAAGCCAAGCACCATCATAGATTCTCTAACAACACTGTTTTTGTGAACATGCCTGCGTAGTTTTCTTTTATATGCAGTTTCTCAGGAGAGACTCGAAGTTCATCGATGACCTGTCTTACAAAATGGTACTTGATAGGTATATGTTTTATTTTACTATGGTAGTATGGATTCTTAGCCAAGTGGATAACACTTTTACTATCACAAAGTAACTTTACTTCGTCCTGCAACCTTCCAAACTCACCAAACAAACCTTTCAACCAAACGTCATCTTTGCAAGCATGTAAAGTAGCTATGTATTCTTCTTTTGTAGTGGATAAAACAACCATGTTATATATCTTTGGCATCCAACTAATAGATCCGCCTTCAAGAGATACCCCGAAGTCGACCTTCTCTTGTCCAAATCACCTGCAAAATCAGAATCATCATATCCACAAACTAATTCACAACAACTGTTATAGGTGATACAATAATCACTTTTGCCTCTCAAATACTGAAGCACCCATTTCATTGTTGCCCAGTGCTCTTTACCTAGATTTTCCATATACCTACTGACAACCCCAACTGCATGTGAAATGTCTTGTTTTTTACTAACCATCACATACATTAAACTTTATACTCCATTAGCATATGGTATTAGAGACATATATTCATTTTCTTCTTTTGTACTAGGACATAAACTTGAAGAAAGTTTAAAATGGGAAGCAAAAGGGACCGAAACAGGTTTCACATCATTCATACGAAACCTAAAAGGTATCTTCTCAACAAACTTCTGTTGTGACAACCAAATCTTACCATTCCTCCTGTCTTTGAATATCTCCATGCCCAAAATTTGCTTTTCTACACCTAGATATTTCATATCAAACATCCTAGCCATATGACCCTATAACCTGTTGATCTTAGTTATGATTGTGCTTGCTAAAATCATATCGTCAACATACAATACTAAGATTATGAATATGTCATTATTCAATTTCTTAAAGTAGACACAATGATCATACTCACTCCTTGTATAATTCTGGCTTTCCATGAAATAGTCTAGTTTCTTGTACCATTGTCTAAGCGACTGCCTCAGACCATACATTGATTTCTTGAGCATGCAAACAAATTTCTTGCTGCGATTTTGAATGAACCCTTCAGGTTATTCCATGTATATCTCCTCATCCAAATCTCCATGTAATAAAGCGGTCTTAACATCTAACAGCTCCAACTCCAAATCAATGAATGCAACCAATGCTAACAAACTTCAAATTGAAAAAATCTTAACAACTGGTGAAAAAATGTCATGAAATTCAATACCTTCTTTCTGAGAATATCCTTTCACAACCAACCTTGCTTTGTACCTTTCCACCTTATCATCAACACCCTTCTTCAGCTTGTAGACCCACTTGCAACCTATAGTTTTTCTGTCTCTTGGAAGTTCTACCAGGTCCAATGTGGCATTCCTATCTAATGCCTTCATTGCATCCTTCATTGCTTCATTCCATTTATCACTGTTAGAACCCTTCACAGCTTCCTGATAGCATGAAGGTTCATCATCATTAGTACTTAAAGAAATTGATGAAACAAAATCATGATACTTTCTTGGAGGATTTCTGACCCGTGTAGACCTCCTTGGGGAAGTTTGTGGCTCATCCACATTATGTCTATTGTTACCATCAACCATGTCTTCCTCTACAGGAAACTCTTCATGAGCATCTTCAAAAACTTGGTCATGTTCACTTTCATCTGTATTTGAACTGGTTTCAAACTGAATTTGTTGATGCTTAGGTACTTCTTCATGTTTCATTTGAACATATACATCTAACTTGATAAGAGATGATTCATAAAATGTACATCTAATTTGATAAGAGATGATGTTTTGTTAATGGTGATCTTGTAGGCAGTAGGATCCCACAACCTGTACCCCTTAATACCATCACCATATCCAACAAAGGTAAGCCTTTTTAATTTTGGATCCAATTTAGAATGCTGATGTTTCGAAATTAGGGCACATGCTTCACAACCAAAAACATTAAGATTAGAATAATTACAAGGGTGACCCTTTCATACCTCTAATTTGGAATTTTGCACTCTATTGTTGTTGATGGTGATTGATTCACCAGATACCAAGCTTTAGCTACTGCTTCTGCCCACCGTTCCTGCTACAACTTGGCATTACTAAGCACACTCTTTTCTCTCTCTAGAAGAGTCTTGTTCATGTGTTCAACAACTCCATTTTTCTAAGGAGTATAGGAAGTGGTTTTATTCCTATCAATCCCAAACTCCTTGCAATAATTCTCAAATTCCATTGACGTAAATTCACCACCATTATCAGTTCTTAAACATTTAATGGATCTACCAGTGCTCTTTTTCACTAAATCTCTAAACTTCTTGAAAACTGTAAATACATCATCCTTTCCTAGCAACATATAGACCCAAACCTTTCTAGAGAAATCGTCTCTAAAGGTTATAAAATATGATGATCCTCCATATTAAATAGTAGGGGATGGTACCCAAACATCAGAATGGATATAATCAAGGTTTCCTTTACTGGTGTGTCTTCTGGTTTTAAATTTATTCCTATTCTGTTTTCCATAAATACAATGCTTGCAGAAATCTAATTTTAAAGACTTTATACTAGAAAATAACTTGCGATCAGATAATACATCCAATCCTTGTTCGCTCATATGGCCCAACCATTGATGCCATGTTTGAAAAAAATTATTGTGGTTCTCACATACTGTTGTCGCAGGATCTGACTCAGTTCTTCCTTTTAACAGAAACAGGTTACCAACATTCTTCACTTTCATAACCAGTAAGATTCCTTTGTAGAATTTCATAAATCCACCTTGAAAAATACTCTTATATCCTCCAATGTCTAAGAATCCCAAATAAATTAGGTTCTTCCTAAGATCAGGTACATGCCTCACATCAGTTAGTATTTTAACAGTTCTATCAAACATCTTAATTCGAGCACTACCAATTCCCACAAATTTACATGAGATATCGTTTCCCATGTAAACTACTACATCATCTATAGACTCGTAAGTAACAAACCAATGTCTATGAAGACACATGTGATTTGAAGCACCATAATCTAATAAACAATGTTGATCCTGACGTGAACCAATACTAATTGAAAAAACTTCATCATCCATACCTGAACCTGTTGTTGAACCTGTTTCAGTTACGTTCGCTTCCTTCATTTCTTTTGGAGGGTCTTCTTTGGAGGCTTGTTTTCGCTTCCAACAATCATTCTTCAGGTGTTCAGATTTTCCACAAATCCAACACTTAAGCTTGCTCTTCTTTCCCTTCGACTTTGACCAAGAGAAATCCCTCTAACCATGTCCTATTTCTTTAGGTCTGCTTCTGACCATCATCGCCTCAGATGTAGAGGTTTCTGAATTGGATTTATTTCTTGTTTCCTTAGACAGTAGTGCTCCAACAATAACATCAAACTCAATAATTTTTGTTGTGTTGAAATTAATAGAGATAACAAAGTGATCCCATGACTCGGGCAAAGAACACAATAATGTAATTGCTTTGTCTTCAGAAACAAATTTTACTCCCATGCTAGTCAACTGAACTAAGAGAGTATTAAAAGTATTTAGATGATCAACTATTTTCTTACGTTCCTTCATGCTCAAACCGTACAATTGTCTTTTCAAGAAGATCCTGTTCGTCAAGGATTTTTCCATGTACAGGCTTTCCATCTTCGTCCATAAATCGGTTGTTTTCTTCTCCACAACAATGTTGAACAAAACATCATCGGCCAAATACAGGAGTATGGCACTCACTGCTCTCGCATCGATCACATCCCAGTCTTCATTTGCTATGATCATGGGTTGTTTTTCTTTTCCCAAAAGAGCCTTCACCATGCCTTGTTACACGAGCAGTTTGTGCATTTTAACCTTTTAGATTTCGGAATTGTTCTTTCCATTGAACTTCTAGATTTCGAATTTGGCACTCGTGTTTTCACCATTAACGCAAGAAAAAAAAATTCCCAAAAATACCACTACTTATAATAACCAAGACCTTTTTAAAAAATAATGTGGAGAAAAAATGATATAATCTCCACAAGATTTAATAAAAAAACGTTTTTTTAGTAACCTTACTTTTTATTAAAATAAATAAATAAATAAATAAATAACCACCTTTTTAATTCCTCAACTTTTTATGCATACAATATAATATTCCAAAATATTGAAATTCCTCATACATTTACCTTTTTAAAAAAGCACCCTGCCTTAAATTCTTTCAAAAGAGAAAAGTCATCGCACCATGCCTTAAATTCCAAAAAACCATACGAGTTTTAAGGAGTCGTCGCACCTCCCGATGCAACTGGAGTGCGGCGATATTAAAGGCTCTACGCACTATACGAAATAGCTGGACCGCGGCAATTTCAGGCTTTCACAGCAGGGTAGGCTCTACGCACTATACCACATAGCTGGACCGCGGCAATTTCAGGCTTTCACGGCAGGGTAAGTATGGCTAGTAAGACGTCGCACCCTTCCAGAGGAGGGATCTGCGACTATGTGGAAATCGACGCACTTCACACAGTTGGAACGGTCGTCGTTCCACCAAAATTTGATGCTCTCGACATCTTCTTTTCTAACCAATTCTGATATTATTTGTTATAAGTTGTAAATGTGGAAACACAAATATCATAAAACAAGCATAGTCATCCAGAATTAAAAGATATGGGGATTTACGTCGTTCACCCAAATATATATTGGGCTACTTGCACTAGGCAGAGGTATCGATTTTATTATTATTCAAATCATGGAGATTACAGTGGCTCACTCACAGTCATGTCTGCCTCTAAGGACTTACATAAATTTATATACGTTTACACAAGAAACTGATTATTAAATGCTATCTCATCTATATTCTAATTTGATTTTATTCGTTACAACCAATGCTGAATTATAGGATTTGAAATCCCTATCCTGGAAGAGTTTGTTGTCACCAGTTTCCAACAATAATTGTATTATCCTCAAATACAATGTGTTAAATCTTATTGAAATTCTTAAATCTCTGTTAGTTTAGTATCAGTAAATATCATTTGCACCTTGACTTGTAAATTTAGAAAACTATATTAATAAAGAGATACAAAAGATATATTAATTCCAAAGTTCAAGATTTTGGACAGAAACTATAAACTTTTAATAATATAGATGCAATATTTTGGACAGAAACTATAAACTTCTAATAATATAGATCTAGTTTAACTCGACGGGCCAATTCATTCCCTTCTTGAGTCCCTTTATAAGTGATTACAGTTTTCTCAGAACTCGCTGGCAAAGTTCAGAGAAATCGACCACATAAGTGGTTGCAGGCTGGCAGGGTGTAGGTAAACGTCTCTATATAAGAATTTCATTTGTTTACGATAAATTATGTATATGCATGTACGTATTATCCTTAAATCTCACCCCAAGATGGATTCCTAAATCTAAGGTACCGTACTATCCTCAAATACAATTTGTTAAATCTTGTTAACATCCCAAATCTCTGTTACTTTAATAACCTTAAATACAATTTGTAAGCTGCATTATAAATCAGCTTAGTCTAAATTTTCTAATTTTTTATTATAAATATAAGGTATCCTATTCTTCTCAAATACAATTTGTTAAATCGTGTTAACATCCCCAAAACTTTGTTAGTGTGATATTCTTAAATACAATTTGTAAGTTTTATTATAAATCAGTTTAGTTTAGTTTAAATGTTTTATTTTTTTATTTTCTTTATAGTTCTTTTTATTAATTCTAGTGTTTTAGAGATTTTTCAAATACTGAATTTATTTATATATTTATATATTTAAAAAAGCAATTTAAACAATAAAAAATAACTATTTTATTTAAATTTATATTATTAAATTCAAATAAAAAACTTAAAAAATAAAACTTTTAACCAAAATCTTATAAATCAACATAAATAATTAATAAAACATAAAAATGATATATTATTTCTAAAGTTGAAGAATATTAGTAAAGAGATACAAAAATATATTCATTCTAGAGTTGAAAACTTTGTGCCATATTGTATGGTAGTACCTTACCGTGCTTGTTGGATGTGTCAAGTTGTAAAAGTTCCTTCAAAGCCCATGATAACATAGAAACCTAATAAAACTGGATTGTCTCTCTGCAGCCCTGTATGAAATCGATCACATATGTGGTTACAGGATTTCAAGGGTGTGGAGAAATCATGGCCTTGCTAGTGTGACGAAATAGTGGGGTTGGTGGAGAACGGAGTTTGTTGTTTGGAACATTGTTGATGTTTTTGATGATCGAAGAAGTTCACAATAGTTGGTATTTATTCTCTGGATTGGATTGGATTGAAAAGTGTTTTTATAAGACATAGATTTGTTTAATAAGCTAATTATTTAAAATGAACAAGTTTAATGTTTTTATAGGATATTGATTTGTTTAATAAGTGAATTATTTAAAATGGACAAGTTTAAATATTAGATTTTTTAGATTTTTCAAAGTAATTATTACCATTCAATAATATAATTGTTTATAAAATTGCATTTTTTCATTATTTAAATTGATATTTAATATTTACAATTCAATCTTAATAACTTATATTTAATATTTACAATCCAATTTTAATAACTTATATCTAATATTTATAATTTCAACATTTTTTATTTTAATTTTAAACAAAACTGATTGAAAAATATAGTTGAAAAGGATTTAGAGAGTCAAATGTTTGGACTAAGCAATTTAAAACAGCTTAATAGCCAAAGTTTAGAAGAATTTTTTTTAATGAGGTCAATGCTGATATCCATTGTATTAAAATACCATTTCCATATAGAAGTTTCAAATATGTGATCAGCATATACTTCTCTCAATTATATTTATGCCGAAAAGCTTAGACCTATTGATAATGAGCAGATTTAATAGAGGTTTAGTGCTTAATAAGTTTTCTATGGACATGATTAAATATGGCTGGAATATTCTTAGTAGTCACACAAAATAAATGGCTGTGATTTCAATCATTAACTTTCTAGCTATTATAAAGAAATCCGTTTATGTGTTTACTTTTTTACATTTACTTAATCATATTTAAAAATTATTTTGATAGCTAAGTGATTGCCACCTAAGTGATTAACAGAAATTAAAATATTAAAATATTAACACCAGATAAATAAAGCTCAACTGTTTATTTGTTAATCAATAATAAAATTTAATATATTCTTTTAAGAATTCTTTTCATCTTATCAACCTTTAAATGTTGATCAACCACAATTATGTGGCTGTGCTAGTTATTATACATCTCATTTATTAAAAAACTCTATAATATGCCTAGCCTCACCCTGTGTTTCCAGTGAACAATCATCTCGACTCTTTTCGAAATATAAAAATAAATTCAATGAATGAAAAGAAACCGTAACATAGGCAAAGTTGTTAATACTGCATTGTGGGTAAAATGTTGTTATTTTTGTACATTGATCAACAATCCCCATTCAGGTTGAAAGAGGACATTGCGCTTCCCACTAACGAGGAACGCAAAACTCTTAACGCATAAATATGTATAGAAGTCTCTGTGATATATTTCAACAGAAAGTAACGTAATTATAATTTCAACAGAAAGTAACGTAATTATAATTTCAGTACCTAAAATTGTTCACGGAATTAATGGGATTCTTGTACTCCTATATATTGACCTCCTCCTATACCCACTTTCTTCATAGATTACTAGGACCGCAATTATTGTTTAACTGATTAATGGAACTGGACGGATTAAGCAATAGAGCTGACTGTTACGTGAGCCTTATGGGTTGTGCTGCCGAGCGTAGATGTAGT
>JZKD02S1754433.1:289651-330382 GCA_000966675.3 Picea glauca
TCTAAGGTACCGTACTATCCTCAAATACAATTTGTTAAATCTTGTTAACATCCCAAATCTCTGTTACTTTAATAACCTTAAATACAATTTGTAAGCTGCATTATAAATCAGCTTATTCTAAATTTTCTAATTTTTTATTATAAATATAAGGTACCTTATTATTCTCAAATACAATTTGTTAAATCTTGTTAACATCCCCAAAACTCTGTTAGTGTAATATTCTTAAATACAATTTGTAAGTTTTATTATAAATTAGTTTAGTTTAAATGTTTTATCTTTTGATTTTTTCTATAGTTTTTTTTATTAATTTTAGTGTTTTAGAGATTTTTTAAATATTGAATTTATTTATATATTTATACATTTAAAAATGCAATTTAAACAATAAAAAATAATTATTTTATTTAAATTTATATTGTTAAATTTAAATAAAAAAACTTAAAAAATAAAACTTTTAACTAAAATCTTATAAATCAACATAAATAATTAATAAAACATAAAAATGATATATTATTTCTAAAGTTGAAAAATATTAATAAAGAGATACAAAAGATATATTCATTATAGAGTTGAAAACTTTGTGCCATATTGTATGGTAGTACCTTACCGTGCTTGTTGGATGTGTCAAGTTGTAAAAGTTCCTTCAAATCCCACGATAACATAGGAACCTAATAAAACTGGATTGTCTCTCTGCAGCCCTGTATGAAACATATCAGATTACTTAGAACACGTTAGCAAAGTTTAGAGTAATCGATCACATATGTGGTTGCAAGATTTCAAGGGTGTGGAGAAATCATGGCCTTGCTAATGTGACGAAATAGTGGGGTTGGTGGAGAAGGGAGTTTGCTGTTTGGAACACTGTTGATGTTCTTGATGCTCCAAGAAGTTCACAATAGTTGGTATTTATTCCCTGGATTGGAAGGTGTTTTTATAGGACATAGATTTGTTTAATAAGTGAATTATTTAAAATGGATAAGTTTAAATATTAGATTTTTTAGATTTTTCAGAATATAATTGTTTATGAAATTGCAATTTTTCATTATTTAAATTGATATTTAATATTTACAATTCAATCTTAATAATTTATATTTAATATTTACAATCCAATTTTAATAACTGATATTTAATATTTATAATTCCAACATTTTTTATTTTAATTTTAAACAAAACTGATTGAAAAATATAGCTGAAAAGGATTTAAAGAATCAAATGTTTAGGATAAGCAATTTAAAACAATTTAATAGCCAAAGTTTAGAAGAATTTTTTTTAATGAGGTTAATGGTGATATCCATTTTATTAATATACCATTTCCATATAAAATATACCATTTCCATATAGAAGTTTCAAATATGTGATCAGCATATAGATGTTTTGTTTTTGAGGATTGAGAAAATTTGATAAATGCATTAAGAAAAAATGTTTATTTTTAATTAATTTTTAATATACTAGCATAGATTTATCTTAATTTAGGTTCTACTAAATTTTTAGAGAGATTAATCTCTGGAGATACAAGTCCTTTCTTTTACACTTTAAAATTGATTATATATATATATATATATATATATAATTTCACAAAAATTAGAACCCACATATACAATTTTCATTTATTTAATTTTATTATTTAATTTTATTATTATTGAAAAGTGACACTTATCCTCTTGACACATTAATAACTTAAATTTTAGATTATATTATATTTTTTATTAATATAACTTAATATCTCATCATCTTTTAACATATTAAATTAAATGTAAATACCATGTTCATCACAAAATTACATATCTTATTAATAATAAAGACTAAAATATACTTCTCGCAACCATATTTATTATACATCTCATTTATTAAAAAACTCTATAATATGCCTCGCAGTGTGTTTCCAGTGAACGATCATCTCGACTCTTTTCGAAATATAAAAATAATTTCAATGAATGAAAAGAAACCGTAACATAGGCAAAGTTGTTAATACTGCATTGTGGGTAAAATGTTGTTATTTTTGTACATTGATCAACAATCCCCAGTCAGGTTGAAAGAGGACATTTCGCTTCCCACTAACGAAGAACGCAAAACTCTTAACGCATAAATATGTATAGAAGTCTCTGTGATATATTTCAACAGAAAGTAACCTACTTATAATTTCAACAGAAAGTAACGTAATTATAATTTCAGTACCTAAAATTGTTCACGGAATTAATGGGATTCTTGTGCTCCTATATACTGACGTCCTCCTATACCCAATTTCTTCGTAGATTACTAGGACCGCAATTATTGTTTAACTGATTAATGGAACTGGACGGATTAAGCAATAGAGCTGACTGTTACGTGAGCCTTATGGGTTGTGCTGCCGAGCGTAGATGTAGTCCACATGAGCAGATAGTGTGCGTCTCATCAARCATTCTTCTTCATCATCTACATTGTTGCAGTTTTCTTCTGAATCATTCATGTCTGGGCTGCGAACTGCACGTTTCTCAGTCTTAGGCCCGCCCGTGGGAAACTGCAAAATCATAACTCTTTGTCCGGTTATTAAAACTAGACATTGGAAACTAATCATGGATAAATCACAGAAGTCGTCCTTACACTTACTCTCTGGCCTGTAGCTTTTAATGTCAATATGTCCGAGTCCTTAAAAATATGATCTTTCTCTGTAAGCAGAAGACCAGACCTGCTTTAATTTTCACAATTCTATTTGGCGTCCCAATAAATTGTTAATGCTCAAGAGGGAACCAACCCAYGACAGTGACCATCAGTGCTATATGTGTGTAAACAACATTATGTCTTATCATTTCCTCAAATATAATAAGAAAAAGAGTTCACAAATACAAATTTTCCTTGTTATTCCTGGAAGAAAATCCTAGTTAAAAGTTCAAGGGACGTTACTTGTAGCAAATAGATTGACCTGGAACAACAAGAAGTAGTATAACAAATGAAAAAAATTAAACGGAAATGTGCCGAGGCAATGGAATGAGGTAAACCTGTTGTGAAAGATCGAATGGCGTTTGCAGTGCAAAGTAGTAGAAGGGCGGATACAAGTAAAGAAAGTGTCCTCAGTTGTTTTTTAGTGCAAGCCATTTGATCTTTCGTAGCGGCTTAGAATTGCTTATTTCCTGGTGTTGTTAAGCTTTTCCTTTACACAAGAAATATGCGATTCGAAAAGAATTAGACTAGAGAATCCAGAGGGGGCGGTGGGCAAAATGCATTCCGACTGAGATTATTATATAGCAGAGCCAAGAGGGCGTGCTTGAAATATTTCAAATATTTCACTAAAAATTGGAGCACGAACTTTGTACAGAAGCCACACATAGCCGTATTCCACTGTCATGACGATGGAATTTGCACCAGGTTGCTAAGCGTAATGTCAGTCTGAACGCAGTGTGTCGCCAGATTACTTAAAAAAACTTGTGTCAATTACAAGACTTTGCCGTGCAGGGTAGCCAGTGGCCCCTAGTCTGAACATGGCAGTAGCCGTGGACAAAGACATGTCTCATTTGTGTCCTGACTCCTGAGAGTTATCAGGTTGAAAGCGTTTATTTAGGGAGCGTTTCTATACGTCATTCGTGGGCCCAATCTTGTCAGCTTGGGATAAGGGGCAATCATATTATAAATGGTTTTTTCCTCCCAATCTCATCAAAATTTGGTTGAAAATTTGATGTTAAAGTGTGATTTCAACCTTTAGAAATTAATATCAATATTTAATTAATTATAAAGTTATTACTTTATCCCAATACCCAAAATTGTAATTTGAATAATGCAATCTTATGTTTTAGCAATTCTTTATCAATCAAATTCTATTCTAGTCATTTGAATGCACCATATCAATCTTGCTCATATTTTATCTTTGAAACCCACTTATGAACTTCTCTTGACTTGAATCAACATTTTAGTTTTTAAACATCATATGTTATGGGTTTTATTAATGGATGACACACACATGAATAACATAAATGAGATTTAATTATAAAGAGAAATGGGAGAATAGACATTGTTTTCCACATACACACCATAATTATGTTTAAGTTTGAGAAACTAGTCATCCTATGGACATATTTCCATCTACCAAAACACCTAGGTACCCAATAAATAAAGACCAAGCAACTAGCCATCCTATGGACACGATGCTTGTCGGTTCTCTAGGATAATAGTCTGAACACAAAATATATCCAAATCAATATTATATTCTTTATGCATATGTCAATAAGGACATATAGCACAACATTTGTCAACAATATCTCATCAATGAATAATTAAAGGGAACAAAACATGTAGCCAAATTTCCTTTCCAGTTACACCACACCTAACCAAGTACACTAAGGAAGGATTTTTACAAATTACATAGTATTTCCACAGATGGATACAACAAGAGAAAATGACACACATGACATGAAAATTGTCTTCCTCCTTTGGAATCACACACATTTTCAAGGAGATTGTGAGATTGCATGGGTTGCCCAAGAGTATAGTTTCAAACAAAGATACTAAATTTGTGGGACACTTTTGGAGGACCTTGTGGAAGAAGTTGGGCACAAGTTTGTCTTTTAGATCAACATATCATCCTCAGACAGACGAACAGAATGAGGTAGTGAATCAAAGTTTACGGAATCTATTAAGGACTTTGGTCACTGAACATAACCATGAGTGGGATCAAATTCTTCCCTAAGCAGAGTTTGCATATAAAGAATCACCGAATAGGAGTATTGGTAAGAGTCAATTCAAGATAGTATATTGGACGCATCCAATAGGAATTTCAGAATTGAGAGATTCAGGACGAGATGAATCCCGAAGTGCAGGAGGAGAGGACTTTGTTTCTGAAATGCAAAAGTTGCATGATTAGATCAATAGACAACTACATAATAGCAACCAGAAATATAAGAACATTGTAGATCAGAGAAGAAGAGAGGTGAATTTTGAAATTAGAGATCAAGTCTTATCACACCTGAGGACGGAAAGATTTCTGAAGGGGAAATATAACAAGATGAAGATGAAGAAGACAGGACGTTCTAGGATCCTCATAAAATTTTCTACAAATGCTTATAAGATTGAATTTCCAGAGGACATTCAAATATCGCCAATATTCAATGTAGTGGACTTATACCCTTACAAGATGGATGATACATAAGGGATAGATGATCGAGAGGAGATTCAGTGGAAGCGACAAATTCCCATAGCAGAGAAGCCACAAATAGGGAAGATTTTGGACCAGAGGATTGCTAAAAAGACCAAGAGAAAAGTCTATTATGAGTATTTGGTTAAGTGGAAAGACCATCCAGCAGAAGATGCTAGTTGGATAACTGAAACTGATATCCAGAAACATGGAAAGACAATGGGGGAGCTCATGGACAAGAGTCCATGAATCTTTTTGTCCAGAGGAGTATGTTGCAGGAGCATCACCATCAACATTCAATGAGGCCAAGCAGAGGACAACTCAGCATCCAGCACGCACATTCAAATTGGTTTTGAATTTCAAGGAGAGCACGTCACTTTAATGTTTTGAAAATAATGTAATTAAAGGCCCGTAAGATTTTGCGGCATGAGCCATTGTAAACAATCTAGGAGATTGTAATTTCTTTAATGACCAAAGGATTGTATATATTTCGAGCATCGATTCATATCTATATTGTAAATGTTCATTTATTTGTAATAATCTTAGTGGTAGAATTATTTAATTATGATGTGAAACCACAAGAGTAGTCGAAAGGAAGGCTCGAGAATCCCCTATATGTACAAATGTATGTAATCTATGCCCAAAAGAGGTTGTTGAAGATTGTTGTATTTGTTGTTGATATCAGTGTGATTACTGTAGAGAAAGAGAGAAGCTGAGAGTTGTGGGAACTCTTGTAAATGTTTTCCTGAAGGAATATAATAAAGGAGATTTAATTCACATGCTTGAGTTTACTTATCTCTGAGTTATTTGGGTAATGCTATGTTATCTATTTTCTGTGTTTATATGCCTATGTGTGTATTTCATGGTTGAATGAATGAACCTTTGATGTTCTATAAGTTTCAATTTTTTCTCTCGTGAAATCCTCATGCAAGGATAGTGTGAAGGCAGAGTCGTTTATAGACTCGATAGCTCAGGAGATATAGAGTGAATTTCATAAAGTTAGTGCAAAGAGTGCACATATACTTGTTTGAGTATAAAAAACTTGAAGGATAGACCTGTGCAAGGAGTGCACAGGGCCAACACTTAGTGAGGTGTTGAGAGAGTCTCAAGGAGAGAAAACATAAGGAGTGCACAAAATATTTTTTGTAAGTCTCAAGATCAGGAGAACACAAGGTGTGCACCAAGGTTCAAATCACTTAGAGTCAAAAATCTCAAGAAGAATAACGACCGAACTTCCTTGGAGAAAGGATAAATTTTGTTTGGAGGTTGAGCGGACAAAATTTGTTTGGGAAAAGACAAAGTTTTTCACAATTATCAGATCTAGACAAGGTGTGCGGGTGTTAACCCTTTAAGTCCTTTAGACTTCGTGAATTCGATAGTTTTAGGGTGTGTTTTGTGGAGGAGACAAATTTCTCGAAGTCCGAAGATAATCTAGACCATTGGTAGACAGGGGACACATGTTTGCAGACAAACATTTATCAAAAAATATGGTTATCCGGTGAACCTGAAGTGTTGTTGCAAGAGTGTGAAAAAATCCCGAAGCTCTGAAGCCCAGAGCAGATCTTGATCATTGGCGTCGGGGCCACGTGTCGACATATTACTAATGATTCGAGAATCCGACAGTCTGAGAGAATGAAGTCATAAAGTGTTTTGGCTCGAGAACTCCTGAAGGCCCAAAGGTCGGAGTAGATCTCGACTATCTGTAGAGAGAAACACGTGGATCATAGATCCAACCCTTCACAAGTTCAACGTTCGAATGATTTGAAGTGTTGTATCCTGAAGAGGTCTGAAGCCTGAAGCCCAAAGTAATATTAGGTCATCGATCTGAGGCGGATGTCAAGCATTCGGTCCATGAGTTCAGAGGTATTGAATGTTGGAGCGGGTATAACTCTCTGTGCTCGGAGTCTCGAAAACTCAGTGAGCGGTGGATATTGGCGTATAGTGTGAACCATTGATCCTCACCATTGTTCGATTATTCACAAACTCGATGTTCGGGAGGATTGTTGTGTGTTGTTGTTAGAATTATCGAAGACTGTAGCTCCGAAGTGTCAAAGTTCCTTCTCGTTAAAGAGCTTAGCCCACGGTTTTGGCCTGAGGTCATGTGGATTTCTCCGTTGACGTGATGAGACCCTTGTACATGCAAATTTGTTTGTAGGGAAAAGAGAAAAGGCCTGTGATGGAGTATTTCTAGGGTTCAACAAGAGCCCAAGAGCTAATTCATCTCCCTTAAGTGAACGATCCTAGACCGTAAGGTCGTGCGAACCCCTGGAGTGGTGGGAGTTTGGATCACTATGTCTCTCAAATTTAGTATTATTATTGAATGTGTGAGAGGAATCTACAACCAAGAATCTATGGGATAAATTGAGGAAGTTGTATCCATATAAGTCCCTAGTAAATAAACTATTCCTAAGAAAGAAGTTGTATAACCTGAGGATGAGAGATGGAGACTCAGTGGTAGAGTATTTTAATTCCTTCAATACTATGGTAAGTCATTTAGTATATTTTGAGATCAAAATTTCAGACAAAGATCAGTGTATCAATTTACTGAGTTCTTTACCACACTTGTGGGATAGATTGGTGGTGGCCATAGGTAGTAAAAAATTGACTTGAAGTTTGATGAACTGGTCTCATCCTTGTTATCAGAGGCGATGAGACAGAAGAACATGGAAGGAAAGATCACATATGCATTATTTGCAAGAGGACACTCCCAGGAAAGAAATAGATCTAAGTCTGCAAGTGGGAGATGTAAGTCTAAGTGTTACACATTATTTTGGTCACTTTGATGATGACCCGATAGGCATGTGTTCAGGCTTACAAAACAATCTTTCACATGAGGAAAATGGTTGATTTCTTTCCCTACAAGGCGCATTTTTAGAATGACATCACAGGCTGACAGTGGTACACAGTGTAGCAATCCTTGATTTCCATAGGCTACTCTATGCATGGACCACGGGATTTTTTCATGCTACTATATATGTAGGGTGTGGCGTCTCTTGAAGCTAATAAAAGGAAGAAGTTTCATGAAGTTTCTAGAAGGAGAATCTTCTAGAATGTGAGGTGGCGTCCATATGGTTGTGATCTTACTGGCTTCTCTGATTTAGTGGGATCATCCTCATCCTAGTAACTACTTCACCTTATCCTATATAATAATGGATTTCTCATGGAAAAGGTTAAGCAAGGTGAAGAAATATTGAGAAAATAATAGGTTGAAGACTGTATGAAGAATCTTGATACAATTGATGCTTGACACTACCATTTGTCTATAAAGCTTTGTAAACTATTTTCATGCAAATTCAGAGAAAGTGCATGTGTGTGTTGGATCAAAGGACCACCGAAAGGGAACTTGCGACATCAAGAAAATATGGTTGTATCTTCCACTTTTACTTAATATGATACAGTGAAATGTTTCTTTCCCATAAGATCATCAGTTTTTTATTACATAACTCCTTGATCACGTGTTTAGGTTTCTATTGAATCTATAATTACTTATTTCACTTTGGTTGGTTTGTTTCATTGCAAATCTAATATCACAAGAGCACTAGAGCGAAGAAGGGACAATAGAGATATAGGGAAGAGATATATAAAGGTATGCCATACACTCCTTCTTTGATGATAAATTCAATGGTAGCAACCTAGGGAAAGCGTCATGTCCTGTCTTGTTTTGTTCTAGATCTAGGTGGATCTAGGGAGAATGGTTTATGTCTGCATTCACCAATTTATCCAATAACACTAAGGCTACATCTAAATATCCCATAAATTTTGTAAAGATATGATGAAGATGTGGAAAAGAAGGGCACTATAAGAAGTAGTGTAGATCCAAAGTTGAGAAAAAGAAGGGATTTGAAAAATCTCATTCTACAGAAGAAAATACCTCCAATGAAGAAGGAGTGGATGTGTACTTGGAATATTCAAGCACACATTCATATCATTGGGCATAGTTGGTTGATGCTGGTGCATTATTTCATATGAATCCCTGTAGGGAGTAGTTCTGTGAATATGAAAGGTATGATGGAGGTAATGTTTTCCTAGGTGATGAATCAACAACCAAAATCATAGGAAAAGGAAAAGTAAATTTGAGGCTCATAGATGCGAGGATTAAAACACTACATGGTGTTCTGCACATCCCAATATTGACCAAAAATTTGATTTTTGTAAGCAAAATGAACGATGCAAGGGTAAAGACAATATTTGAAAAGGAAACCTGTAGGATGGTTTGAGGAGCAATGGTGTTGTTGAAGGGAGTTCAGTTTAAAACTCTGTATAAGTTGCAA
Organism: Picea glauca; assembly: GCA_000966675.3. NCBI lineage: Eukaryota > Viridiplantae > Streptophyta > Pinopsida > Pinales > Pinaceae > Picea > Picea glauca. The sequence continues at coordinate 299,018 of JZKD02S1754433.1, forward strand.
GGAATAACTATTAGTGATGGGTGTAATAGTTGGGCATTGTTATTGATATTTGAGTTGAATAACAAAGAACTCCTACAGTCTCTCGATAAAAGGTTATGTTGTGGCATCAAAGACTAGGGCATATCGGAGAGAAGGGTCTTCGACCAATACATGGTAAATGTATGGTTGAAGGTCTGTCTAAATTTTCTCTAGATTTTGATTTCTATGAACATTGTCTATATGGGAAGAAAAATTGGGTAAGATTCCCCTCTGGTGCGACGAGGACAGAAGAAATTGTACAACTAGTTCACAGTGATGTGTTTAGACCTATCTCAGTTCCATCATTGGGAAAATTTGTGTACTATGTCTCATTTATAGATGAATTCTCGAGGAATACTTGGATATATTTCCTCAAGAATAAATATGAAGTCTTTGATAGGTTTAAAGAATTTAAGGCTCTTGTTGAGAATCAAACAGAGAAAATAATCAAGGTGTTGAGAAAAGATAATGGAGGAGAGTTCTACGAGAATGAATTTGAAGAATTTTGTAAGAAGTGTAGTATATAAAGGTAGAAGACTACCCCATATACACCTCAACATAATGTAGTTGCAGAAAGGATGAATAGGACACCGATGGAAAAAAAAGGTGTATTGATCCAGATGGATCTCACTCGCCATCAACCTCTTCCCCTAAATCACCATTTTGAACCTGTGGTTTTGATAAACTTTGATATTCACCCTTTTGTGGGGAATGAAATGTAATTCCATCTTCATTTGTTAATTATAGGAATCATTTAATGATTTCTTAACAGTCTTATGTACATGCCTACAACATAGTGTTAATGCACCAGATCAAATTAAAACTCCACAATTAAGCGCGCTCAGGCTAGAGTAGTACCACGATGGGTGACCACCCGGGAACTCCTACTATTTGACATGCCTATGGCATTTTATAAACTTAGTCCAACTTATCCCACATGCACCATGGGAACTTTTCTCCTCTCACTCTCACTCTCTCATATATAATTGAGGTGAAGGAGGCGCTTTAAGCATGCAATGGAGTGTGATGTAAATCTTTTTGCGAATGAAGCGTAGATAAAATCTCTTTCTTTCCAGAGATAGGCTACCGCATTCTTCCAGTTCGTGTTCTACATTGTTTTTCTATCTTATTCAGTAATAGAAGTTGGGTTTCACCGTATTTCTATGTTATATTCTATATTTTTGTGTATTTTATTGTTATATCTTAGTTATATTTATGTCTTCATGTCATTCTCAAAATAATCTAGATCATTGGTATCATAGCAGTCTGCTCCTTGTTATTTATATCTAGTTTCGCTTGAGGACAACCTCTATCGCTAGCCCAAGATACCTCCCATGGAAGAATAAAAGAGAGATGACCAAGTAGGATATCTTTTCAATATGCTTCTCGAGGAAGCTCTCATTTGACACATGAACGCGATGATGGAAAAAATTTCTCAGATCATTCAAATACTACCGATGGCGGAGGTTGAGGCATCCTTGAAAAGAAGCCATTTTGCAAGTGTGACACCCTTCAAGGTAAAATTCAATATTGATATCCCCTTATTTGAAGGCCAGATAGATGCAAAATCTCTAGAAAAATGGTTGAATCTGCTAGAAGTTTATTACTCTATCCAAAAAAAAATCGGCAATGAAAAGATCACCTTCGAACTCCTTAAATCCCTTCTCCATGTCAGAGCTTGGTGGGAAGGTTACTGAGATAGCTAGATCGTAGATGAATATACACTATTTGGGAGAGAAACCACTTGGGAAGCCTTTGTAGATGCCCTAAAGGAGGATTTCTACCCTATCGAAAACGTTGATGACCAATACATGAGATGGAAAAATTTGTGTTAGAAGAGAGACCAGACTATGAAAGAGTACACCAACATCTTTCATACCTTTCACTCAAAGATAGGTATCAAATACTCCAACTGACAATTGGATTTGTAGTACCTCAGTGGTCTACACATGTACATCCAAACATACATGGATTTATTGGACATCTCCTAACTAGGAGTTCCTTGATGATATGCAGTCATAATTGAGCAGAAATTCAAGAAACAAAGTAAGTGGGAGAAGCATGGAAAATGTAACTCTAACTCACATAATGAAGGGAAGAGAAAGGAAGGCCAACCTCAAGAGAACCATTCCCATATGTAGGAAAATAAGGGTAACGAGAAATCTAAGAAAGGCATTGGAAAGTGGTGTGAGTTCCACAAAATTCCTTGGCACAACACTGATGAATGTCACTCAATACGTTCATTAGTGGACAAGCTCAAAGACAAAGAGGTGAAGCCCGAGTTGGACCCTGATTCAAAAAATAATAAAAGGAGACAAATTATTGATGCATAAGCCACTGCTACTATTACAACTACAACAATCTAACCAGAAGAGAATCTTGAGGAGGCGGAACAACTCTTCCATTCATAGATGTGGGTGAAGAAGACCCCATTGCATTTTTGTTTTCATTGCAGAAGACAAAAGAACATCATATCAGCAGAGGTTTTTAAGTAGTTGGATTTTCCAATAGCACCACACTGGTCATGATATTTGTGTCAACCAATACAGCATCGGGTGGCTTCACCATGGTCATGATATTTGTGTCAACCAACAATGTCGCTTATCATATGAAATCAAGCCCTTGAAGGATGAGGTATTGTGTGATGTTTCCCCACTGAAAGTCTATGATGTTCTATTAGGCCAACCATATATGTCGAGGCATCATTCTATTTTTGAGTCTCGACCCCGTAGCGCCATTATTTCTCTCGAGGGTCAGTTATACAGGATACCAAAGGTAGTTCTGACTATTGTCACACCAAAACAATGCTACAATGTAATCTCTCATACTACAAAGTTTAGACTCTTCAAAATCTGATCAAAATGTGAACAGAAGGACATTGCAACCACTGTAGCCTCAGCCCAAGACCTTTCTATCCATCAAAAGTAAATCGATAAGATTGTATATGAGTACCAAGATGTTTTTGTTGCACCTACGAGGGTGCCTCCACACTTCCCAGTCAAGCAAGGTTATAACATAACCCTTCATACTATTCATGTTGCATCTTCACCGATAGATTCCTCCCACACTTAGGTAGATCATGTAGCTAGATTGGTTGAATGGATCCAACCCCTCCAGCAATAGGTTCATGACATCCATAAACAAGCTTAGTAGGGAAGCCTCTTCAGCAAGGCAAGTAGCACACCAAGCTTTTGATTTAGAAGAACTCTCCATGTCTCCCAGGGGAACTTGACGCAATGGGGACCATTGCTTCCTAAGGGGTGAGGAATGATCCATATGGATCTCACTGGCCATCCAACACTTCCAATGAATCACCATTTTGAGCCTGTGGTTTTGATAAACCATGATATTCACCCTTTTGATGGGGAATGGAATGTAATGTCATCTTCATTCGTTAATTACATACATCATTTAATGACTTCCTAGTGGTATTATGTACATGCCTACAACATAGTGTTAATGCACTGGATCCCATTAGAACTCCGCAGTTAAGCGCACTTAGGCTAGAGTAGTACTGGGATGGGTGACCGCCTGGGAATTCCTACAGTTTTACATGCCTATGGCATTTTATAAACTTAGTCCAATTTATCGCACATGCATAATGGGAATTGTTCTCCTCTCACTCTCTCATATATAATTGAGGTGAAGGAGGGCCTTTAAGCATGCAATGGAGTGTGATGTAAATCTTGTTGCAAATTAAGCATAGCCAACATCTCTTTCTTTTCAAGGATGGGCTACCCCATTATGTCAGTTTGTGTTCTATAATGTTTTTCGATCTTATTCTGCAATAGAAGTTGGGTTTCACAGTATTTCTATGTTCTCTTATATATTTTTGTGTATTTAATAGTTATATCTCTGTTATATTTCTTTCTTCATGTCATTCTCAAAATAATATGGATCATGCATGCTCAGTGGTGTCGGGTTAGGGAAATAATTTTGGGCAAAGCCAGTGGGTATTGCATGTTACCTGGTCAACAAATCAACCTCATCAACACTAGATGACAAGACTCCACAAGAGGTATGGACTATTAAGAAAACTTCTCTCACACATATCAAGGTATTTGGCTATGAGGCCTATGTTCATGTTCCAAAGGGAAACAAGAGTAAGTTATATAAGAAGGTTGAAAAGTGTATCGTTATTGGGTATAAAAATGGTCTCAAAGTTTATAAGCTTTGGAACCCAAAAACTAAGAAGGTTCTGTATAGTTGGGATGTGGTATTTATATAAATGAATGATGTTGTGAAACAATAATTCCTACCAAGTAAGGAAGAACCAGAGAAAGTAGAGTTTGAGACAAAGGATAATGAATCATAATCTACAGAATAATATGAATCAGAAGAAGAAGATCATGATACTCCAGTATTGAGGAGATCAGTGTGGGAAAGGCAGCTACTGGAAAGGTATACTCCATGTGATTTCGATTTAAAAAATTTCTTTGTATATTACTTATGATGATCCTAGAACTATCAGGGAGGCTATTACACATGATTTTGGTCACTTTGGTGATGTCTTAATAGTGATGTATTCAGGCTCCCAAGAAGGACTTTTTTCTTGAGAAAATTGGCTCCTGTCTTCTTCCAAAAAACATATTTTTAAGATGAGTTTGTAGGTTATCTATGGTCTAGGGTGAAAGAATTCTTCATTCTCGTAGGCCACCCACACTTAGGGTGTGAACTTCTCGCAGTCTTCTCCATATATAGGCTGTGAACCTGTTTTTAATCTTGGAAAGGAGAAGAGGTCTCGAGGGTTCTAGAAGGGAATCCTCTAGAAAATGAGTTCGCATTTGGATGGTTATCATTATACTGTCTTCTCAGATTTGATGGGATCATCCTCATCCATGTAACCATATCTCCTTCTCCTATATATTGAAAGGTTTCTCATGGAAAATTTTAAGCAAGATTGAATGAAGAATTGGTGAAATAATTATGTGAAGAACCCTGCTTAAATAGAAGCTTGAAGGCTCTATTTGGTGTATCAAGAGGAATTGGATCTTCTTCATACAAGTATAGAGCAATTATGTGTGTTGGAACCAAGGGTCACCGAAAGGAAGATTACAACATCAAGGTGATTAGATTGTATCTTCTACTTTCAATTAATATGATACAACGGCATGTCCCTTTCCCATAAAGTCACTCTTACTTTATTGTGTAATTTCTTGATCATATGCATAAGTTGACATTGAATATACTTTGCAATCTTCACTTTGGTTGGTTTTTGTTGTCTTGGACTTGACTTCACGAGAGAACCAGAGCAAAGTAGGAACAACAGAGACCTAAGGAAGCGATATAAATGCTTGTCACTTATTCCTTCCTATGAGTAGATTCAATGATTACAACTTAGGGAAAGAGTCTTGTATTGTCCTATTTTGTTCTAGATCTAGGTGGATCTAGAGAGATATGTTAAGTTCTCAACTACCGATTTGTCCGATAACAAAATTGGTGACTCCACTGGGGATGAAACCCATTTTTGGTGGTTTTTCCTTGGCCATTTTCTCTTAACTTACCATTTTTCATTTCCATCAATCTCCAAGTCTTAAGAAGACCCTGATAGATTCTCTGGGTCCAGAAGTTCCTTCAAAATTTTTGTCTTTTTCCCAAATTTTTCTTAGTTTTAGGCCTTCTCGCATTGCACCCTTATGTAGCTTGTGAGAACCACTAGAGTTCACACCCTGTTGTTCAGTCTAGTGTGAACTTATCGCACTCTGCTTGTGTCCAGCCTGCGAGAATCCTTGATTCTGACATTGTACACCACTGCTTGCCTACCAATGATTGATTGTTTCTTGACTTCAAATTTTGTGAATGATTAGTCTTCGGAAATCGAAAGCTCTTCTTGTTCATTTTTTCTCAACTGTTACCTCTTGACCTTTTCTTAACAATGATACAATCTTTGGTCTTGGAAATCTGAGTGCTTGTTTGGTTGGGAGCCGGTGACCAGTTTAAAAGTTGGGATTAATTGTCTTTTTCAATTGTTCATTACTTGGAAAATTGTTGCCCGCATGCATTTGAAGAGACTAGTCTTGTCTATTTGTTATTTTTGTCTTCATTGAAAGACTGGCTTGGGTATTTTATTGTATATTTATTTTTCATCAGTTGCTAGTTTTTCTTAGTTCCACCACTGTTGTTTGGTTTCTGGTGAAAATTAAAAAAAAAAAAAAATTCTTTTTAAGTAACTTTTTAATCAAAAATATTGGCATTCAATTGTTGAAATAGAATGAATAGAGGATTGGCATTGTTCATGGTTGATTGATGTTTCGTTTCAAAGAAGATCATATATCGTAGTTCCGGTTATTCCAGAAAACTCCTCTTTCCCTCCTGTAAATAGGATTCATCGAACAAAAAATTTGTATCATTCATTCCTATCTATGCATTATTGGGTCAAAGTCTCACACAACATCGGTTTCATTTTTGTCTCCTTTGAGTAATGACAACCTTTAATAATCTTGTGCAATTTTTAAAATTTAACTAGTAACTCTTTTCTAGGACTCTTTTACATCGACATTATCTAGGCTAGAGCTTTGGAATAGGTAGTGAGATACACTCTCCAAAGCACAAAACACACAATAGCATCTTGTGGTAAGGAGTGTAAAATTCCATTTGCATCATTTTTTCCTCAGAAGCCCTTCTCACACAAGGGTCAAACATGAGGTCGCATTGAGATTGACAGAGTTAATCACCCTTCTTTGCCAATATCCGTGTAGATATTGCACGTATTACGGGGGTCACTTGAAGGTATACCCACAATGATGAGTGGAAGCCTCTCACATTGATTTCAAGCTATATACCATGCCCTTGCGTGTGGATCAGACTGTTGACTATTCCCCCAGGCTTTGTTGTTGTTGGTGGTAACCTTAGTGGCCTATCTTCTTAGGGTCTTACATAAGGTGACTGTGAAGGGGAAAGTCTTCACGGTACCTGGAATCGATGTTGGAAAAACTCATCTGGGATCCTTGGGGGGTATACCCACAATTATGTGTGGGAGCTTGAACCAGGGTGTAAGTCTGTTAAGCAGGTCGTCAACGTAAATTTTCCACCCTAGCCTAGCCCCTTCTTGTCTCATCATTGCGATGTTGGTTTTCATAACCAACTAGTGACTTCAGAATTAGAAGGTCTTGTTTGCTTTGTTTTCCTTCCTAGATTTGTACTAGCGTGTGTTCTTTGTTTATCCAAGTTGACTATAGAATTTACCCTGTAAGTTTTTAAATTTATCACGATAGAACCTCCACGTTGTTCATGTAGAATGCAAGGCTTAGCCCTAGAAAATATGGAAGGTTCTCAACCCTTTCCTACCAACTCACTGGAGGGCTCTCCTTAATAGAGTGAAGTCCAAGACGTTTCCACTCCAAAAGTGGAAAGAACTGACTCTCTAGAATGGCTCTGAATTATCAATTCTCAAGAGGACTTTCGACTTCATCCCGAATACGAGAGACACATTGTGCAAGTGAATTCTTCTTGAGACTTAGTTGTTCAGTCTTTTGGATCACTGAATGGACCTTTCCTAGGACCTGAGGGTCAAGATCCTTTTTGGACTACTGGCATTTTTAGACGGGATCTCTTTGGATCAGGAGAAGGCATTGATATCATTGTCTCACCTGAGCTACTTGAAACATCTAATTCAGATGCAATACCTTTTACTACTGCTTATTATTTTTCTGGTACAGAATATCCGCGAGCTGACCACATCTTGACTCTCCCTTTACAAATGGTCCATCACACAGATACTATGAGTCCTCATGCTAGGATTACTGCAGCTAGCGAAGCCCCCATTGGCACACCGCTTTCTCCTAGAGTCACCCCGACACTTCCACCTAGATACCATGCGTTGAATGCCTCTATTCTCGCTCCTACGCAAATCTCATCCGAGACTCCTAGCAGTTCCACTCCTTTTGGGCACCATCCTCCCCATTTCATTCTGACACTTCATCCACCCCCTTTCAGAGGAACTCTTCCATCCTCTATCAGAGGCACTGATCCTAGTGGCACCATTCCATCGTTCACACCAAATTACTAGATTCCTGTTGGTGGATAATTTCACCAAGGAGGCCCAACTCAACCCCCCCTTGTAGGACAAATCCCAATTGGGACACAACCCCTGATTGGAGGGAAACCCCCACTGACCCCACCCTATGGATAAAACATACCTCCATCCTTGGCCCAATATTGGAATCATCTTATACAACATAACCCTCACCTGACTGGGGGGCAACAACCTTAGGCTAACTCCATCATACACGCTAGTACAGGCCAACCATATCCAGGTACATCTAATTCTATTTGGCTCTCAAATGCTCAACCCCATGCCCCCGTTCGAGGGTACAACCATATGAGTTACTTGCCTCCACACCAATAACTGAATCTGCTTGGATCCTCACATTATATGCAGGCTACTTATGGTCCCACTGGTTTGCCGATGGGACTCCCTCCCCAAAGTCACTAGTACCCACATGTGAATAAACAATTACCTTTCCTAGCCACCCTAGACCTCCCAGATCTGTTGAGGATTTTAAATCATCTGATCCATCCCTCCCCCCAATGGCCCGCCATACTGTCCAAACTACCATCCGATATCCGTAAATTCGATGGCAAACCGGGAGAGGATCCGAACAATCATGTAATGACTTTTCACCTTTGGTGCTCATCCAACTCCTTGATGGATGACTCTATTCATTTATTCCTTTCTCAGTGAACCCTCATGGGTTTCGCCGTGAAGTGGTATATAGAATTACCATGAGGTTTCTCCGCCGACTTCAACACCCTCGCTATGGCTTTCCTCACACACTACCATTTACCGATCCTCTATGAAACAAGGACCGATATTTTGAGTTCTTTCAAAAAAACCAAAGCCACTCATATGTTTGATTACATTCATGAGTGGCGACAGAGACGGCGTCTCATCAAACTCGAACTTCCCGATCAGTTGCTGGCAAAGTGGTTCATAAAAGTATTCGTGAACAACATTGGTCATGACATCGTCGTTGGTGGAGTTGTCACGGAAGAACATGCCATTAGTCGTGCTCAATACCTTGACCTCGTTTACTCACAAACGGGTACTCTTTATGAATTACTCCCTGATGTGCCTCGTCCTTCTACTTCAACCACATCAACTACTCCTACTTCTTCTCATGCAGCCGACGGTGTGATTGGAATTTTCCATGACCAAACTCATTCTGTCCAAACCTCTAGCAACGACCCCAAACCCATTTATTCTAATGTTCAAAATGATTTGTCTCCTACCCCTCCCACCGACAAGACTTCTGAGGTGAATGTTATTCAATCTACCCCCATCGGTAAAAAAAAATCCAGAAAGGAAAAGGGTAAGAATAAGGAGGACAAAAATAATTCACAAGCAGAGAGAAACAAAACACCACCTGTTGACGATAGGGATAAGCGCAAACCCCGATACCCTTGTCTTATCTGTGGTGATGATCAATACACTAAGGATTGTCCATGATGAGCCAAGGTTACTAAGTTCCTTCAAGGGACCACAAAACCACCCACTCCGGCCGTATTGTCACAACCCTTCCCTTCTCAACAACAAGTCCAATTGGTCATTCATGACCAACCTTCCCCCTCCAATACATCCTATGTCTTAATGTGTACAGATGATTCAAAGAAGAATGACATCACACTGACCACTCGAGCCAAAGATTATTCTTCCTCCAAAGAGAAGGTTGATGCGCCACCTCCTTCATTGGTCCAACCATCTCCCATGACTCCACCTACGAGTGGTCCTCTTCATATTGAACGACTAAGCCTCAACATAGTTCTTCACTCTCCTCCAAAGGGCGTCGTTCGGAAATCGACTTTCAATCCTTATGCCCGTGCTACCCAGAACTACAGTATTGTTCAAGATCTGGCCCAAGCACCATCCATGATGTCAGTCCTCGAAGTCCTTCAAAGTTTCCCTATACAATGGAAGGCACTGTAAAAATCTATCAGTGGAATCGACCGTACTGATAAAAATTTAATAATTTTTGACTTGGAAGATCACATTCCAATATTACCCCCTCAACTTGCATTCCAAATACAAGTTATTTTCTCCGAGAAAAACATTTGTAGAACAGTTATCGATGAGGGTGCCTCGACGTGTACCATGTGTATTACCTGTTGGAAATCCATCGACTCTCCTCCTTTGACTGAATCCCACAAAACACTCAAATCCTTTAATGGCTCTAGTTTTAAGACATACAGTGTCCTTCCTTTGTTGTCGATTACATTAGAAGGAAAAATGATCCAAGTTGAAGTGGAGGTCTTTGACGCTCCTCTCGATTACAACCTTCTACTTGGCCATAGTTGGATTGATTCCACACACATAGTTGTGTCGACTCTTCTCCATGTCGTGCGTTTCCCACATCAAGGAAAGATAATTACCGTTGACCAATTAGCCTTCTTCAACTCGAATACGCGTACCAGCAACATACCGTTCATTGCCAAAACCCCTCCCAGATACGAGAACGTTGGTGTGGGTCTTCTTAAAGACTCCTTGTTAATGGGTACCTTCCCCATCCCACCACCCGATGTTCCACATCCATCTGTCTCCTCGATCAACATGATCTCCACCTCTATTCATGGAACCCCTACGTCTCATGACCCATGGATGGTACCCAACCTTGACAATAATCTTTGTTACGACGACAAAATGCCTTTGAGTCTGATCGAATCCACCTATCAGGCCATTCAATTGACAACCTCTTATACCCCCTCTCTTGGTGATTTATCTCCAGATCCTTTCCATGTCATTTTTCCCACGGATGAGATGATTATTTCTATTATGGAAGACACCCCCTAGGACGATGGACATCATCATTCCATCCTCTTTCTGGAACAACACACCATTGAGAGTTACCAATGGATCTCGACCCTGTCGACCGTTGTCATCATTTATACCATTCCCGAGTCTACAGACGATGTGTTTTTCGAAGGGAACTTAAGGAATATCTCACCCATGATCACCCTCGACATATCCATAAAACCTGGAATTGTCAAAAATGTTCATATCGAAGCTTCGTCTTCCCCTAACGAAATTGTCACCTACAAGTCACTTTTCATTCATGACGTCCTCACCTAGGGCTATGAAGAAATGTCGGGTATTGACCCTGACATTGTGATACATGAGATCAATACATATCCAGACGCTAAGCCTATCCGGCAATGCCTTCGTCTGGTCCACCCACATAAATCGGATGCTATCAAGCTTGAAGTCGAGAAACTTCTCAAATATGGCTTTATTTACCTGGTGAATCTCACTGACTGGGTTTCTAATCTTGTCTCGATCGACAAGAAACAAGGCACAATCCGCGTGTGCGTTGATTAGAGGGATAGTAACAAAGAATGTCCTAAAGACAACTTTCCTGCCCCCTTCATCGACCAGATCTTCGATGATTGTGTCAGAAGTGAAATCTTCTCCCTGATGGATGGTTTCTATGGATATAATCAAATCAATATCATTCACATGGACCAACACAAAACCACTTTTATTTGTCCTTGGGGCACTTTTGCCTATCAAAAACTTTCTTTCGGTCTAAAAAATGTTGGCGCAACTTTTCAGTGCGCTATGTCTTATGCCTTCCATGATATCAAGCACATCGTGCAGCCATATCTAGACAACTTACCTGCTCATTCCATGTGCCATGTAGATCATCCAATACACCTCTGATCCATTTTCCTTTGATGTCGGTTTTACCATATATGCTTGTATCCTCACAAATGCATCTTCTGCGTAGAATCCGGCCAACTTCTAGGCTTTATTGTTTCACATCAAGGGATCCAAGTAGATCCTTTGAAGGTCAAGGTGATTGTCAATATCCCTCCTCCTTCCTCACTTCGCCAGTTACAAAGTTTGCAAGGGAAGGGAAACTTTCTTCATCATTTCATCCCGAACTATGCCGAGCTAACTCTTGGATTTACGCGACTACTCAAGAAAGGTTCTGCGTTCATATGGGATACCATTGCTAACAAATCTTTTGAAACTTTGAAACTGTCTCTGACATGTACCCCACTTCTCTTCCCACTTGATTACAGTCGTGATTATTTCCTCTATCTTGCAGCCTCAGACTACACCATCGCTATGGTCCTCGTCCAAGAGGATGATTCTCATGACGAACATGTCATCCATTACTTGAGTCGAAGTCTTACTCCTACCAAAACCAAGTATTTTCATGTTGAAAAACTGGCCTTGGAAGCCATCCAAGTAGTTCAACGTTTTCGGCAATATATCCTCTCTCGCAAGACTACGGTAATTTCTAACTGCAACCCTATGCAGCACATTCTCACACGTCAACTTCTAGGGGGAAAATACTCCAAATGGATCATAATACTCCAAGAGTTTGACTTAGAATTCGAACACGCTAAGTTTAATAAATCCTTAGTGTTTTTCGAGTGGATATGTGACTTCCCCTACTCTGTGACGAAAAATGTAGCAACCGATTCATTACCTGATGAATCCCTTTTCCTGATTAGTTTTGATGATCTTTGGTACGTAGATATCATCATATATCTCCAAACCCAGAATTTCTGGCCCAATTTGTCTAGTATTGACCATCGACAAATATGCTACCAAGCCCATCAGTATATTATCCTCGGTGATAATATTTATCATCGTGGGATTGACTCCATTTTTTCACGCTGCCTCATGTTTGACGAAGCCGAGAAATCCCTAAATGATTTCCATTTTGGAGCCTGTGGTGGTCATATGTCTGGGTATGCTATTGCCCAAAAGATCTTGCGAGCAGGGTATTTTTGGCCGTCCTTATTTAACGATTGTATAATTTTCGTCCAAAAATGCCATGCTTGCCAAACCTACAACCATAAAATACGGTCACATCCTACTCCTCCTCACCCTATGGTCTCCATTGGTCCTTTTGCGAAATGGGGTATCGATTTCATGACATGTCACCCTCACTCAGCCAGGGGGAATGGATACATTATTGTAGCCGTAGATTATTTTATGAAATGGGTCGAGGCGATGCCGACATTTGACAACATCGAAAAGACTGCAACATTATTCATATTCAATCACATCATAGCTCATTTTGTTGTTCCTTAGGCTATCATCATTGATCACGGTAGCCACTTTAGAAACTTCATGATGTCTAGAATCACTGAAAAGTTGGGTCTTCTCCATGAAAACTCAACACCCTATTACCCACAAGCCAACAACCAAGTCGAAGAAATTAACAAAGTCCTCATTACCATGCTTTGACTAATGCTATGGATTCATAAAACGAGTTGACACACAATGTTGTTTTTAGAATTGTGGGATTACCGGACATCCGTTAAGTCTTCTACTCAGTTTACACCATTCCAGTTAGTCTATGCTCTAGAATCCATCATGCCGATTGAATGTGAGATACCCTCCCTAAAATTAGCCGTTGAACTCCTCCCAAACACTTCCGCCAAAGAAGAATGTCTATTGTATCTCATGTGATTACATGAAACTCGTCGCAATGAAACCCTATTCATAGAAGCCTAGAAGAAATGTGTCAAAGCCCAGTACGACAAACATGTCAAGCCTCACGTTTTATCTGAAGGTGATCTGGTTCTCCTTTACAAACAAGATCGAAATATGTCGAAGCTATGTGGCAAGGTCCTTATATCGTTAGATGAGTTTTGAAGAAAGGAGCTTACAAGTTAGTGGACTATGACGGTATCCCTTTGAGTGAACCCAGAAATGGGTTGTACTTAAAGAAGTACTATGCTTAAGATCACCTGGGCATGAGTACATGTATTTTATTGTATCATACTTCTTGTGTGTTACTGTAGTATGTTTTTTTATTATCTGGTCTTTTCCCTCGACCGCTTATGTTACGTTGTGTTTGGTTTTCAGATGTCAGAGTCTTTTCTACCCCACATTGGCTTTGCTCATGGTGCTAGCCATAGTACTTAGAACCTTGCTTATGCTGCTTGGGCAATTTACACACCTACAAATGAACTTATCACTCTACGAGGTGTGTGTCTCGGCTGTGCAACCAACGATATTGCAAAGTATAGCGCCATCATTGAATTGTTGATTGATGTTATTTTGCTCGATATATACCACTTGGTTGTATGAATCGATTCGTAGGTAGTAGTACTACAACTAAGTAATGTCTATGCTATTCAAAGTCCTACTTTATTATGGGTGTATTTACGAATTCGCCTCTTGGAATGTTATTTTGATTATATTGAGTATCATCACATTCCTAGATGTATAAATACATTGACTGATGCATTAGCTAACTATGTATTAGACAGACATTTGGTCCATTTATAAACCAATCATATTACATGTATCACACAACACAAGATAATCCGGTAGAAGCCATATATATATATATATAACGATCAAAAGTTTTTACAAAAAGTTTCTGTCAAAGGACCAAAATCTCAAAATGTGAAGTTCATAGCTTCTACAAAATAACATCATGGGTGATGCTCATGAGAACACACAACTACTCGAGCCATGATACAAATTAGTCAACCAATAGACTCTGACACGCCCATAGTGTGGCGCTGATAATGCCTAGGGATCTCCCCAATAGCCATATCTGGGATGTCAGCGGTCAACCCCTCCAAGTTCTGCTCCACTGCCTCATAGTATTCACCATCCCATCATGCCATTGGAGTCACCTCTCCTTGCCGTTGAATAGGATACATTCTTGGAAGTCGATATGGCCCCACATCTGTGTCATCAAAAGGAGATTTTTTGATTAGTTCTTGGACAAACATAAAAACATTTTATGACAAAAATTACAAAAACATTTAAATAAAAAAATGTGTACTTCTTACCTAGGTCATCCCACTGAGCATCCTTAAGTAGGGACAAATATGGATCCCCTTGGAAATCCAAACCAGCGTATGTGTAGTCATCAATCATCAGCATCTGTGGCCGCAACTAGTTGAAAAATGAATCATTGTACTTGATGATGGGCCCAGCTATGTTTCGAGCCATGAGGTTGCACCACCTCAACATCCTCAGATCCTATGGGGCCGGTAAACACCAATCAACTTGTAATCTTAGTAATGGGACCCTGTCAAGAAAGAAGGACACCAAAAGTGATATGTACCCAAACTGCTTCAAGTTGCCCCTCCAGCACTTCGTCAATTGCCTATTCATACTACGGAGAACTTCATTTGACTAGTTGAAGACTCATGGCTCTGTGCACTATATGGCGTATTGAAAGTAGATCTGGAGAGCCATGTGTGGGGTTGCGCTCCTGGCCATGCATGCTATAGTGAATAAGATGGTTCGCAGGGTCATGTTTTGGACCCCCCAAATAACAACCTTGCCCTTGCTTCTTTCTGCCTCAGGAACACAGTACTGGTGACAATACTCACTCATAGGGAGTCTTCCACCTCGACTACCGGTCAAGCTAGCATGGTACCCATGCCATGATAACCCTATTAGAAAGTAGATATCCTCGATATCTAGGGTCAATGTGTGGACTCCCACATGAAACAACTGTTAGTCCATGTCCCACATATGAACCAGGTACTCTAGCAACCTGAGTTGGGCCCTCATGCCCGGAACCCTGAAAAATTTCAAGAGCCCACAGTCTCGGAGGGAAGTAACGGTACCCGGTTCATTCTCGAAAATGACAACCTCCTCCACATATTATATTTCTCACCACTCCAGCATCGTGATGGTCAAATGCCTGCACAAGAACCATAATAGAGTGGTCAACAACTTATTTCAAACCTTGGCATATTTTTTATTGAGCAAAAATCAAATTGAAATTTCATTTTTCGGCCGCCGCAGGTGCCCCTTTAGCACAATGCAAGATTCTCACATGTGCCCTTAAGGCCGTTTGCGAAAATCCTAGATTCTTGCAGGTCCCGCATGGTTGGCCTACGAAAACTCTTGGGCACAATTTTTGGCCCTAAAATGAACCTTAAACCTTGAAAATTGCCAATAAAAACTAAATCTAAACCATGGAAAAAGTAGAAGATCGAGAGCTTACCTTGTTGGCAGAGATGGTTCACCAAATGGTCGCTTGTGCCTCCCATGATCGAGTAACAAAATTTCAGGGAAAATGAGGTGTATTGGGCAAAGTTCTTGGCAAAATCACAATGAAAATGGTAAAATCCCCTTTTACCCATATTTATTCACTTTTTAACATTTTTGTTGATTTTTATATTGTTTTGTCTATAAACCCTAATGCCTAATAGCCCTATGAGTGTGACTTTTTGTAGATATAGAAACTTTGAAGTCCACACGAAGGAGTACAAATGTTTTTTCTTTTTGTCTCATGTATGACTTCTTTTTATGGTTTTTAGAAAAACCTTGAGCTCAATCTTCGTTCGTTCTCACGCTCGAAAATATATGAGAACGTAACCGAGTATACTTTTCTCATCTTTTAATACTCGTCGTGGTAACACGAAAACAATGAACGTGAAGGAGTATTCTTTAAGCTCTTTTCACACTCCATTAAAACGAAAAGATGGTCGAGCGACCTTGTTCTATTCACGCTCATAAAACTATCTGAACAAAATGTTCGATGGGTGATAGTTTATCACTTTTTCAGTCCTGTCGAACTATTTTACGAAAAAGGAACTGAGAGAGTTCTCTTTAAGTGTTTTTCAGACTCTCAAAACATGAAAAACCCCTGATTTTTCTATCTTTGGACTCGTTAAACAAACATTGAAAGACCTGTAATGGGACCGATCCACTCCTTCCTAGGGTTCATTAAACATACTCCGAGGGACTTGTTCGAAGGATGAGCTTACATCAACAAGCATATGTTATCCTCCTCAAGCTTGTGTAAAAATAAGGAGGTACTTGCCAGAAATGGTGGGGGAAATTTTGGGAAAGGGATGTGTTTTCATATTCATAATGATGTCCATAAGCGTCACTCTTGAACATGACACCCCCTATTCATCATTTGAAGCCGGTTTGGGAAATCCATCTATCTCTCATTCGACTTGCTACAAGGTCATATCCTGGGTCGTCTCTGAGTCAGTAATGGAAAGTCCTTGGTTGTGTTATTCATATGTTCAAGAGAAGGTCATCCAAACCCTCTATTGAGTCAACCATCTGCAGTTGTCCATTATTACCATGTCGGCCTTCCCTGTGTTCGTTTCAACCTATATTCATACTCTGTTTCACCTTCAAAATCTGTTACTTATTTCATGTCATTGATGGGGGATACATCAAGACCCCCCTGTGACGAGTCTTGTTCCGTTGACTCCAAATCATTATTCGATAACAAGCCTTAGAAATTATTTGGTACCTTGGAAATTGCATGCCTCAATGACAGGTTTCCTCCCTTTCGATAGTGGGTTTTCATTATTGACCCCTGATCGGGAGGTTCCGTCGAATGTTTGACCTCAACTCATTTATTCAAATTCATTGGATTGTACTAGTGTACCTTGGGAGTCATTGACATTAATGGTGATTTACCTCGCACTTGTTAACGGTTTCATCAATGACCGGTAATCAAGTGGTTTCTACCATGTTCGACTTTAGCACATGTAATCGCATGGCTAGATTCGTACTTTCAGGTGACGGGATTGAAGACCCTGGGTCTCATATTTTTGATCCAGGCTGTGATGGAGTATGTATGATTTACATCGGCACATATATCCACTTTGTATGTCATGTGGCTATGTCATCTTAACTTAAGTCTTCTCGCATAGATCCACAATGTATTCCTGGTGGCTATGTGGTATTTTGACGGCATGGATCCACGGTGTATGATTGCTGGCCATGACCTACATTCATGATTTCATTCGTCTATGATATGAGTATGGGAATGACTACCTCAGAACTAGTATTATATTCTGCAGATGCTTGGTTGTTTGCAGGTTTTCAATTAGGTGCACTCCTGGTTTCTGACACACACACGCAATTTACAAAGTATTTCGACTGTCACAGATTTAGACCTCATACTTTGGGGGGCATTCTGTTAAACATGATTTTGGTCACTTTGGTGATGTCTTAATAGTGATGTATTCAGGTTCCCAATAAGGACTTTTTGCTTGAGAAAAGTGGCTCCTATCTTCTTCCAAAAAACATAATTTTAAGATGAGTTCGCAGGCTGTCTATGGTCTAGGGTGCAAGAATACTTCATTCTCGCAGGCCAACCACACTTAGGGTCTGAAATTATTATATTCTACTCCATATATAGGGTGAAAACCTACTTTTAATCTTGGAAAGGAGAAGAGGTCTCGAGGGTTCGAGAAGGGAATTGATCCGGATTTTTTTTGGCACGAAATGAGAGCAGAGATATAATAAATAAATGCACAGAGATATCTTGTATATCCAATAATATAACAAAAATATATCAGAGATGCATCCATAAACACAAATATACATTAATACGTGATTTCTATTAATGAAAGAAATGTACAGAGACCGTAAAAATACAGAATGAAAGACTTGCTAGAATGGTGGTAGCTTATCTCTGAGAAGAGATGTGACGACTACTCGCATTCTCAAGAAGATGATTACAATGAGGTTTCGAAGGACTTTTTACAATAAGCAGGAATTCCAAAAACCCTAGACATCCAAAAACCTAACCCTAGGAGATGAAGTGCCAAATTTCATGTGGGCCTCGTTTGGGTAAGTGAGTACATCAACTTCCCAAGGTCATAACTTTTTCATACGATCTATGTTTTAGGTGTGTGATAGCTCGTTGGAAAGGTATCATCGAGGAGATTCATTTTTGGGGATAAATTATGCTTTTAGATATCATTGAGAACCTTTATTTTGAAAAAACTTCATTTGGGCCCTCAAAATGGCCCTGGAAGTTAAAACCTGCTAAAAATAGTAAATTGCCAAAATTGCCAGAAAACTGTTTTGAGCCATTTGGAAAAGGTGGGTGGCCACCGATATCCACCTATATAAGGAATATTCTAGAAAATGAGTTGGAATTTGCATGATTGTCATTCTACTGACTTCTTGGATTTGATGGGATCATTCTCATGCATGTAACCATCTCTCATTCTCCTATATATTGAAAGGTTTCTCATGGAAAAGGTTAAGCAAGATTGAATGAAGAATTGGCAAAATAATTGTGTGAAGAAACCTGCTTGTATAGAAGCTTGAAGGATATATTTGGTCTATCAAGAGGAATTGGATCTTCTTCATGCAAGTATAGATCAATCGTGTGTGTTGGAACCAAGGGTCACCAAAAGGAAGCTTGCAACATCAAGGTGATCAGGTTGTATCTTCTACTTTCAATTAATATGATACAACGACATGTCCATTTCCCATAAAGTCACTCTTACTTTATTGTGTAATTCCTTGATCATATGCATAACTTGACATTGAATATACCTTGCTATCTTCACTTTGGTTGGTTTGTGTTGTCTTGGACTTGACTTCACGAGAGAATTGGAGCAAAGCGGGAACAACAGAGACCTAAGGAAGCGATATAAAAGTATGTCACTTATTCCTTCCTATGAGTAGATTCAATGATTACAACTTAGGGAAAGAGTCATGTCCTATCCTGTTTTGTTCTATATCCACGTGAATCTAGGGACATATGTTAGTGTCTGCACCTACTGATTTGTCTGATAACAAAGGCAGTGGATTCAAAGGATGGAAAAATATGGAAAAAGGAAAGTGATGACGAAATGGAATCCTTGGATAAGAATGAGGCTTGGGATCTAGTGGAGTTTTTGACTACAAGAAAACCCATTGGCAACAAATGGGTATTTAAAACGAAGCTGAATGAAAAAAGCAAAGTAGAGAAATACAAAGATCAGTTAGTAGAAAAAAGTTATTCCCGGGTTGAAGGAATTGATTTTGGTGAGATTTTTTCTCTTGTTGCCAAGTTAACTTCTATTAGATTTATGTTATATGTTTTTGCTGCATTTTATTTTGAAGTAGTGCAGATGGATGTGAATACAACATTCCTACATGGTGATCTGCAAGAAGAAATATTTATGAAACAACGATAAGGATTTGTTGTTAAGGGAAAGAAGGAGCTGGTATGCAAGCTGAAAAAGTCCATGTATGGTTTAAAACAATCACCAAGGATGTGGTATAAAAAAAATGATACTTATATGCTGGGACTTGGCTTCAAAAGAAGAAAAGAGGATCACTCTGTGTATTTTAAATTAATTGGTGATCATTTTATTTATTTTGTATTATATGTGGATGCCATGTTGCTGATAGGAAACAACAAGGAGATTATCCAGGATGTGAAAACTCAGTTGTCCTCTAAATTCAACATGAAGGAGCTTAGTGTTGAAAATTTCATTTTGGGCATGGAAATTAAAAGAGATTGGAAAAACATGAAACTATGGTTAAATTAGAGAAAATATCTGGACACAATATTGCAGAGGTTTAATATCCATGAACGTAAACCGACCAGGGTCCCTTTTCTCGTTGGTGTAAAGTGATTTGTGGATCAGTGTCCCAAGACACACGAAGAGGAGGAGGACATGTATCATGTTCCATATGTGAGTGTAGTTGGAAGTTTGATGTATGAAATGGTATGTAATAGAATGGAAATTGCACATGAAATGGGAGTTTTGAGAAAGTATATGTCAAAACGAGGGAAGGAGCATTGGATAACAGTAAAGAGGGTGTTCAGGTATCTGCATGGCACTGCTAGATATGGATTGTGCTACCAAGGAAGACTAGGATTGCACATAGTGTTGGATATACAATGCTTTGTGGATGTATATTGGGTTGTAGATTTGGATCATAGGAGATATGCAAGTGGATATGTGTTTAACCTGTTTGTAGGAGCAATCCGTTGGATGAGAAAAAGAAAATATGTAGTGACACTTTCAACTACAGAAGATGAATACATGGAAGTCACTCGTGTAAGCAAGGAAGCAGTATGGTTGAAACAATTGTGTTTAGTTATTGAGTTGGTACAACAAGATGTAAGGATAGATTCTGATCATCAGAGTGCAATTTTTCTCATGAAGAACCGACTTATCATTCAAAGACAAAGCATATTGATGTTCAATATCACTTTGTGAGAGACATGGTTGAAGAAAAGAAAGTGTTGTTGACGAAGGTGGACACTTTGAATAATGTTGTAGACTCATTAAAAAAATCTATGAGAACTGAGAAATTCTTTTGGTGTAGGGGATCTATGGGCATTGTTACCCTGGATTGTTGACTATGTAACCCTGTAACCCCATGTATGCAAAGAAAACAACAAGTAGGAGAATGTTGGGTATGTGTTATATTCTTTGCATGACTAACTCTAGTGTCTTCTACATTGTGTTGGGAACATGGGGGAGTTGCATGGGGGAAATAGCCCCCCTACGCAAGGTTTTGGGGGAAGTTCCCTCGAAATTTTTTTTTTTCCTTAGGAAACGTATTGCATTTTTTGCCTCATTTTTCATGTTGCCTCGATTTTAGTGTCCATTGTTGGGTGGTTTTTTGGCACATGGTTTTTTGCCAATGATTTTCTATTTCCGGTTAAGGAATTCAGGTTGTTGACTAATCCAGGTCATTGGGTTAGGGTTTTGGATGTCATTGGCTCCTATATGTATATTGTATTGTAAAAAATTTATCAGTATGAATGAATACATAATATGTTGGTTTTCCCAGTTTGAGCTTCCAAGGGAAAAATATCTGTGTAATTTGTGTATTTTCCATTGTATATTTTCTGTTCTTTTACTTAAAAAATATTTGCAGTAAATAATTGTACAAGGTTAAAATATACACACCACTCAATTCATCCAAGAGATCATCAATCATAGGAAAGGGAAAATTGTCTTTTATAGTGAGTTTATTGAGGGAACGAAAGTCAGGACACATGCGCCAAGTACCTTATTTCTCGAGGACCATTACCACACGAGAAGAATAGGGGTTAGTACTAGGATGGATAGTACCTTCTTCGAGCAGCTCCTGTATGGTTTTTTTTAATTTCATTCTTCTGGGAAAAGGGATGACGAAAAGGGAGTACATTGGGGTGAAGACTACTAGGGACAAAGGGAATGGAATGATCATGAATAGAATGGGAAGGGGGATGTCCCTAAGGAGTGGAAAAAATATCTTGGTGTTTCGATATGATAGATTGGAGGTCAAGATGCATGGAGGGTGTCTCAACTGCTTGAAGAAAATAGAGCTGGGAAATAATACTTGAATGACCTTTATTGATAAGATTTTCCATTCAATGGGAACTGATGATCTCATGAGAACTTGTTGTGATTCCTTGTAATTGATATGTTGTCCCCATGGTTAATTCCTTAAAATCCATGAGAATGGGGACGAGAGTGCATAACCATTCAACACCTAGCACAATATCACAATCGCTCATATCGATGGAAAACATACAAGATTTCATGTGGTACTATCCAATTCGAAGACGTACATTTTCACAATGCCCACAACATTTCATGGAACCTCCATTGTCTATCATGTTTTGAAACTTGTTGACGACAAAAATATAGCAATTGGGTTCCTAAGGAATGTGGCAGTGAATAAAATTATGGGTTCTTCCATTGTCAATGAAGATGATGAATTTCCTAGGCCTAATATAGCAAATGAGCTTGAGGGTTTGGGGAGTAAAGAATCTAGTGAGGGAATGAAATGAAATCAGTGGTTCAACTTCTGGTGGGTACTATGGCTTAGGAGTAACATCGGGAGGGGCTAGATGTTCAATAGGGGAAACAACAACTTCTTCCACAACATCCTTTGAAATGGCCATAAAAAGTTTTTTCTCCTTACACTTATGACTAAGAAAGTATTTTTCATCACAATTGTAGCAAAGACCCTTGAGTTTTCTCTTATCCATTTCATCTCGAGTTAATTTCTGGACCTTAAGGGGAGTGGTAGGGGGGTATGATTGGTGGGTCAAGGGTGATGAAGAAAAGAGACTTTTTTGTTCTAGAAAAAAACAACTCATTCGGCTTCTTTAGCACATTTAATAACTTCCAACCAAGTCTAAGGGAGAGACATGAGGACCCAGGCTTGGATTTCATCCTTTAGGCCACTAATAAATCATTCTCAAAAGAATGCATCTGTCATGCCCTCCGTTCAGAAGGCCAAATGATCAAATAAGCTTATAAATTCTTTCGCTATGCTTGACTATTTCAAGTTGGTCAAACGATCTAAATAATGGGTGTTAGTGTCAAAACTTTCATAGAGTTGAGAAATAGATTGGGTCCACACAACATACCCCTAGCATGCATTCTTATGTCATTTCCACCATTTTCAATATTCAATATCCATATAGAGAACAACATAACGAAATTTGGCCAAATCATCGGTAATGTCATACAAAGAGAAATAATGCTCCATTTGGGTGATCCATCTCGTGGGTTCAGAGCCATCAAATTTATTGACCTCAACTCGGGGAAGACAAGGGTCAAAATGAAAAGAGTTGGATTGTAATATCATAGAATGGGAGGAATCAACACCATCTAAGGGGGACAATTGTTTCTAGGAGGAAGGGTCATGGAGGCTATTTAACAACCCATTGACAAGAGACCGGAGGGTGGAAAATTCTTCCATGAATTTTCCATCCATGGAATTAAATTTTTATTGGACTTGGGTATCAAATTTTTCAATACATAAATTGGTGGATTCAAGATCAATAGTCACTTTCTGGATGGACTCCTTGTTCTGAGTGATGGAAGCTTATAGATCTTGTTTGTGAGTGGTGTCCATTTGGATATAAGGGGTGCCTATAAGGGGAAATGTGTGGGTGGGACCATAGAAAAGGAGGAATTATATGTGATATGAACAACGATGATTAGGGAGAAGAGGGGAATACAATGGAAAAGGTGGAAAATAAGGGCATTGGGAAGGGGGTCGGTAAGGGGGACGGGTCCACTAAAAAAAATTCTTAAAAATGGAAGGTAGCACTAAGATCACAGTGAGGATAAGAATCCAATGCGCTACATATTGAATAAGGGTGCCAACGGGACCACTATACTTATCTTTTTAAGAATTTTTTTTTTACTCTTGTGAAGTTATACTCCGATCTGAATAATGTTGCAGTGCCGAAATGGCCAAATTCTTAATAGGAATAAATGTATAGGAATTTTGAAACCAAAATGCATAAGGGGGGATTTTGTTTGTTCCTTTTCTTATTTTTTTCCTTCTCAAGGGTTATTGTGTTTAGGTTTTCTACAGATAAGGGTTTACCTTGTGCTATAGCTCCCTAATAAATGTGTGGGGTCGAAAAATAGTACTCGGTCCAATATCTTAGGACACCAACTAAGGAGGCTAGACCGTACCCTTACCCATACTACTCGATTACCCATGTACTAGAGAGTATCTTCTCGAGTGTTGTTCTCGGTGGAACTATAGCATTTAGGAAATTGATCAATTGATCTATGGATGGTTTCAGGATACCTATGCCAGTCTGTATACATGTGTTTTCTAATGAACTAACACTTGAAGGGGTACCAACAGGGCTTACAAGGGTGTCCCACAATGTGTTCTTAAGTACTTCTTGTATTTCCTGTGTGTATGCTTCCCCGACCATGGATTTATGTGATGAAAACCAAATCTTTGTAGTTTTAAGATGCCAAAATATGTCTCTACCCTAAAAAAATTTATCCCAAAATTCCTACCAAGGAAAGTGCTCTGATGCCACTTGTAAGGTACTAGATCTATTATAATAGTGGAAAAAAAAATATTGCAAAGAATAACATCGGAACAAAACAATATATGAAACCACAACACCAAAATAATACCTTTATTGATAGGAAACAATGTTCACTTGCCTCTTTGAGTAGGAAACCTCCAACAAAGTTGTGCTCTACTATAATAATTCTCAATACAAATACTTCTCATGCCTCCTACTCTTATTTATACTAATTCTACCTTCTAAAGAACCATCTAGTGGAATATATTTCTAGAAGCGAAAGCTTCTATTAGGTATTCTTACATTGACTTATTCACATTTATTAAATAGACCTTATAAACTAATGTCACCTTTTATTACATGGAAAATATACTATTCTACATAAATAAAAAAGCTACTGACTTGATGATAATTGTGACCTTAGAACGAGAACTCTAGCCCAAAAAGCCCATTTTTTGCATGAAAAACATGAAAATCAACCTCCAAATCAAAAAGTGGTGCTATACACACACTAAATATGTTACAAGGTGGTATCATATCTTAGTTAATTTTAGTAGCATAGATCAACTTGGTGGCTTGGGATGTTACAATCGATCATTGGAAAATGAACATCCATTCTCTTTAATTAGAGATCATCGACCAATCAATTTCTAAGAAACAGATCAATATAGCCATGCATATCAAGGATAATATGATATGTCAGATCACTCTATGCCTAGAACATCTCGTGATTGTCAAATTACATAGTTACAAATGCATACTAATCCATACTAAAGAAGCACACTAACAAAAATAATTTTAGTTAAAGACACTTTAGAGAAACTTGATCTTGAATAAATCCTAAATTCCTAAATGTCCTAACATCCCCCCTTAAGAATAACTTGTGATAGGATTGAATGATTTAAAAATGAAACACAATAGGAGAAGGAAGGAGGTTTTAGAACATGTCTCCCCTTAATGGAAACTTCCAAAATTCCTATCATATATCAAAGTTTAGAAAACTTATATTCTTTAAGATCATTTATGAAAATGTCTACAACCTAACCTTGTTTATGGAAAAGGAGAACTTTAATAACTTGATCATGGATTATATTTTTAATGAAGTGCATGTGTATATAGATGTTTTTCTTTCATTGATTATAAACCATATCTTTGGAAATCTTTATGGAACTCTAGTCATTGACCGAGAGGGTGGTTCGATGTTGATGATAAAATCCAAAATCTAAAAGGATCCATAGAAGTGACAATAAAGAGTAATAGACTATTATTTCTTAGAATCCCATGTGACAGCTACAAATCCAATGGTGAAAACATAACCTCTAGTATAATTTTGATCATCATGGTCACCGACCCAATCTGAATCAATGAAATCAACCAACAAAGGAGCCTCCCATGAACTGTAATGTATCCCAAACTGAACTGTACCCAAGACATATCAAAGTATCATTTTGTTTTTCTTCCAAACGACTTTCATGGGGTGTTTTCATGTATTGAGCAACAAGACCAAGATCAAAGGAAATATTATGATGTGTATGACTCAAATATAAGAATATATCAACTGACGATACAAGGTGGCATCAACTTTAGGAGTAGTACACATGGTAGCAAGTTTGAGTACAAACTGGAAGGGTGAAGGGGATGGTTTAGAATCACCCACTTGAAAGAGGAAACAAAGGCCACAAGTGTACTTAAAATGGGAAAGAAAAACTCCTCCCTTGGTTTCTAAAACTTGGAGGCCGGGGAAATAATACAAATAAGATAAGTTTATCATTTGTAATTTCTTTTTAAGCCTTTTTTTTCACACAGGTTGAAATTTAACAGTGAGTATCACTGAAGATCGGGTCATCAACATAAAGAAAAATAATTATGAGGTGGATTCCTACTTTCTTGGTATAGACATTAAGGTTAGAATCGAATCAAGAAAATATGATGTCAAGAAGGAATTTTCCCATTTATTCAAACCAAGATCGAGGAGTTTGTTTAATACCATATAGAGATTTATTATGGAAACAAACAAGTTTGGACTCATTCTAGACATATCTAGGAGGTTGTTCCATGTAGATTTCCTCTTTAAAATCCCCATGCATGAAGGGGGATTTAACATACATTTGATGGACCTCCCATTTATGTGAGACAACAAGGGCTAGAAGAAGGAGGATGCAATTCATTTTGTCCATGGGGGACAAGGTTTAATTATAGTCAACGCCTTCAACGTGAAAAAATCCTTTGAAAACTAATTGGGCCTTGTGCCTTTCAACACTTCCATCCAATTCATACTTAGTTCTAGACACCCATTTACATATAAAAAGTCTTCCTCCTTTTGGAAGAGGTACAATATCCCAAGTGTTGTTCACCATTAAGGAATAACATACTTTGATCTACAATAGCAATGGTCAATAAATTAACTACAACAAGGAAGCATGGATACAATTATCAAAACTAAGAGAAAAATGATCATCACTTTATTTAGAATATGAGGAAGTCTTATATAGATTCTTGTAATGACATGATGACTTGAATAGGGCAAGCTAAAACTAGCTTATAATAATTAGTTAGCTAGATATGCTGAACTACTTCCTTGGGACTTGAGCCCAACTGTTATTCTCCTCCAATAAGTTGAGAAACTGCACTTTCCAAGAATCCAGTTGCCTGAGGGAGTGCACCCTCCTTGCGATTCACACGGATGTATTTTGGTTTTCCCAATTCATCCTTGTTTAAGCTGAGAAGTGTCCCCATTTCCGTCAACAAATGAGGAAAATGCTTGTGTATGACAACTTCTAAAAACCATTTATCCTAAGTAGGAGTTTCACATGTGTGCCCAACAAGGTAAGAGGTATGTTGTTGATGAGTGGTGGTATGAAGAGTGTCAAGTAAGGTGTCTTGGAGAAATTAGGGCTATAAATCATGGATTAACTCGATAGGATGAGAGAACATGACATTAACTTCAAGAAATGAGGGTTCATAGCATTCCAGATTGTTTTCATTCACCAGATCATGCAAAGGAATGCTATGCAAATCATAATATTATTATGAAATTGCATTAGATTATATAAAACTAGCATACATCTATCTTTATCTCATATCTATCATGCAACAAGAGAGCATCAAATTTCTTAAGGTGTACCTTTTATCATTTAATTCTATGCCATATTAAATGATACAATAAATTACACCATAAGAAATTTGATCCCTCTCGATGCTTCGTAGCTCCTTTTTTAATATGGATCTACATTGGTTTAATTTATTAGATATTATCGCATACATATGTACATAAGGAATTATTTGTTATTTTTTTTTTGTTGTTGTGGACAACATTTACTTATTTTTTATTTCATTTTTTTTCTTGTCGTATTGTTAACATCTCCTCCTTAATGAGTTGTAGAGAACCTCACTACTCTTGGTGCAATAAAACAACATTTAAATATCAACTTGCTACTCTTAGTCCAATAAAACACCATTAAAATATTTAAGTTTTTTTTCTTACCATATTTCCAAATTTTACATACCCTCACAAAACTATCATGGAAGTGCATCCTCAAAATGGATGCAATTAGAGTTGGATATGTGGAAATGTCTTTCTTCGCTACTTGTTCAATGGTTCTCTCAGCACATGAATAACTCTTTCTATAGATATTATGTTTGGGTTGTTTTCCCTCCTCGCACATTGGAACTACCAATATTGTTGCCAACATCAAAACAACAATTACTTGAACAAATGAATTAAAAAGAACACATCATGATGCTTTTTTAATATAGTTATTTTTTGGTTGTGGGTCTAGCCTGAGTGGTTGTGGGATGGAGTGTTAACCTCCACGCCCAAGTAGTATTCCCATAAGTGACATCATTTAAATAGTTAGTTTTCAAAGTCAAATAATGGTTTGTTTTGTTCTGTCTCACATATCGTATGTTTTAGGTGTTGAAAATATTGCACCTTTGATGGATTACCCCTAACAATTAACATGGAAATTATCAACAAATGCATGAAAATATTTTAGATAAATTTCAAAATCAAATAATGTTTTCTTTCCCTCTCACATATAGTATGTTGTAGGTGTTGAAATTTATTTTCAAGCCAAGGCATTTTGAATTCTCTTATGTGACACAAACATCATGTACATATGAGATTTATGTGCTGAGGATTGTTTTCAGTAGTGGTCGGAAAAATCGCAGTGTTATTAATGGATTGTCAACGTTTTAGATCCATATCAGGACAAGAATCCTGGATTAAAATTAAAAAGAGAGTTGCGGACTTAGATTTTTTTTTAAATTACAGGAACAATAACGTTCTACCAAAATTCGCACATATATAGCACAAGGCGAGAAACAAATGGAATAAATCAATGTTATTTAGACTGGACCTGCCCATAACCAAAGGAGAAATCCAAAGAATTAGATGCAAGCTGACCCTTAAGATTTATTATTTTTTCTCTCCTTTAGTATTTATATTAAGTGTTTCTCTTCGATTTTTAATCCAGACTGTTTGTCTTGAAGATGGATCCTGATATGGATGTGAAATGTCGACAATCCCCTAATAACACTATGGTTTTTCCGAACACTACTGAAATCATGTACATAAGGAAAATGGATAAATAACCTTATAGATAAGATCTAGGAATATTACATTCAAACTCTCTACAAGAGATTGGACACTTCCACTATTGCTTTTATGTATCATGCAAAGTACCATACAATGCATTTGGCCTTTTCTATAGATTTTATATTATTATATATTTTTTCTCTTTTACACTTTTTAAAATTATTATAATCTATAAATAAATACTAGTAATATATATTTATAGGGGCAAATTTTCAACTTATTTATCAATTTGAAGGTTTTAAGAATTAATTATTAGCCTCAAAATTTCAAAATTACTAAGTATATGATAGTTAAATAAGGAAAAATAAAATAAATACTGGAAAACTTAACCACTAATTACAAGACATAATTAACAATCCTTGGTAAGTAACATGGTTGATGGCCAAAACATAAATTGTTTCCAATTAAATATTTGGGTTCTTTTTCTCTAAAATAGATAAATGCTTTGTAGAAATAAGCGACATCTTATAGAATCCACTCATTTCCAATTAAACAATTAAATGTATGGCATAGCATATGTGTAGAGTATAGAAAATGTAATTGAAAAAACATACTATATTACTATTTTGACTTTCAAGGAATTTTCATTGATTAGGTAACATAAAAATGCAAGGGTGTTAATAATTTTTTTAGGAAACTATGAAAAAATATAGAATTGGTTTTTTAATACAATTAAAAGAACTTTGTAGTAGAGTGTCTAAATTAGATTTCAATTTCAAAATATTTGTCACCTTCCTAACTTCTAAGTCATTAAAATTTTAGTGATCTTGGAACTCTTCTCCTAATATTTTTCAAGTATTGAAATAACATTTTAAAGAAACCCAAATAATCTCTTACTTTTCTAAAAGTCCAATAATCTTCAATGACATAAAATTTAATGATATTTATAATAACTTTCTGAAAGACTTTTAAAACAATCTAAAACAATCTCTTAAAAAATGATCGAAAATGACAATGATTTTTTAGTATAATTAATTTTATATTATTTTGAGGAAAATAATCTATTAATATAGAGTGCACCAATATACACCAACATATATGGTTCTATAGTTATAATCCTAAAGGTTATTATGAGTAAAGAGTGTTATATATATATTTCAAGTAAAATAATAATAATAATAATAATAATAATAATAATAATAATAATAATAATACTCCTCGCACATTGGAACTACAAATATTGTTGTCAACATCACAACAACAATTACTTGAACAAATAAATTAAAAAGAACACATCGTGATTTTTTTTTAATTATTTTTATGTTGGTGCAGCGTGAGTGGTTGTGGGATGGAGTGTTAATCTCCACACCCAATTAGTATTCCCATAAGTGACATCATTTAAACAATTAGTTTTCGAAGTGAAATAATGGTTTGTTTTGTTTGTCTCTTAGGTGAAAAAGACATCATGTACAGAAGGAAAATGGATAAATAACTTTATAGAGAAGATCTAGGAATATTCCATTCAAACTCTCTACAAAAACTTGGACACTTGCAGTATTGTTTTTATGTATCATCGGAATCACCATACAATGCATTTGACCTTTTCTATAGATTTTATATTATTATGTATTTTTTTAAATTATTATAATCTCTAAATAAATAATAGTAACATATATTTATAGGGGTAAATTTTCAACTTATTTATCAATTTGAAGGTTTTAAGAATTAATTATTAGCCTCAAAATTTCAAAATTACCAAGTATATGATAGTTAAATAAAGAAAAATAAAGTAAATACTAGTCAAACTTAACCACTAATTCAAAAACATAATTAACACTCCTTGGTAAGTAACATGATTGATGGCCAAAACATAAATTGATTCCAACTAAATATTTGGATTGTTTTTCTCTCAAATAGATCAATGCTTTCTAGAAATAAGAGACATCTTTATAATCCACTCATTTCCAATTAAACAATTAAATATATCTCATAATATATGTATGGAGTATAGAAAACTTAATTGAAAAAACATACTATATTACTATTGTGCTTTTTCAAGGAATTCTCATTGGGTAGGTAACATAAAAGTGCAAGGGTGTTAATAATTTTTTTTAGGAAACTATGAAAAAATATAGAATTGGTTTTTTAATACAATTAAAAGCACTTTGTAGTAGAGTGCATTGCTTATAGCTAAATTAGATCTCAATTTCAAAAAAATTGTCACCTTCCTAACTTCTATGTCATTAAAACTTTATTGATCTTGGAACTCTTCTCCTAATTTTTTTTTCAAGTATTGAAATAACATTTTAAAGAAACATAAATAATTTC
>JZKD02S1754433.1:341653-367389 GCA_000966675.3 Picea glauca
AATTAACTGTCTTTAATTTAGTCTAAAGTTAATCTAAATTAAAGTTAATTAATTACTTAAAAAAAATTATAATAATAATAATTAATTATTTTTATTTTAGTGTAAAGTTTA
Source organism: Picea glauca (assembly GCA_000966675.3). NCBI lineage: Eukaryota > Viridiplantae > Streptophyta > Pinopsida > Pinales > Pinaceae > Picea > Picea glauca. Next base: position 341,765 of record JZKD02S1754433.1, read on the forward strand.
AATTATAATTAATTAATTCAACTAATGATTTTAGGGATTAATTAATTACAGTGATTTAATTAATTATAGCGAGTTGCAGCAGAGTAATAGTGAGTAACAACAAGTGGAGTAACAACACAAAATTCGAAGGAGAAAGTACAACAAGTACTGGGATGTACTGAATTCTCATGAATTGATATTCTGATCGAATAGCTATGTAACTCCGCTGCAAGGATTTTCGCAGCCATGGGGGGGCAGAGCTTGCCTAGGGCTTCCTCTCCTCCCCATCCTCCTCCGCCACTCCCAAACTATTGTCAAAATCCCACTAAATAGTTTAAACGAAAAGTTTAAGGACTTAAACCATGAACCTCGGGGAGGGGGCTTCATGCGCACTAAGAGTGTAAGTTAGAGGAGTTAGCGAGTGGGGTACAGTGCTAGCATATCTACCGGGTGAGGGAATTAGTAGTTTTATTTAGAGAAAACATCAATCTTAGAGGCTTTTGACCCTGACCTAGCCACTTCCCCTAAAGAGAGTAATGTTTATTTACAGACAAGTAAAAAACAATTACGCCTAACCTTGTTTTCTAGTTTAAGTTGTGCAAATGTGAAATGTCCTTGCACTCACCGCGATAAATTTGGTTGATGTAGGTTAAATCATATAGGATGGTTAGGACTCAAGGGAATCGAGGTAGAGGAGCATCATCATAGGCACCGCCAACACCGCTAGCACTGCCACCACCATCGTCGAAACTAGCTCTCATACTGTGCTCTTTGGAGGCCATAAATGAGACTTTAAAGGGGCGAAAACCAGCAGGGATCGAAGTCAATCCCCCACCATATGGAATGGGTAATATAGAAGCATCGAGCGATTCAGGGGGAGGACCTCCACCCGAAGACATCACTAGAGAACTGCAGAAGATCAAACTTCTAGAGTTTGTCGGGGGTTGCACCAGTGAACGCACAAAAGCATGCTTGGAAGGCATGACAAGGCGTTTTGCCTTAAGGGACTATGCGTCCACCTCAAAGGTGAAGATAACAATTTTTCAATTGAGAGATAGTGCCTTGAATTGGTGGGGCAACCTGGAAATACAACTGCATCTTACCTCGGACATCGTATCTTGGGAACTTTTCGAGGAGAGGTTCCGAAGGAAATATCTGCCAGCTTACTATGAGGAAAAACAGGTAGGAGAATTTCATGCTCTAGTACATGGAAACATGATCGTAGAGGAATATGAGATTAGGTTTATGGAATTGGTCAAGTATGTTTCATATATGGATAATGACCAACGACGAGCATAATGCTTTGTCTATGGGTTGAACCCTAAGATAAGGGCTATGGCGTGGATGTGGAAACCGTATTTAGTAACGAAAGTTGTTGAAAATGCGTCTTATGTGGAAGAACACATGAACTTAACCGAAGGTATGAGACCAACTTTTCCGCATTGTTCTGGATCTGTAGGGAAGGCCCCTAGGACATTTACCATGGGAGGGGGCTCAAGGCCACCTCCATATGGTAACATAGTCGCACCAAGCACAGTAGCCACAGGGATTTCAATGGTAGCGAGTGTAGCATCTCATTCATCAATAACGACACAGGCAGGTCTACGACCATCTTAGGGAGCAGCTAGTAGGGGCATGGGTTCGAGGGGAAGGAACTCATTTCAGAGAAAGTCACAAAATAGTGCACAGGTTCAATATCGTGTTACCTGTTGGGGATGTGGAGGACCCCATTACTAGTGTGACTTCCCAGAGTTACAATCAGGATTTGTGCATAGAGAAGGAAAGGCCCCGATGGGAAGAATAGGTGGCAGCCACCAGATTTACGCAATGTTTAATAATCACCAGACCAAACATCAATCCATGGTGGTGGAGTCATCAGGTACGCTAAATCATATCAATGTAAAGATTTTAATTGAGTCTAGTGCTACAGATAGTTTCATTTCACCATCTACATTAGAAAAGAGTGGGTTGGCAGCCTACAAGCACGATGACTTTAAACAAGTCGAGATGGCTTCGGGGGAAAAACAAGCGGTAGGACCTAGTGTTGATAATCATATAGTAGACCTGGGAGTGTGTACTACCAGGTTGGAGGTATACATCACTGCTCTCGGGGAATATGACCTAATCATTGGAATGGATTCGTTAGAAGCTCATCGAGCTTTGGTGGATTGTTTCTCAAAAAGGGTACTTTGTGTAGACAACGAAGGAAGGCCAGTGGATATCCAGGGTGTACATAGAAGGGTGTCATGACACTTTATCTCAACTATGAAGGTTAAGCGATGCTTGAGGAAAGGGTGTCGAATATATGTAGTGGAAGCAGTGAATGAAAGGAAGGGACCCTCCTTGGATCAGTGCCCGGTATTGTCAGAATTTAAGGATGTTTTTATGAACAAGTTACCAGGGTTACCTCATGAGAGGGAGCTTGATTTTACTATTGAGCTGAAACCTAGTGCAGAACCAATTTCCAAGACTCCGTATTGGATGACAGTGCCAGAACTTTGTGAGTTGCAAATGTAGTTGAAAGAGTTATTAGACTTAGGGATAATAAGGCCAAGTGTCTCACCTTGGGGCGCACCAGTAATTTTCGTGAAGAAGAAGGATGGTTCCTTAGGATTGTGTATAGACTACAGGAACTTGAACCATGCTACAGTGAAAAATAGGTACCCAATGCCGAGAATAGATGACCTTTTCAATCAGATGAAAGGAGAAGCAGTATTCTCAATGATCGATTTGCGATCAGGGTATCATTAGTTAAGGATTAAGGAAGGAGATATTCCTAAAACTACCTTTCGAACTCGGTTTGGACATCATGAGTTTGTTGTATTACCTTTCGTATTGACCAATGCACCAGCAATGTTCATGAGCCTCATGAATGGCATATTCTGGAAGTACTTAGACTGTTGTGTACAAGTCTTTCTAGATGACATCCTCATATATACCAAGAATGAAAGAGAACATGAGGAACACTTGTAAGTGGTGTTGTCCTGCCTTAGAGAGAACAAATTATATGGGAAGTTGTCGAAGTGTTCTTTCTTTCAAAGAGAAATCCACTATTTAGGTCATATCATTTTCGGTGAAGGAATCTTTGTGGACCCAGAAAAGGTAAAGGCCATTATGGAGTGGCTAGTGGCAATAAATGCCCATGAGGTGAGAAGCTTCATGGGGCTAGCAGGTTATTATCAAATATTTGTGGAACGATTCTCAAAAATAGAAAAACCCATCACCACTTTGTAGTGCAAGGGGGTCAGGTATGAATGGACAGAAAAGTGTGATAGTGCATTCATTGAGCTTAAGAGGTTACTAACTAGTGCATCGATTCTACGAGTACCAGATATGGAAAAGGACTTCACAGTCTGCATGGACGCCTCGAAGCAAGGGTTGGGGGTTGTGCCAATGCAGGATGGAGGAGTGATAGCTTATGCATCAAGGAAGTTGAAGAAACATGAAGAGCTATACGTGACTCATGATTTAGAGTTGGCAGCTATAATGCTAGGTCTGAAACTTTGGAGGCACTATATTGATGGGAAAAACTTTGAGCTCAAAACGAACCATCAAATTTCAAAACATCTCTTCACTCAAAGGGATCTGAATGCCAGAAAAAGGCGATAGAGTGAGTTCATGAGTGAGTACGATTTTGGTATTTCATATATCAAAGGAAAAAAGAATGTGGTCGTAGATGTCTTGAGGAGGAGACCATGTGTCTTCTCCTTGGTACCCTTAAAGGTCAATCTAAGGGAATGTGTGTGGACACAAATCCAAGGAGACAATTGGTATTTAGAGGTTACATCAAACCTCCAGAGTGGGAGGAATCTAGATCCAAAGTATGAAGGATATAGTCTGGAAGCAGACATACTATTGAGATATCGGGGAAGGATGTACATCCCTGAAGATGGGGATATTTGAAGCATCATACTAAATGAATCCCACAAAGCACTTTATTGTGCACATCCACGTGTGAAGAATATGTACGCAGACATGAGGAAGCTCTTATTTTGGGTAGGCATGAAGTGTGATGTAGTCCATTTCGTCACCAAATGCCTAGAGTGTCAACAAGTGAAATCTGACCACCATCACCTGGCAGGCCTCCTACAAGCACATGATGTTCCTATGTCCAAGTGGGAAGTCATCTCTATGGATTTTGTTGTGGGGTTTCCGCTCACATCTCATAGACAAAATGACATTCTTGTGATAGTTGATAAGTTAACTAAGAGTGCTCATTTTATTCCGGTTAGAGACACTCACGATGTCACTAATGTGGAACGTGTGTTTGTAAGTTAGGTCATCCATTTGCACAAGATACCTAAGAATATCATTTCAGATAGGGACTCCAGATTCACTTCCAGGTTTTGGACAAGTTTGCAGTCAGCGTTGGGGACCCAGTTGAACTTAAGCACAACTTATCATCCTGAAACAGATGGGCAAACTGAGAGAGTAAATCAAGTCATGGAAGACATGCTTAAGATGTATGTCATGGATAATCAAACCCATTGGGAGAAGTACCTACCTTTAGTAGAGTTTTCCTACAATAACAATTTTCATAGCTCCATCAGAATGCCACCCTACGAAGCTCTATATGGAAGGCCATGCAGAACACCGTTGAGTTGGGATAGATTAGAAGATCCAGTAACAGTTGGGCCAGAATGGATTCAAGAGATGGAGGAACAAGTGATTTAGATTAGGCAGAGACTAAAGGAAGCACGGGATAGGAAGAAAAGTTATGCAGATGCACACAGGAGCAACCGAAGTTATGAAGTGGGAGACCAAGTTTTCATTCGTATCAGGCCTAACAAGAGTACCATTCGGTTCAGGAAGGGGACAAAGTTGTCACCTTGATTTATAGGACTATTCAAAATCCAAGACAAAATAAGACCCGCTTCCTATCGTCTCGTACTTCCACCCCACTTGCATAAAACTCATAATGTTTTTCATGTATCTATTTTACGTCATTATGTTGCTGATGAATCACATAAACTAAATTGGAAGGAATTGCAGGTATCGGACATGAGAACTCTCATGGTAGAACCATTACACATATAGGAGCATAGAGTCTGATAGCTCAAGAGTCGTCGGGTAGACCAAATTGATAAGTATAGTCCAGGATCTGCTACTTGGGAAGATGCTAAGACACTACGACGAGACTATCCCTCACTTTTTTTGACCACCTCGAGAATATGTTTCTCTAAGGTTGGGTGTATGCAACACCACCTTTTCACTTAGACATCCAGGATTACCTGAGGCCTACACTTTTATTTTCTATTCACAGTGAAACTATTAAATGATACACTTAAACTTTTAAGACGTATGAACTTTTATGAATGTTTAAATATTATTGATGATGATGGATATGATGCGATCTACTATGTGAATGTAAATTTTATGAATGTTTAAATTTTATTGATGATGATGGATATGATGAGATATATTGTGTGAATGAGAATCCTATGAAGGTTTAAATTCTATTAGAATGATGTTGGATATGATCCAATCTATTTGGTAAATGATAATTTTATGAATGGGTGTCGAAATTGAATTATGGGATATAATGAGATCTAGTTCTAACTTGAAAATTTTGATGTTAAGTTATTGGTAGACAGATACCGAATTGAAATGATGGTTGTATGCAATTACATGATGATAATGCATGGAAATGTATGATTTTGTGATACAAGCTAATCTGCAGGTTATGGGCTATGAAATAGCCAAGGGATAATAATGTTGAAAGTGGATGATAAAACCACTAGCCGAGAAACAATATGGTATGAATCCTTGTATGTGAAATTATATTGGTTTAGATACATTTCTATGATATGTGGACTAGTGCAGGATTTCAGGAGATGACACTGCCCAAAACCAAATAAACAATGAAAAAACTCCCAGCAACACGGTGTCACTGTATATTCCATTGTAGGGTGTGGACCCTAGTTATCACTAGGAAGGGTGGAGGCATTTCCCACCGTATATCCTCTGAAACCTGAAGTCATGGGAGGATAGTGTTAGCTCACGCTCCCCTATACGTGTGATGATTATTGTCAGTTGTCTACTGGAGAAGCTTGCTCAACATAGTGACACTTCCGCTTACGGTTCTATTTGGATTTAGGTCAATATGGTTGACACTCCACGATAGTCCAGCAGAGGAAGGATAGGAATGAAGATGGAAGTAAGTTAGGGAGGAAGGATGAGTAGAAATTGTTTAGAGAGTATGGAGATTTGTCTTATGGTGAAATTTATTGTTTTTCCCTTCTGAAAAGAAAATGTGTATATATGAATATTCATAATTACGTAACCAAACCACAGTTGTCTAAATAAAATTGTTGAACTAGATAATTGTAATTAAAGGATTTTGCAAACATTTGATTGGTTTATTGTCTTCTATAAAAGAATAGTCTTGTTGATTGGATTGGATGGACATATGAATTACTATAAGGGTAATAGTTATTGATTATTAGTACATGCATGAGACTTGTATGTACTAGCTACACATGCATTTCTTGTACATGCACACTAGTATGCATGAGTTTTCTTGGTTTACTTACTAATAATGTCGGTTAATTGTTATGAATGTGTGAACTATGTGTCTTTTCCCTCGTATCATAAAATACTTTAACTTTGGGATGAAGTTTCCTGAAGGGTGAGTGTATGTAACAACCCTAGTTAAATAGTTGCATAGGGTTTATCGAGTATAGTTAATTAAATAATTAATTGTCTTAGTGTGTATTAGTTAAGTAATGATTATATATTAATAATATTATTTATTTATTTATTGTTTAATATATGTTGATTAATTAATTAATTGATTAATTAACACACTTAAGGTTTGGGTAAAGAATTAAAGGATTAATAACTTTAATTTATTTCTTATAAGACTTTACGTATGAAGGGAAAGGGCATTGAATGGTGGGATAGGGTAGTAAATGGAGGGATAAGGTAATAAATGGAGGGATAAGGTGGGTGGCATTAAATGAAGGAGGAGTCGGTGAATGGGGAAGGATATGAAGGGGAGAGGCATTCAAAAAGGCCACTTTTTGGGGGGATTTGGGGGAGAGGAGAGCATTGGAGAACAGGGACTGTATTTTCTGCAAAGGATACTTTTTGGTTTGGAGATTGGGTGAACTATTGCAGGGGACACCAGGTTGCTGGTAGTTTTGGGCTCGGGGGTCAAGAATCCTCAAGGAATCATGGATCTAAGGAGATGTATAGGCTCTGTTCCTAGTTGGCAGGGAGGAAGACTCGGTTTTTGGCAGAGTCTGGGCAGAGCAGCAGAGAGGACAACTAGAGGTCGCAAAATTAGCATAAGACAGAGGTATTTTTATTCATGCATTCTCATGAATATGTGATGGTTATTTAAATTTAATAGCATGTTGTTCATAAATTTAAATTTGTGCTACTTATATCCCAAATATTGAAATTGCTTATTGCTTATGCTGAATAATCTTAAAATTTAAATTTACAATTTTTTTTAGGCTTTGTTAAATTAGGACCCTACATGAAGCCTTGTATGGTAGGAAATGAAATAGTCCAGTGAGCTAGGACAACCCAGTAGACAGAGTGGTAATTGGGCCAGAGTTTCTAAAGGACATGGAAGACCAGGTGGTTAAGATGAAGTAGAATTTAAAGGAAGCTTGTTAAGGTTTAAGATATTATTAGAGTTATTTGAATTTCACTAGATAACAATAGCATAAGATAGGATCATTTAGAAATACACAATCACAAGAGACACATCATTTATCCTGGGAAACCCTCATGGCAGAGAAAACCCAACAAAAATTCCCATATTATAGATAACCAATACAATGCCAAGAGATAACTCAAACAAATATAGAAAGTCCTCTCCCAAGAATCTCTCTCTCTCTCTCTCCCTCTCTCTCTCTCTCTTTTCTCCAACTACAACTCCGAAAATTGCTTCACAATGAACAAGTGAGTGTGTTTCTAAATGAGGTGCTAGACTCCTTATTTATACAACTCTGTCATGTGTGGATGGAGGTGTCTCTTCATTGGCAGGGCTGACTTCTTCTTCTGGGTGGTTATAACCACCTTAAATATATTTTTGGGCCTCTTTAATATATTCTGGGGCTGACTTCTTATTCTGCATATTACAATTATGTTTTGCCAATCTGCAAAAGGGGATTTTGTCTTTTACAATAGTTGACATGATCAATTTGCAATAGGGGATTGATCTAATGAATAATGGAACAATAATAATTAGAATACACTTTGCAGTTACATTATTTAAACACTTCCCCTTAACAATAAGGGTATTCTACAATGGCATCAGGAGAGAGAGAGGAAAAGATCATCAACAACATCAGGTGGGTGATAGTACAACATCATCAATATCATCTTGGAACACTGACTGGCGTATCTATAAATCAATAGAAGTTTTTCTCATCATCAACACAACACATAGGCTAGAGCATCATCAACACAACATGGAATTGGAGTATCATCAGCATCCTCATCGGTATGAGGCCAAGGTAACATCACCATCATCATCTTCATTAAGGAACCAGGAGTTGAAGTGGCATCATCATCATCATCTTCAGTAAGAGGCTGAAGTGGCATCATCATCATTATTTTCAGCAAGAGGCCAAAGTGGCATTAACATCATCAACTGCATCGACATGGATTAGTATAACACTAATAAATCCGCATCATCAGTAACAAAACAAGGATGATATAACATCAAAAGAAATAGTATTACAACACAAAGGCTAGCAACACATCATCACAGCATGAGGCTGGAAACACATCATCACAGCACGAGGTTGGTCACGTCATCACAGCATGAGGCTGGTCACATCATCACAACACAAGGTTGGTCACATCATTACACTGGAATCACAACACAACAATTAAGCTGGCATCAACAATTAAGTTGGAATCTCAACACAACAATTAAGCTCGAAGCACAATACTAGACTAGATTTACATCACAACAATTAAGCTAGAAGCACAGTGCTAGACTGTCCTATCTCAACACAACAATTAAGGTGGAAGCATGGTACTAGATTTTGTTTACATCACAACAATTAAGATGGAAGCACAATACTAGGCTGACATATCTCATCACAATAATTAAGCGGGAAGCACAGTACTGTACTATCTTTACGTCACAAGAATTAAGCTGGAAGCACAGTACTAGGCTGACATATCTCAACACAACAATTAAGTTGGAAGCACAGTACTAGACTGGCTTTACATCACAACAATTAAGTTAGAAGCACAGTACTAGGCTGGAATATCTCAACACAACAATTAAGCTGGAATCACAGTACTGGACTGGATTTACGTCACAACTATTAAGCAGGAAGCAGAGTACTAGGTTGGTAAATCTCAACACAACATTAATCCCCCTTTCGAGGGAGGTCCTTTTGGACTATACCAAGCTTATCTAGAAAGTGCTCAAACTTTACATGAGATAGAGGCTTGGTCAACACATCGACAACCTGTTGATCCGTGCTAACTTATTGGAGCTTTATGGATCCTCTCTACACCATGTCACAGAAGTAATGATATCAGATCTCTATGTTCTTCGACTTGTCATAAAATACATGATTCTCTATCATATTTATGCATCTCTGGTTATCACATAGGATCATGGTTGCTTCCATCTCTAGGTTGAATATATTGGCCAACAACTTTCAAAGACATATAGCTTCGCAACTTCTAGAACATGCAGCAATGTATTCTTCTTCCGTTGTACTGAAGCAATGTTGGATTTCTTCCTACTCTTCCATGAGATCATGGTTGATCACAAACTTAAACATCCTAAAGTGCTCTTCTTGTCAGAGACACTTTCATCCCAATCTGAATCAGTGTACCCACTTAGTGTGCAATCATGATCTCCATCATAGCTAAGACCACATTCTAATGTACCCTTAAGGTACCTCATCACATGTTTTGCAACAACTAGGTGAACATGTATGGTTTCTACCAGAAACTGACTCAACGTGTTCATGAAAAAACAAATATATGGTCTGGTGTTTGTCAGGTACATCAATGATCCAATGATATGTCTATACAGCATGGAATCGGTCAATTCTGACGAAGTGTCGACCAGTAGCATCAGCTTTGTTTCCATGGGTGTATTCATGGACTTGCACTACAACATGTCAAATATCTTCAAGATTTCGACTCCATACTTCCTTTGGTTAAGGAAGATTCTCTCTGGGCTCTGCCATACCTCAAGACCTAAGAAATAATGCATTAGGCCAAGGTCCTTCATCTCAAATTATGAAGCGATCTTCTTCTTACATTCGGTGATGAGTTTTTCTTCTCCATTTAATAATAAGTCATCCACATACAACAACAATGTCACCAACACATCATTCATAACCTTGAAGTGGAGGTTAGAATCAACTTTACTCTTGGTAAATCCCAAGCTCGCCAGAAAACTGTTTATCCTCTACAATATCAAGCTCTAGGAGGTTTCTTCAACATGTAAAAATCCTTCTTCAACATGAGTCTTTCTATATTCAATCTTCAAATCAATTTTTCTTATTACATTGTACCAGTCTTGTACACTTTCTCAGCTGCAACTCAATATGCACAATCATGTGCTAGTTCTATGTTCTTTTTCCAAGGCGCTATCTGTCTCACTGTCTAGGAATATGTCCTCTACTCCCTCTGCAACTCTTCCTTCTAGAATCTGGGATTCTGCACCTGCAACTTCTCTAAGGCTAAGAATGACTGCTTCATTCTAACTGTGGCTACTAAAATATGAGAGTAACTCCTCTTATTTTATCACGACAACAGTTTCGTCTGAAATTGAGAGTGTCTCAATAAATTATACTGAGGATATCTCTTCTTCTTTCATGGGTGTAATGCTATCATAGTCATGTCTTCATGACCCAACTGATGTACTACACCAACTGCCACTCAAATTTTAAATATGGGGATTTATCCCCCTGCATATCATACTATATATGAATCATGGTTGTTATGGTTGTCTTCATAAGTACTAGAACTATTTCTTCAATAAGTGTCTTGTCATAGACTTCTCCCTTTTTTGCTAGAAGAATCCTCTGGAAATACATCATGATTTGTACATTTGCAACACATTTAATGAGTATAGATCAATATTGGAATTCAATATTCACTTCTCTTCTCATGGAAGAATTCATATCCTATTCTTTCTGACTGGCTTCCTTCTTGGTTACTGAAAGAAGTGAATCATCCTGGAGATTTCATATCTCCTAGGAGTCTCTGAAGTTACGATATAGTCTTCTCACGACATTTGTCTCCTAGTCCTGGAAGTTGTCTCCTCATCTGATCCTTTCTAAGATCATGCTTACTGTCAATTTATTCTCAGTCTACAAGGACGTAATCATCTCTTACAGGGTATACTTGATGTTGCATACCAAGTCTAAATATGGAGGACAGAGTTAGGATTCAAATGAGATCTGCTTCCCGTTCTAATGTTTGGTCATTTTGGGAGCCTTCTGCTCCTTTCAGTCGATCTTCATATGAGATATTTTGAATCTCAAGAGATAGCTTCTTCTTCATATTCTTTGGTGCATGAGTGTATATGGTCATGTACATAGTCAACTTCATGTCTCATATAATATGTTGCCTTCTGCAACCTTCACTATAGATTTCTCCGAGTTATCACCTTTGACTTGAAACAAGGTCAACAAAACAACAAGCAAGAATAATATCCTTTTGATAATAGTAGATAAAGAATAGCATGAGTAATCACCACAATAACTATTTTAGATCTATCACTTGTGGCTTGTCCGAAACAACGATAAAAATTAAGAGATACACTATGAAATGAGGTCAACACTCTTATAGTGTTGTGATCGAACATTCCTCCATGGCAACCTAGAACTAACAAATGAGGTTTCTCCTAGAGGAGGTGTTAGTTGTATCAAGAAAATGATTACATTAAGTATTTACCTGTATATGCTCGCATGCTATCAATTATAATACTTTAAAAAGAATGATATCTCAACTATAGTGGTTACTTGTAAAGGTGTAGTCATCAACTTGTCATGTGTACTTTTGAATGTTATCAACTTGATTGATCAAACCTATAGCCTTGTCCTTGAGAATGAGTGTGCTTTCGTTTCTTCCAAGTCTCCTTCACTCAATATGATGAGTGATTTCTTCAACCTGTCTTAAGTACTAAGAAAATACGCTATCTTGACAGAAGGTTGAGTTAGAGGATAAGATCTATGATCTCAAATTTTAATCCATCTAATACCTTGAATCAAGTTTTGATCAAAGGTTAGAATGATGGTCATAGCTACAACATGCAACACTAATCAAAATACTGTCATAACAAATAGATGCATATCAAAATAATCACACCTGGGTTGCATTATTCCTTTGAATGTGTTGGATCTTGAGGTCGTTCTGGATCTATGGCAAGATATCCCTTCTCCTGCAAATACCCTTTAAATATTAATTGTTTAAACATGTGTGAGTACATACCTCTAACGACATTTGCAGGTAGAGGTACCATCTGGTAGCAACAGTAATGATCACCAACTCTTAATAACTTAAAGGGTGACTACAATGGGTACTACGACTGCAACTGCAACTGATAATGTAAATGAAATTGATAGTACAACTGGTTATGAGACTGTAACTGCAACTGTAACTTAGAGTTTTATGAGGAAACCCTAATTTTTCAAACTTAAAATTTTGAAATTCTGATCTAGGGGATAGATGTGCTGAGCTCAGGCGAATAAGCTGGTGTAGTCAGATTTATGAAAATCCAACTTTTACCACCTAAAAATTGACCAACGAATTTCTAGATTGGTGCTTCTGGTTTTCTGGTACTTTTGGTACTTTGGTAGTTCTGGTAGTTCTGGTAATCCGATTTTCTAGTTTTTTGGTACTTTGTGAAAACTAGGGTTTCACTTTCCGAGATATCTAGCCACTGAAAAGTTGCGTTGAGGATGCCAAAATGATCTTTGAGGAAGGGCACAATTTTCTAGATGGTTTTGGGGTTGAAATACTTCTTTAATAAAAATCCCTAATTTGCATGTACGACAACATATACATTTTCACTTTCTCTTGTGAAAGATGCTCTCTTCAACTTAGCTCTGATACCATGTTAATGTTTAATCTATTATTAGAGTTCTTTCAATTTCATTAGATAACAATAGCATAAGATAGAATCACTGAGAAATACATAATCACAAGAGACACATCATTTATCCTGGGAAACCCTCATGGGGGAGAAAACCTAGAAAAAAATTCCTTATTATAGATAGCCAATAAAATGCCAAGAGATAACTAAAAAAAATACATAAAGTCCTCTCTCAATAATGCGCCTCTGTCTCTCTCTCTATTTTCTCCAACTGCAGCTCCGAAACTTGCTTCACAATGAACAAGTGAGCACTATGTGTTTAAATGAGGTGCTAGAATCCTTATTTATATAACTCTGGCATGTGTGGACGGAGGTGTCTCTTCACTGGCAGGGCCAACTTCTTCTTCTGGGTGGTTATAACCACCTTTAATATATTGTGGGGCCTATTTAATATATTTTGAGGCCGAATTATTATTATACCTATTACAACAATGTTTTGACCAATCCGCAAAAGGGGATTTGGTCTTTTACAATAGCCGACATGATCAATCCACAATAGGGGATTGATCTAATGAATAATGCAACAATAATAATTAGAATACACTTTGCAGTTACATTATTTCAACACAACTCATGATAGACATAAAGTTTATGCAGACAAGAACATGACAACTAGAGAATTTAAAGTAGGGGAGCATGTACTTTTGAAAGTGAAGCCCAAGAAAATCTCTTTGAAATTGGTTGGTTGTACAAAGCTGGTAGCCAGACTCTATGGTCAATTTGAAATATTGGATAGAATAGGGACAGCTGCATACATGCTTGCATTGCCTGCTTCCATGAATGTGCATAATGTATTTCATGTATATTTACTAAAGAAATATGTACATGATCCTAACCATGTTATTGATTGGCATCTGATTCAGGTAGAGACGGAGGGATACATTTAGGTTCATCCACTGCGGGTATTGGATAGAAAAGTCAAAATGCTCCGAAATTGTGTTAGAGAACTGGTAAAAATTCAGTGTACCTACTACGGTCCTGAAGATGCTACCTGGGAGCATGAAGATGCCATGCAGGCAGAGTACCCGCAATGTTTTGAGTAAATTTGAGATTTTGATCTCTATTTTATATACGCACTGAGGACAGTGCCAAAATAAGGGGAGGGGATGTAACACCCCAAGTTTCAAACCCCATTTTAAATAATGTAATGTTACAATGCTGAGAGGCCTGAGTTCCCAAAAAATTATTAAAGGGCCAGTATGCCCCAAAAATGTAATGTTTTGATCATTATTAATAATAAACACATTGTTGGCTTCTAGATGGACAAGGACTAGAGTTATAGGGGGCTATGATTCCACAAGAGAGGGAGCATGAGGGACTAAGTGTTTATTTCATCATTTTTTGATTACCCTTTTTGTCTAAGGGAGGGGATCGATTACGAGAGCTTCTTAGGTAAGGCTAGGAGGTTCTTATTTCCTCATGAGGTTAGTTAAACTTGCCTCTAGTCTAATGGAGGGGTTCAACTAACAAATTTTTCATTGATTTCCCATTCACTCACTCATTTTTCCCTCATGCACTCCCATGTGCCCCCTGACCCATACATCGACCCATCCTCACCTGCGTCCTGGATTTGAAAAGAAAACGGAGTTGTTAAAGAATTAACCACAGCATAGTTGGTTGTAGTGGTCGCTGGTGTGATCCAGTCATGACATAGGGCCTGCATGGCTGAAATGCATTGGGATGTGCCTTGTTTTGCGCACAATTGCAAGTCCTGAGAGTCCTAGCATTGAGATTCTAGATGAGATGTGTTGGAGGCTTTGGAAATAAAGGAGAAGGACTGCCTAAGGGACTGCGTGGAAAATAAGGGTGGAGGTCTGGTCTCTTGGGGAAGTATAGGATGGGTTGAAGAGATTTGGGTACTTGGATTGTTGTGGATGTCGGGAAACCTGTTAGAGTTTGAGAGATGTCTGGTTTGGGAATCCAATTACAATGTGGAATCGTCCTTGTGGATTCATAGCCCTGGCTCGAGGGTGATACTACTATTGATATTTGGAGCAGTGGTGTCTACGGTTGGGTGGAACGTCCTTGGTGTATAGCCAGTCAGTGTCATCTTTCATTTTCTCTCTGTCATGATATTATTATCTGTGTATGAATGTATTCCGCTATGTAATTTAATTATCATTTACATGTATATGAATGCATTTCCTCTGTGTATATTTGAATATTGTTTAATATAATCTTTAGATTATGCATGCTTGTTGGATATTGTTGTGCATGTCGTTAAATATGTTATCTTATGTATCCTTAATATATAAAGAAGGTATCAACATGAGAAAGAAGTTGGAGCATGGGATTTTAAGTAGCATACCCCGACCTATGGTTGGTTGGGTATGTTACAGTTTGGTATTAGATATTTTGGTTGAAACACAGGGCCGGTATGGGTCGAGTTTGTTCTTCAGAGCCTCGTGGTCGAGATCAAACTCTGACAGTGAAATTGAAAATATCAGGAGGAATGACATTGCATAAGCTACGTAGAATATGGAACGTCATAAATCCTATGTAAGGGTTCGAAGGATCGTGACCCTCCCTTTTCAATTCAGGAGCGAACACCATTGTGGGATCAAGAGAGATCCAGGATCGTTGGATCAGAGGATAGGTGACCAAGGGTCATCTGATGAAAAGAAATAAAGGGATAAGGTCGCGACCGTCGGATCCCATTGGAGAGAGAGATCAATGACCAACAAGCATTGCAGGGAATTGATTTGCATGGGAGATAATTTTCCAAGGTGGTCCCGCAATCCAAACCAGGGTTTCCTCGAGGAATTACGTGTTTGCATCAAGAGAATTGTGGGGTGAAAAGAGGGTTACTCCAAATCGTCGATGCATGCCCCAACAAATTTGAAAGGGATGCAATGATGTGAAAGATTAGGGTTCAAACATTGAAACTCTGAATAGACGAAGTAGTTTTGAACCGTCGATCCATAGGAGGACACACATCAACCGATCATTTGATCTGGTTGAAAGCACTCGGGAAAAGAGTGAACAAGGAGAAGTTGAGATTTGAAAATCCTGAATCCCGGAGAGCCGGAGACCCAAAGTAAACATCGAATGTCAGATCATCCAAAGAAAATCCTGATCATTGATAGCCAAAAGGTTACATGGAGTAGATCTGTGAACTCTAGGTGAAGACCCAGAGTGAATCTTGGTTGTCCGATCCATGAGGACACATGGCGAAAAATTGGCTAGCTCGAGAATTCAGAGATTGGGAGAATTGGAAGTGTGCTAGATTGAAAACTCCTGAAGCCCCGAAGCCTGAAGATTCAAAGTGATGAGGCACGATGATGTCACCTAGATGTGATGTGGACCCTGGAATCCTCGAAGTGATGTGTCTTACAAACATAACCTGGGATGACATGGAAACATGGGATGTGTGTCACGTGTCAGTAAGATTTGAGCTTTTGGAATATTGAAAAGTTTATTATAATGTGACACATGTGACCCACCTTATTGGGCCACATGTATGCTTCCAACATTTTGCCACGTGGTGATAGATCATGTAGTCTAGAAGACTTGGCACTCCAGAAGGGAAAGATGTGACAGGTTGTGTTGGGTCAAAAACTCCCGAAGGTTCGAAGGCCAGGCTATATATCGACTGTTGATTCCAGAAGACACGCGTTGAAGGATCATCGACTTCGGGTGAAAGAAATCTAGGAGTAAGTGCAGGAGGGAATTTTGAAATTTTCGAAGCCCAAAGAGTCGAAGTGATTCACATTCATTGATCTATGAGGGGACACCCGTCGGTAGATCATGAACTTCGGGTAAAATCATTCTGAGAGGAGGCAAGTGAGAAAAGTTGAGACTTATGAAGCATGGAGTCCTAAACTGGATCTCGATATTTGATCGTGAAAGAGGATGAGGACCATTGATCTGGTCCTAGATTAAAGTCCTGAAATCCCGAAGCTCTAGACAAGCACTTTTTCAGCTAAGAGCAGGGTCATGGCCTTGATAATATGTAGATTGAGAGATGAGGAAAGTTGGGCTAAGGGTAGAATTGGTTTTCCTCGAGACAAAAAAGTGCCAAGGAAGGATTTAGCCATGGTTTCTAGTCGTGGTCACCTAGGAGGTGGTTTGAAGGAAGCGCCTGTGCAGGGTGAAACTTTGTGTTAGCCAAGGATAATAGGAGACTGTTATTTTCAAAGAATGGGGATATGATCTCCATAAACAAAAAAAAAGACCTATAGCATGGTTTAGTAATTTTTTTATCATATGCGTAATTTTGAAAAAATGACCACTTGCAAATTTTGTAGAATTAAGGGGCTTAATAGCATCAGCTCAGGATGCATATTGAGGAAATGGAAGAAGGTGAGGGAGCCTCCATTCATGAAAAGGGGGCTAAATTCCAGAATACCAGAGTTGGTAATGCAGAGACAGAGTCCAATGGATGCAAGGGAAAACAAGAGTAGGAAACGTTAATAGAAATGGTAAGAATCCTGAAGATGGAAGTGCATACATACAAAGCATACAATGAGACACTAATGAGAGAGAAAAGTCAGATAAATTCTCGAGTGTTGCACAGCTAAAATCAGTTGCAGAGGCAAACGAAGAAGGGATAAAACTCAAGACAAGAGGAAGAAGGAAAGTGTCATGAAAGAAGAGATGCTCATGGAAGAGCTGGTTATTTCAGAAGTGATATAAGAGCTCATGGACACCACTCACCTGCTTACTCAGGAATAAATTTGTATGCATCGAATGATCCCATAAGCAGTCTAGAGGTGTCTCCTATTAGACACTAGAGAAGGAAACAAGAGGTATATTGTTTGCAAGGAGAGATAAGGAAGCTCAAGACACCTTCCTTTGAGGGTGAAAGAGAAAGCGAAGATGGTGCCAAAGCATGGTTTCTTGGGATCCAGAGATATTTTTAGTTGCATAACTATTCATCAAACCTAGAAGCCAAGATTACCACCTACCACTTACAAGAAAAATTTGCAATATGGTGGGACAAACTAAAGGAAGTGGAACCTGTTAATGAAAGTAGGATCACCTGGAAGCAGTTCAAGAAGTACTTCTAGAAAGAGTACCTCTCAGATCATTTCTATGACAAGAAAATGCAATAATTCTTTGAACTCAGGTTGGGAAGCATGACTATGGTAGAATATGAGAATAAGTTCTTAGGATTGTTAAAGTATGTCAGGTTCATTGGTGATGTGAAAGTGAAAGTACAAATATTTCTAAGTGGATTGCCAACCTTTTATAAGGAAAATATCAAGTATGATGAACCCAAGACCTTGAATGAAGCTATCAAAAAGGCTAGATACCTGTATGAGCAAGGCCAGGGAAGAGAATCCCTGTAGAAATTTTGGAAGGACAAGAAGAATGCAAATTATGATGACATGAGGAAAGGATTCAAACTTCCCTTCAATAGGAATGAGCCTAATAGAAATAACCAAGATCAGTATGCTAAGGAGGATTCCATGAAGGAATATTCATTGGGAAAAAGGGGAAGACCACCAATCCAATGTTGGGGATGCAAGGAAGATCACATGTACAAGTATTTCCCACAAAGAAAGGAAATAATGAAGATTGTGAACAACATCCAAGAGGCTACAACAGTCAGAGATATGGGAAGAATCTATGCAACTTAAAATTATCGACAAGAAGAGTACCAGTTCAATATGATCGATGTGGAAGAAAAGATCATAAATCAACCTGCTACTATTTTGATTGATTCAGGAGCAATTCATTGTTACATTGATCATAAGATAGTGGATAGATTACATTTGGAGAAAAGTGAACTTGGAAAATCAAGTTTGGTTTATTTAGCCACTAGAACCAAAAGAATAATCCATGATATGGTAAGAAGTTGTTCCATAAGTCATAATGGGGTGAATACTAGTACTGATTTAAATATCATACCATTGGGGTCTTATGGTGTTCTGATTGAGATGGATTGGTTGGAAAAGCATCATGTTGTCCTAGATTGTCATAACAAGACATTTACATGTCTTGATGGAAATGGAAAATAGATCACTATGAAAGGAGTTCCAAGATCCATCTCTATAAGGGAGATTTCATCTCTACAACTGAAAATATGTTTTAGAAAAGTATGTCAATTGTATGCAACTCATGTGGTGCATCCAGTTGATACAAAGGGGCCAAGCCTTGAATATTTCTCGATGTTACAGGAATTTGAAGATGTATTCCAAGAAATACCCAGATTCCCACCAAGGAGGGAGATATATTTCTCAATTGATTTAGTGTTAGGAGCTTCCTCAGTGACAAAAACACATTACAGAATGAGCACACCAAAGTTGAAAGAATTACAATTGCAGTTGGAAAATTGTTGAAGAAACGGTACATACGTCCAAGTGTTTCACCTTGGGCAACACCAATACTATTTGTCAAAAAGAAGGATGGAACCTTGAGGCTGTGTATTGACTTCCGACAGCAGAATAAGTACACTATAAAGAACAAGTATCCTCTACCCCAAATTGAGGACCTCTTTGATCAGCTAAGAGGAGCAAAGATATTTTCAAAGATTGACCTGAGGGCAGGATACCATCAGGTAAGAATCAAGGAATAAGAAAATCATAAGACAACCTTTAGGACCAGGTATGGGCATTATGAATTTGTAGTGGTATCATTTGGACTGACCAATGGACTAGCTGTCTTCATGTGCTTAATGAATGGCATATTCAAAAATTATTTGGACAAGTTTTCCATAGTATTCCTGGATGACATAATTATCTATTACAAGTCAGAAGAGGAGCATGAACATCACCTGAGATTGGTATTGCAAGTACTAAGAGAAAATCAATTGTATGCCAAGTTGAGTAAGTGTTCTTTTTATCAAAAGAAGATCCATTACTTGGATCACATTATTTTAGAGAAGGGCATAGTAGTAGATCTAGAGAAGATCGAATCCATTAGAGGATGGGCAACACCCAGAAATGTGTCAGACGTCAAATATTTTATGGGATTAGATGGCTAATACCAAAGGTTCATAGTTGGGTTCTATAATATTTCTCATCCCATCACTTCTTTGCAAAAGAAGGGAACTAAATTTGAATGGACACTGAAGTGTGGAAAGAATTTTAATCTATTGAAGGAATTACTTACTAGTGTGCATGTGTTAAAGATTGCTGACCCAAATGAAAGTTTTGTGGTATGTACAGATGCTTGTAGGGAAGGACTTGGGGGAGTCCACATGAAAAATGGACATGTCATTTGATATGATTCCAGAATGTTGGGTATGTTTTATATTCTTTCCATGTGTGTCTGTGGGCACGTCAGATTCGACAACTATGTCTGACGATTCCTCTAGTAGTGTTCTTTGTGTCGTGTGCATAGGGTGCTTCCTAGGGGGGTCCCATGGGATGCAAGGTATTCCCCACCCTAGTTACACATAGCGTTCGACACCAGGTGGTAGCCCAGGGCAGCGCCCCAAAATTTTTCTTTTGGGCGTTTTTGCTATTTTTAGCAGATTTTTCTATTTTTTAGCAGTTTTCTAAATTAATCCTCGATTAAGGGATTAGGGTTTTGGTATTTACGGAATACCTGAAAAAATTCTATATAATGTATGGTGAATGGTGAAATTCGATATAATGAATATAAGAAAGGTTTTCCTCGGTTAAGGGTTTCTGATATAAATCTATGTGTACTATGAGCCATTGATTAAATTGTGTTTTGCTTAAGAATCTATATGCATTGCTTTACTTAATAGATTTAAAACGTACACAAAAAGCTTAAGGAACATGAGAGGAACTATGTCATGCACAACTTTGAACTTGCTGCCATTGTTCATGCCTTGAGAATGTTGAGGCATTATCTCATGGGGAAGAAATTTGAATTAAGGACAGACCACATTGGTCTGAAGTATCTTTTTAAACAACCTTCCTTGAATGCCAAGAAAACAAGATGGCTGGAATTTTTAAGTGAATATGACTTCGATATCAAGCATATCAAGGGAAAGGATAATAAAGTTGCCAATGAACTTAGTAGAAGAGTCCATCCCATGCATGCTACTACTGTCATTATGCATTAGTCTGACTTGAAGAGAAGAATTTTAGATGGTCTTGTTACACATCGACATTACCTACATGTAAAGGAAAACTTACAACAAGGAAATGTAGAACATAAAATAGAGGAGTACAAGGTAAAGGGAGATGAATTACTCTTGCATAAGAATAGAATATATGTTCCTAGTTCTGGAAAACTGAGGAATTTGGTACTGAAGGAAATGCATGATGTTCCTTATATAGGACATCCCCGTTACTAGAAAACAATTACAACAATAAGAAGCCAGTTCTTTTGGTCGGGAATGAAGAAGGATGTTGTTGATTACATCGCTCGATGTATGGAATGTCAGAAGGTGAAGGCTAAGCATAGGCACCCAGCGGGTTTGCTGCAACCATTTCCAATTCGAGAGAATAAATGGGAAGTGGTCACCATGGATTTCATCACAAGATTACACAGAACAAATAAGAAAAATGATTCAATCATGGTGGTGGTTGAAAAATTAACAAAGGCTGCTCATTTTTTGCCTATGAAGACAACGCATACAACAACTAATATTGCAGAAATTTTCATGAAGGAAATTTCTAAGTTGCATGGGATACCTAGGACAATTGTCTCAGACAGAGATATGAAGTTTACCTCCAATTTATGGAGGGATTAAAGGGTTTTTCACAAATATAAACTTTAGCACATCATATCATCCCTAGATAGATGGGAAAACAGAGAGAGTCAATCGAATAATTGAAGATATGTTGAGAATGTATGTGATGGATAAGCCATCTAAGTGGGAAGATTACTTACACTTGGTTGAGTTTTCATATAACAATGGGTATCACACTTCATTGAGAATGAGCTCATTTGAAGCCTTGTATGGTAGGAAATAAAATACTCCAATGAGCTGGGACAACCCAACTGACAAAGTGGTACTTGGGTCGGAGTTGCTCAAGGACATGGAAGACCAGGTGTCTAAGATCAAGAAGAACTTAGAGGAAACTCAGGATAGAAAAAAAGTTTATGAAAACAAGAACATGATATCTAGATAATTTAAAGTAAGGGAGCTCGTACTTTTGAAAGTGCCTTAGAAAAACTCTTTGAAATTGGGTAGTTGTACAAAGTTGGCAGCCACATTCTATGGTCCATTTGAAATATTGGACAAAATAGGGCCAATTGCAGAAATGCCTGCATTGCCTGCTTCCATGAATGTGCATAATGTATTTCATGTATCTTTACTAAAGAAATATGTACATGATACTAACCATGTTATTGATTGGCATATGATTCAGGTAGATATGGAGGGAGACTTTCATGTTCATCTAGTGTCGGTATTGGACAAAAAAGTCAAAATTATCTGGAATCGAGTTATAGAATTGGTAAAAGTTTAGTGGACCTGCTATGCTATTGAAGATTCTACCTAGGAGCATGAAGATGCCATGCGGGCAGAGTACCCACATCGTTTTGAGTAAATTTGAGATTTTGATCTCTATTTTGCATATGCACTGAAGACAGTGCCAAAATAAGGAGCAGGGGATGTAACACCCCAGGTTTCGAACCCCATTTTAAATAATGTATTTTTACAATGCTAAGAGGCCTGAGTGCCCAAACAATTATTAAAGCGCCAGTATGCCCCATAAATGTAATTTTTTTATCATTACTAATAATAAACACACCGTTGGGTGCTAGATGGACAAGGACTAGAGTTAGAGGGAGCTTGAGGGACTAAGTGTTTATTTCCTATTTTTTTAATTTCCCTTTTTGTCTAAGGGAGGGGATCGATAATGTGAGACTCTTAGGGAAGGTCGGGAGTTTCTTATTTCCCCACAAGGTTATTTAAACTTGCCTCTAGTCTGATGGGGGGTTTCGACCAGTGACTTGCTCATTGATGTCTTGTTCACTCATTCATTTTTCACTCACGCACTCTCATGCATACACTCCCATGCACCCCCTGAACCATTCATCGACTCACCCTCACCTACGGCTTGGCTTGGCAAAGGAAACAGAGTTGTTGAAGAATTAGCCACAGGAAAGTTGGTTGTAGTGGTCACTAGTGTGATCCAGCCGAACCTAGGGCCTGCATGTCTGAAATGCATTGGCATGTGCCCTGGTTTTCTCACAACTGCGAGTCTTGAGAGTCCCAGCAATGGTATTCTAGACCAGTTGTGTTGGAGGCCCTGAAAATAAAGTAGAAGGAATGCCTGAGGGACTGTGTGGAAAGGAAGGGTGGAGGTCCGGTCTCTTGGGGAAGTACAGGCTAGGTAGAAGAGAGATGGGTACTTGGATTGTTGTGGGTGTCGGGAAACCTATGAGAGCTTGAGAGTTGACTGGTTTGGGAACCCAATTACTCTCTGGAACCATCCTTGTGGAACATAGACCTGTCTCGGGGGTGACACTACATGCTTGCTGGATATTTCTATGCATGTCGTTAAATCTGTTATCTTATGCATCCTTAATATATAAATAAGGTATCAACATGAAAAAGAAGTCTGAGGGTGGGCTTGCATGTAGCATACCCCAGCTTGTGGCTGGCTGAGTATGTTACAATCCAATTGGTTCATCAAACCATATATAAAAAATAAGAAAATATCCAAGTGAAGTATAAGGCTAGGTATGCCAAGCATCAGGTTGATAATTACTTACAAGTTGGTGATCAATTTGGCTATAAATTAGCGCAAAATGCCTTAAAGGTGAAGATACAAAGCTCAAGCTAATACGATATGGTACATTAAAAATTTTGGAAAAAGATGGTGACAATCCTTTTTGGTTCAAGTTACCTCCATATATGTAGATGTATTCCATGGTTAATGTTGAAAATTTGAAACTATATGAGCTTCCTATGATCATGGATTAAGGTGAGAATGTTCAAGTTCCTTACGATCATGATTTTTCTTCTAAATATATTGATGAGTTGTAGGAGATGTTATTCTTGACAAGAGGGTGATGAATTCATGGATATATGATGTGAAGTATCTTCATGTGGGTCTAAAAGGAATGCATAAAAGTAAATCACGATGGATGGAAACTAGAAAAGTGAGGGAGTTGTACCCTCACTTATTTTCCGAATGAAACCAGATTTTTGGTGGTCCAAAATATTCTTAGTGGGGAGGATTGATATAGGAGTATACCCAAAACCAATACGATAAAATATTGCAAAGGATTCACATCCAAGTTTTGAAATCTATGTTAAACCTTTCAATGCAAGATGTGGTACCATTCCCTGTTTTCTTCGAGCATTGGTGATCAAGTTGAGAAAAATAAAGAAGCTATGGATCCTGATTTATGCATATTGTTTGATTTGGTATTGGTATCACACGACTCCATCAAGAAAGAGAAAATGGAAGAATATTTTATTGGAAGGAGGGTTTGGTTTTTATGACATAATTAACATACTGTGATTGAAGAATTCCCATGTTGAGTTCTTGTATGTATGAAAATTTGCACAATTGTTGATCTATGAAGATCCACCAATGGCCAATCCCTTCATGTTAATGAATATACAGGTTGCATTATTCATGCATAAAGAAAAGGAATAGATTATGTGTTCAAATCCCACACCCATCATGGGAAGGGACCTACACGGTTCAAAATATTTGACTATGGTGAGAACAATGGCTACATCATAGACGTCATACATAACCCTAACCATGATACTCCCCTCTGCAAGGTAACCTTCATAACCACATTCTATTACAAGCATTTAAATACTCGATTGGGTGCATAAGAAGGGGTATGTGTTTATAGTAGAAGAAGTAGAAGGATGCAAAAAAGGGTTGGTAAATGTTCTCAACATAAATGCATTCATATTGGATGCAATAGTGTAAATATCTTACTCTGGCCATCTTTGTTTGCAATCTTTACAACTGATGGCTTTCTCCTAATGACACAATTTAGCTATGGGATTGATATTTTTGGTCCTTACTGCCAAGATCTTCATCTTGGAAGTGTTTCAAGATTTGGATGCTTGCTTTCTTGGTGAGTGGCATATGAAATGCAGAGCGTATGATTCTAACACTAGACAAGAAAATCCCTCAACTCATATTTGGAGGACAAGTCCCTTTATTGGGAGAATATATTGAAGGGCATTATTTGCTGTAAAGAGGAGTAATGATGTATTTTGCATCCTTTTGAATGGATTTATTTTTCATTTAAATTGGAACTGGAGACTTAGTTCATATGGGTGAACTCCATTATTAATTTGTTGAGTATTTCTTGTGTTTTTTATGTTCTTGTTTTAAATTTTTAGTTTTTAAATCCCAATTAAACCAATTTTTAATGAAAATTATGAAAAAATTGAAAATATTTGTATAAGAATTTGAATTAGTACAATGAATCATTTAGCACTAGTTTCAGATCACTCTTAGTCTCACAAGGCCCTATGTCCCTAAAATATAATAGAAAACAAATATCATCGATAATGGGCCTACTCATTGTTATCGTATCTTTTGACACCTTCATGACCTAGATTCCTAATTGGACACCATGCTCCCATCTTGCTAAGTTTTCTCACTATGAAGACCTTCTAAACTACCTCCTTGGAAATGCACGTGCTCTTCCTACTCACAAAGGAGCGTGCACCTCAAAAAGTGGATAAAAAATTCTAAAA
>JZKD02S1754433.1:368447-399463 GCA_000966675.3 Picea glauca
TATGAAAGTTAATTCTAGACTAATATTTGAGAAACAAGTGCATTATTCTTTGAATTTTATATGTTATAGTCCACTTTGGCTATAGGACAACTTTTTCCCACAACACTTAGTCTCAGAACACCTAATTTCATACATTTCATCCTTTTACACCATATTTTAATAAGTTGTGCATGTACCTTGAATAATTCCTCCTAGTGAACATATTGTTGTGTTTCTAAAATTCCATTACAACTAATGTGTCATGAGAGGAAAGCGATATGTTCTAAGAACACGAGTACAAAGGTAAAACAATTCTTTATAAATCTTGTTTTTACATTAAACTAAATCTCTTAAAGAAAATATGAGTTTTAAGTGTTTGACATTGAAGAAACAATAAATTTTTCACTTTTCAATGTAATGTTTAAAGAAATAATTTTAATCAAAAATGGTTTTAGAAACATAACATTTAAATGACTCATTTTATACAAAATTCCTTTTAGAAACATAGCATTTAAATGACTCATTTTATTGAAAAAAATGTCTTTTTGACAAAGATTCCTTGTCTATGTCCAATAAATGAAAATAAACCTCTAAATCCATAACTTCTAATTAGAATTTTAAGTGTTCGAAGTTGAAACATACTTTTTTTTACTTTTCAATGCAATGTTTAATGAAATCACTTTATTCAAAAATCCTTTTAGAAACATAATGTTTAAAAGAATCATTTTGTTCAAAAATTCTTCTTTTTAACCATTTTCTTTGTTCATACCAAATACTATTTTTTTGTTTGTACCAAAAAATTGTAGAACCATAATTTTGAAAAAAAAACTATTTTTGATACACTTTTGAATTTCAATACAAATGATGGTGTAGGTTTAACACTATTATTTCCAATACCATTCTTTGCATAAGTGATTTTAAATCATGCACTTATTTAGATGAAAGTACTCCTTATCCCTAGACAAATTTGTTAACATGGAAAACTTTGGATGACATAAGATTGTTCTCGAGAATATTTAATGTTTAGTGTTATTAATAGGTCTCCATTAAAGATATGCCATGATGTTTGAGATCAATTTTGATTTAAAAAAAATTAATTATGAAGTACATAATAGCATCATGTTTCTACATAATTAGAATATCAAAACTTTTCTATAGTCAATTGTAATATTTTATATTCTTCATTACATTTAATAATTATTTTGTATTATTTATCACATTAGTTGTTATTTTATATTTTATTATCATTATTTAATTTTGTATTGATATAAATATTGTTGTAATTTCGTGTATATTTATATAGTTTAATTTGTGTAAATCTTTGGGAGGAGGGGAGGTCCCTTGTCCCACAAACAAAGGGGTCTTATTCATGGATTTCGTATATGGCTTTATTTTTTTTATGGCTATTTAAAATAAGACATTATTTCATACCATTATTTAAAAAAAAATGAAAGGATTTTCCTTGATATTCAATTAAATCAAAGGAAACTTTCCATTACATATAATGAAAGAAGGCTTAAACCTATTACAACAATGTACTTATTCATGTCATTTTAAGAGAATTGTATAGAGATGGGGAGAATAACAATCATTCATCTCAATTATCCAAATTATATCCAATTGACACATTATTTCATACCATTAAAAAGACTAAATATTAAAAAAATCATACATCTCAACCATCCAAACTATAACCAATTGACACATTATTTCATACCATTAAAAAAACTGAAACATTAAAAAAAACTGAAATATTAGAAAAACACTGAAATATTAAAAAGAATCAAATGAAAGGTTAAGTTTTTGAAATTTAATTTCAAAGATTCTTAACTCTATTATAAAGCTTTTATATATCATAATTATAATGGCTAGAGCGTAGCTACCTCCAATTGTTGTGCATGTCAAATATAACAGTTGGGTGTTTTCAAGACGATGACGTGTGGCCTGGAATATTTTATGGTTTGCTTAGTGACATATATCGTAATCATCCAACATTTATTAAAACTCGTAAACATCCTCTTGAATGTTTACGAGTTTTAATAAATGTTTGCTTAGTTTGCTTAGTGACATATATTGCTTAGTTGAATGCTTTTATTTTATGTCCAATATCCTAAGGAATGGCTCCTCCAATAAGTCACTCGAGTACCGCAAGCTTAGTGTTGTGGACTACATGCTGCGGCGGTGTAGAATCCATCCAATTTCCGTAAATTTTTACGGAATTTAATCGGATATTTTTTAATTAAGCCGAGAGATTAATAATTTAGAATAAAAGGTAAAATATATTGTAAGATTTTAACTTGGAATATATAAACTAAAATTTAATTTAAAAGTTTTTGAAATCGTGAGTCGCATTAATAATTATCTAAGGGATCAACAAATATCTTGACTAAAATGATCCTATAAGACAAACTTATTAAATGGAAAAATCCACTTTTTAAAAATTCATCGAATTTTGCTACTATTAAATTTATTTTAAAAAATTAAAATTATTAATATTTAAAAAAAATAAATATATATATATTTATCAATTGAATATTCAGTTGTTTTTTTGGTTGAGATTGGTGGCTATTCTTTCTATAGATTTTTTTTTATCTTCTGAAATCACTTGTTGAGGGTCATTCTTGCTGCCTTAAATGAGGTAAGTTGTCTGTATGCATTATAGAGAAATCCCTCTTAAAAATTTAATATCAAATCAATAATGTTTCTAATTAAGTTAGTGTTTAGGAAATGATAGTTGTGAGCACCTTTTTGATTTAACATTGTAATTAAGTGTAGAATGAAGATATTAATAAACATTACAAATGGAAAAGTGTGATACATATTAAAATTACATAATTTTGAATAAAATATTATAGATTTGTTTTAGTTTTAGGAGAGGGATCAATAATTTGAGATGTATAATAAAAATTAACTTTAATTTGATATTTTTGAGAAGAGTAAAAATTTCAAATACATTAGTGTATGCATTTTAATTTTGAATCTCTTAAGTATAGAGAAATAACTATCTTATATTAGGCTCTATTAAATATCTAGAGAGATAAAAAAGATATTTAAATAAAATATCAATAAAAAAGGTTTACTTCAAATACCATTATTTTTCTAAAACAATTTGCTAACCATATTAAATAGAGAGAGATAAAAAATATATCTAAATAAAATATCAATAAAAAAGGTTGACTTCAAATACCATTATCTTTCTAAAAACATTTGTTGACCATAACCATGTTTCCATTTTATTGAATCCCCTAACACCTTACACGTTGTAATCCAAAGAAACCATAACCTTAGTAATGTTTAATCCCTATGAATCATAAGCCATATAAATTTTAATCCCTAACCCATGATCTTATAACCCTTAACCCTTATTATCCCTATCCCTTAATCCTTAACACATGTAATCAATATCACACCTAATTCCTTTAACCAATATAACCCAACCGTTGCTACTCTTATTATCTTGAACTAATGTAACCCATATCACCCCTAATATCTATTACCCTTAATGAGTATGTCCTCTAACCCTAAATTAGTTTAACCTAACCAAGAATCTTTCACCCTTATAGTCCTTAACCCTTGTAAACTCTAAGACCCATAAACCTTCTAACTATTAAACCACTATCACCATAATTTCTTAATTCCTATAGACCCTAAAGAGTGTAAACACTAACTAACCCATTTATAACCCAATCTTTATAACCCATATGACCCCTAACGAGTATGATCCATATAATCCAAAATCCATAAAATTATAAGTCCTAACCCATAACCTCTATGATGGATATAACTTATAATCACTAACACTCCTAACCTTTACAATCCATTATTTTCCTAATGCTTAAACCCTTAAATTTTGCAATCCCTAATCATATAAACCTTAGTTTGTTTAACCCTTGAGGACTTTAACACCTAACTCATCTAAACCATAGCAATTATAATCATTATTACCCCCAACTATTAACCTATATAACTCTTAAACCTTAAAACCTATAACCACTAAGCCTTATAGCCTATAACCCTTAACCTCTATAACTCCAAATCCAAATGGCCACTACAACATTACCCTTAACCTCTATAACTCCAAACCCCAATAGTCACTACAACATTAACAACTCACCCATAATAATAGAAAAGTAAATCCTTAAAATTAAACATCTAATTTGTAATGATATTGATAATTATCACCCTTAATCTCCAAAGAGATGCTAGAAATTATGAAATGTATGATTAACAATCCAAGCAACGGTTGGGATAATGCAATATTAAAGGCTGGTTATAAAATTAAATACCAAAGTTATTATACCAGACTAACTTGGCGTGCATGTTTTCACGTTAGTAAAGTTGTCCTCCTTTAAATAACAAGAATTGGTTGTACCACATTTATTATTGTASGTAAGARGTACTTAGTTTTTGCGACAGTTTTTTTTAAACATGCTTKAGCCCAATGACAAAATTTTGTYCSTAACTTAGGACCRAGGGGATKATTTCCARCTGAGGAAGTTTGCATTTTTRTTTACTTTACTAATTTTCATTACTATGTGTCTTATGGTCATTCCAYCCCTTTTATTACCCTTGTTTAGTTGSTCCTTTTCTTAAAAATGTTGTGCATGACACTTTTAGTTTAYTGATSCTTWGAATGTYKATTTYGATGATGAAGATTGGGAATAGTGTCCTCACTTTAMGAATTTTGCATGTGGGTTWCCTTTTTACTTGAAATGATAACAKATCMKTGAAGGGTGTTTACCTACATATTGTAGTAGYGMAAYCAGGATGSCTTCACCAATTTTAAATCTCACCATATTGTATTRTGGATTCTTGAGYGAGAGTMTTTTTCTAATTTATTGAAATTGAGATATAGAGTAATGAGATTTTCTTGTGCCTTTTATTTAATGTTCAAGTATAATTGCTTAGTTTTTGTATTTTTGTGCATTGAACAAATAAAGTTTTCTCTCCTGTTCTTTTCTTGTTGGCCAATGATGGTCTAAGAAATTGATTTACTCTTGCGCTTTCATTACTTGGTGGATTAGAATTGCTTTAATAACGAATCTACTCTCGCGCCTTAATCTTGTGAAAATTATGTTGTTTTAGAACACGTCCTTTGCACCATCAATTTAATTCAAAATTATATTGGTGTCCTAATCTATATGGATGGTCGTGGGTGTAGTCTCTTCGTGCACGTCAATGGTTTGACCTATGAATTCTAGCAATTAAATGCTTGGCGTCTTGAAGATAAGACATAGTTGACTACGCGACCTCTTATCTTGCATCGTTATATGAATGATGAATGATTAAGTGGTTAGCTCACTTGCACAATGATTTTTATAATGATGCATGACTGGTTAAGTAATATTAATTATGTGTGTGCCTTAATTTAGTGGCATGCAATTACTTTGTCATTCTTCCTTGCACCTCAGAATTAATTATAATTGTGTTGAACTTAGGTGATTGATTCACTTGCGCAATAAATTTAATTATTGTTTAATCTCACGCCCTTTCTTAAGTTCAGATGAGGATGTTTAGGAATTATTACGCTCGCATGCAACGAATTTACCCGTTACATGTGCGCCATGTTTAATTGCAAGTTAGAATTGATGGTGCTTACAAGATGCGTGGAAGGTTAAGATTTGTACTGTATTGCGTCATTTTTAATGGTAGAATGCAATGAAGTTGGAATGTTGTTAATTAATATGTTAATACATTGATGTGTGTGTCATGATCCATGGTGACGAGGTGTCAGCCATGTTTTGTATTCGATTATTAATGCATTATTATTTTTTTGTTAATTTATGTGATTGATGTGCCAACGATGTTGTTGTTTATTATGACATTTAAATTTTCCTAACACAACATTAAAAAAATAGAAAAAAAAGGGTTATTTTTTACCTGTTGCACGTCGTTTGGTTGTTGTAACGGTGGGGTCATTACAAATGGTATCATTGCGGGTTTAACCCTGCGACTGTGGATATCCATGCCTTCCACTGAATTAGGCCCTTGATTTATACTCAACACTAATTGAATTATTAACATGTCCTTGCGGTAATCACAGTTAGAGGACATTGTAGATATTCACAACATCGTGCCAAGGGAGGAGGCACGACACCTATAGGTGCACTCGTGCTATAGGGGTCCAACACCCCAGGAGAAGAACAAGTCTTGAGCATGAGAGGATTTTCATGTAGGATGCATTGGGTGTGACAAGGTCCTTCTGGGGAAATGTCAGAGGCATTGACTAGTCTTCTGTGTTGGGATAAGGCTAGGGCGCTTGTACCCCTAAGGGTCTACAGTGTGGCCCAACCAATAATGGTACCTCTCATGTAAAACTCGAGAGGGTTAATCTCCTGAGTCCATGAGTCCCATGGATGACTCAACCGTCGAGGCATGGCTGGAGAGCCAAGCGATGTGCTTCATGCTTCGTGATTTCGACCTCCAACACAAAGGTCTGCATATGCGGTCTTCAACTAAAGGGGAGAGATATTTTACGAAGGAAGCCACTCCTACCTCAACTAATAATGGTCATCGAAGCTATGTTAGGAGAACGGTTCGATGAACAGTTTTGAGAGAAGTGATTTGTCAGAGGAATTCATTGAGATCCAACTTGATGAGTTCAATGCCTTGCGACAGGGCGGTCGTATGGTGTAGGATTATGAGACCATATTTATGGAGCTACTTCGGTATGCCCCGCATCGAAACAAAAAGAAACTAGAGATCAGCAAGTTCGTGACTAGAATTAACTCCAACTTTTGTGCGAAGGTGAGGATATAAATGCCTTGGATGCTAGACGGTGCAGTCCAGTAGGCCTCTTAGATAAGGAAAATTTGACTATGGGAGTCTGGGTAGAGCTCCTACAAGATCGTCTGGACTGACAACATCCCGTGTGCAGTAGCATCAAACATCGTCCATACTAGACCTCTTGGTATCAAGATGCATCTCTAGGACCCTTGTTCATGACACCTTAACGATAGGTTCCTCAACAGAGGGCTCTCTGCACAGGAACACCGCATCCACGACAACACCGCTAACAACCATCGTTTAGTCTTTTCCGCAAAACATACCATGATATTAGGATGGTGGGAGAAAAAATTCTATTTTGAGGCCAGGAGTACTGGACCGGAGGGGGACAATGGACATGTGGAGAGTCACCTTACCAGCAAGACTCTCTAGTTGAAAGGACGAGAGTGACCGAGTCAACAAAACACACTACCATGGTGGAGATGGTCAAGGGCCATAGTATTCATGACCACGATAAATAACTGCCAGGACAAGCACCATTCCACTGTCCTCGAGGCCTCAGGTTCCAGTACCAAATGAACTTTTATTATTTGTTAGAACTCGGTGCTATGAAGAGCTCTAATTCTAGTACAACGTTGAAGGGATTTATGTAAGGGCTTCGACAGGACGAGTTTAGATTCGTCGATGTGGTTTTGGGTACCAACCAGATGGTTGGAGGAAGGGGTATGCATTGTCTCTTTAACCAGGGGATAGTGTAATGAAGTCTGATCTGCATCACGATCTTAATATATTATAATGACATGATCGATATGGACTGGTGGAATCACATGATGTGATAGTCAACGATAAGATGAGGCGGTTGATTTGGACCGATGATGATAGACATAGAAGTGTGATTATAGGAATAAACCATGGAGTATCCCAGAGGTTCATTTCTTCCCTACAACGATAAGAGATCACATGCAAGGATGCAAGTTATATGAATACTTAGCGTTGAACATCAAGGGCATGAAAAAAGGATTATAAGAACTTCTGGTAGTAGGATATTTTGTGGACATGATTCCCAGAAGAATTACCAGGTGTGTCGCTCAAAGCCAATATGGAATTTACCATCGACCTAAAACTTGGCACTGAACTGATGGAAAGAGAGCCTTATCGGATGTCAACCCTTGATTTACTGGATTTAAAAGTGAAACTGAAGGAGTTGCTGAACCTAGGAATTATACGTCCAAGTGTATCACCTTAGAGTTCTCTTAGTAATTTCATACAAGAGAAGAATGTGGCATGGAAACTCTACTTAACTACCATTGAGTATTCCTCGATGACATTTTGATATTTTCTCGGATGACAGAAGATCAAGAATAAATTTTTCACTTGGTACTACAGTGTTGCGAGAGAACAAATTACAGGAAGCAGTTGCAAAGCTATCAAGGATTCATTGCTTAGGGCATGTTATCTCCAGAGAAGGCATTGTTGTCGATCCAACGAAGGTAGAGGATATTGTGGAGTGGCCGACACTAATGAATGTCCCAAATGTGAGTAGATTCATGGTTTTACTAGGATATTATTAACGATTTGTCGAGGGTTTCTCCAAGATAGAAAATACGATTAAGGAATTACGAATGAAGAAAAATAAGTTTGTGTGGATCCAGAAATGTGCAGAAGCATTTCGAAGGATCAAAGAGCTCTTGAAAACAACGCCAACACTAAAATTACCTGGCATGATTGAGGGATTCTTGGTATGCACTGGCGCATCCAAGTAAGGTGTAGACAGAGTCTTGAGGCAAGGCATTTGAGTGATCACTTACATCTCGAGGACATTAAGGAAGCTTGAGGAGAACTTCACGACACATGATTTGGAGTTGTTAGACATTGTATATGCCCTGATAATGTGGAGACACTACCTGATTGGATGGAAATTCGAACTAAAAATGGACCACTATGGTTTACAACAACCTTTTTTTTAATGTAAAATAACTTGAACGTGTGGCAAAGGTGTTGGGAAGAACTGCTTATTGAGAACGATTTTGAGGTTTCCTACTTAAATGGAACAATGAACAGAGTAGAAGACGTGTTGATTCGGAGACCATGCATATTTTCAAGTGATACATGTTCAAACGAATCTGCACGAAAATATTCTAACTAAAGCGCGACGTTGACTGGTATAAAGATGGTAAGGAATGTTTTTCTTCTGGGAAAGACACCATAATGGTACTAAAATTGATGGATATACTGTGTACAATGACACATCCTTGTGATATAACAACCAGATTTACTTACATCCCAATGATGAATTGAGAAGTTTGATCTTATGCGAAGCTCATAGAGGAGTGTACGTGTCTCATCCAGGAATCAGGAAGATGAGGACTGACCTTAAGCCCTTATTCTTCTAGAAGGGATAAAGGTGTACATTGTCCACTGTGTGGTGAGATGTCTAGAAGGTCAAAAGGTGAAGGGTGAACATAGACATACAACATGATTGCTACGACCACATGTTATTCCAGAATCGACATGGGAGGTCATTTCAACAAACTTCACTGTTTAATTGATATTGATGGCAAGGAGGCATGATCTAATTGTCGTGACAATTGACACTCTAATGAAGAGTTTACATTTTTTCCCTATGCATATGATGCATGAGGTGCAAAGTATAGCTAGATTTTATATCAACAAGATGTTGAGACTGCCAGATGTACCAAAGGAATCATATCCAATAAGAGATTTAGTTTTTGCAATATGATTTTGGACGAGTTTCTTAAGAGGCCTTGGGAATACCATTGAACTTTAGTACAACAGGTCCTTGAGATAGACGGGTTGATTGAAGAAACAAACCAATTTGGGAAGGTTGTGTTGTGTATGTGTGTGTTGGACCAACAAAAACATTGGGAATAGTTTTGGCCAGTGGAAGAGTTTGCATGCAACAACAACCATCAAAGCACCATTAAGATGATGCCATTTGAGTTTCTTTATGGGAAACCGTGTTAGACGCCTTTGATTTTGTATCAACTCGAGGATGGTATCCTGATAGGACTAGAAGCGAATCAATAATTGAAAGTACAATTACAAACGATACAAAAGGGTATGGAAAAAGCCCAGGATCGACATAAGGGTTTGACGATGCGCAACATGTCGATCATAATTATAAAGGGCCTAATGGCTAGTCATGCCTCATTCTTTGAGGTGTTGTACGATTTTTATCTTGTGTCCATGTGTGACTTTAGGTCAGCGATCCTAGGCATGATATTGACTGAGTTATTGGAAGATGTTGGGCAAGGGTACGCTCACGGCATATCTAATCCACTTTTTGGACCGTCGCATTTGACAACTATGAGATTGAATTATCGATCAGTTCAAGGTCCAGTAGGAAAATTATAGTCCACACTCTGCTACCTAGGAGGACACATATGATATGCATCATCAGTTTCCCTTTGTTGATAACTAGACATTTAGATATTGTCAGATACTTTATTTTTTCATTTGTATACTGTGAAACTCTGGGACCAAGTTTAAAACAAGGGGGGGTGTATGTAACATCCTGCTCTTGCATGTACCCAATGTGACTTATTCTTATGGAAACTTTTGTGCAAGTGATCCAGTTCACTAAATGATTGACTGATTCGATTATGGAGCATGATGATGTTTGGGAATGTGATGATACATTATTTTATGTTATTTATATCTGCAGGTGCTATTGACTAGATTTCCTGAGTGTACAAGACTCAGGATCTTTCAGGATGCTGATGGCATTGATGGATCTCCTTGTATTCTGGATCGAGTCAGGGAGTGAACGGTTATGGTTTCAATGTTTTTATATTACATATGTGACATATGACTAGATATTATGATGTTGATTGTTATCACTGACACATTTCATTTATGGATGCAGACTGATGGTATCTTGGTAACCAGACTCACATTAAGAATAAAGGGGTCACACATGACAACTTGAGATATTGAGGGAGAGGTGTGGCAACATACCTGCCACAACTTACTAGAACTCCTGTCGTGGCTCAAACTGTAGGTTAACAATTATCTAGTTAGAGAGATCCACGATGTCATGAGGATAGACTGTGATAGTTTCTCACGATGATTCTAAGGGGTGCGCAATAAGGCAGGGTCCTTATTCCTTAGAGGCCCTTAGTCTCTCACAAGGTCAACTAATGAAGCATTGACTCCAGGGGTTTGACCTCTACCAAAATCAGTCAAAAGGTAAGTGTCACCCTTGGATCATGCAGTGCATCATGAAGGGCACGTCACTCAAATAAAACAGGAATGCCAGCAAGTGGCACCCTTGGAGCACGTAGTGTGTCTTGAAGGGCACGTCATGATTTTAACTCTGGCAAGTTAATAAACCTACAACCTAGAAAAATATGTCTCCTTAGGACCTCCTCGGCCTTAAAATGAATAATGGTATGAGTAAAGTTTAATAACTAGCTTTTTTCCCTTAAAAACTATCGCCTAGCCTAGTGAATTTAAAACCTAGGTCTAAGTAGAGCATTGAAAAAAAAATAAAAATGGACATGTAACAAGAAGGGGGTAAATAAAATTCAAACATTAATAATTAAAGTGAAATTTTAATGTAGGATTAAATTATTTAAGGGGG
Source organism: Picea glauca (assembly GCA_000966675.3). Classification (NCBI taxonomy): domain Eukaryota; kingdom Viridiplantae; phylum Streptophyta; class Pinopsida; order Pinales; family Pinaceae; genus Picea; species Picea glauca. The sequence continues at coordinate 379,756 of JZKD02S1754433.1, forward strand.
AAATTGTTGTTTATGTCTAAAGTTTCTAATTATGGACTTAGATAAAAAGGGGAACTTAAAGAAAAAGGGAATGTCTAACTTAGTAGGTAATCTAGCCTTTGGAACATTCTAATAGTGAACTCAACTAGGATTTAAGAAGGTGTCAGTCATTTAAGAAATGTAAGGCAATAAAGGGACACCGAGGAGCGCTTTTAGAAATGCTTTTAGGTGGGTGAGGGAAATAGGAAAAATTGAATTTATTTATTTCTGGTGCAACTAAGGGATTGGGTGACATGTGTTCTGGGGAGGTTTATCTTAATTAAATTTAAGAAAAAGAATCTAATGAGGGTTTGGGAAACTAATCACTAAGAAAACTCTATAAAAAGGATGGCGAAGGAGGAATACGGATCACGCCTAGTGGGAGTAAGGTTACATTGTCGATATTTTTCTTGATTAATTTTCCTTGTGGGAGTTGGGATTCTCAACTCGATTAGAGAATGGTAGCTAGAACTTGCGAGGCGAGCTGGGAGACATATTTTCTCTAATTGTGTGTGTGGCCCCTTTACGGATCTGGGGGCTGAGGGGGAAGAAGAGTACCCCTAGCATTGGCTTGGAGGTACCGACGAGGTCTCAATGGTCAGCAAGCAAGAGTGAGGAGGATCTCCAACAGTCGAAGAACGTCCCCGAGCTCAGCATCGTTGGTAACTATACCATTTTTAAGAATTGAGTTGTAATAAGATTTGAATGCACATGCTTAGTTAATTTTATTTTCGCAGTAGTTGTATTAGAATTTAGGATGTCTTGTAATTTCCTTTGATGACGGAGTACCATAGTAGGTATATTTATTTAGTGAGATTAGACTAAGGAAGAAAAAAAAAAATTCTCTTTTCCACTATCTTCCATCTACCCAATTTTTTAGGCTCCCATGCTTGGGTCTTTGTTAAATGAAGATATCTGGAGGTTTCAATGTTTAATGAAGGGTAGAAGTTAGTGAATTATTATTACCAATTTCAACCCTCATGGTCGTTTCCTTGGGTTGTTTCTCAACTTAAATTCCTTAAATGCCTGGTGTTTTTACTATTTTTTTGGGTTTCTCTTCCACCTCGGGATTTCTTAACACTAGTGTGTCTCGCCGCCCAAATCAAATATTTTCATCCAGACAAGATCGCTTCCAGTCCAACTGTTTTGGAACCTCCTTAATATCTCATTGGTTCTGTACCCCCTAGCCCAACGAATTTATTCTCTGTGATGTTGATCTCGAGTCCTACCCTCGTCATTTTTTCGCATAGCGTAAGTACCGAAGGAGGTACAAATTTTTCTGTGTTAGACACTTCTGGGCGATTGAATGGGCCCCTAATCTATCCCAACACCACCCTCACTTTCCCTCCATTGAGATTTTGTTGGCCAATGATTGTCTAAGAAATTGATTTACTTTTGCGCTTTCATACTTGGTGGAGTAGAATTGATTTAATAACCAATCTACTCTCGTGCCATAATCTTGTGAAAATTATGTCGTTTTAGAGCACGTCCTTTGCACGATCAATTTAATTGAAAATTATAGTTTCATCTTGATGTGTATGGATGGTCATGGGTGTAGTCTCTTCCTGCGTGTTTTCATGGTTTGACATGTGAATGCTAGCAATTAAATGCTTGGTGTCTTGAAAATAAGACATAGTGGACTACGTGGCATCTTATCTTGCATCGTTATATGAATGATGAATGATTAAGTGGTTAGCTCACTTGTGAAATGATTTTTATAATGATGCATGACTGGTTAAGTAATATTAATTACATGCGCACCTTAATTTAGTGGCATGTGATTGCTTCGTCATTCTTCCTTGCACCTCAGAATTAATGATAATTGTGTTGAATTCAGGTGATTGATTCACTCGCGCAATAAATTTCATTGTTGTTTAATCTCATGCCCTTGCTTAAGTTCACATGAGGATGTTTAGGGATTATTACTCTCACATGCAACGAATATTTAATGTTGATAATGATGATAGTTCCCGGTGCGCCATGTTTAATTGTGAGTTAGAATTGACCGTCCTTACGATATTGGTGGAGGGTTAAGATTTGTACTGTATTGCGTCATTTTTAATGGTAGAATGCAATGAAGTTGGGTTGTTGTTAATTAATATGTTAATACATTGATGTGTGTGCCATGATCCATGGTGTCAAGGTGTCAACCATGTTTTGTATTGGATTGTTAATACATTATTATTTTTTCATTAATTTGTGTGATTGATGTGTCGACAATGTTGTCGTTTATTATGATGTTTAAATTTTCCTAACCCAACCTTAAAAATAAAGAAAAAAAAAGGGTTGTTTTTTACCTATTGCATGTCGTTTGGTTGTCATAACGGTGGGACCGTTACATATGGTATTAGTGTGGGTTTAACCCTGCGACTGTGGATAGCCACACCTTCCACTGAATCAGGCCCTTGATTTATACTCAACACTAATTGAATTATTAACCTGTCCTTGTGGTAATCACAGTTAGAGGGTGTCATAGAGATTCACAACGTGGTGCCAGGGGAGGAGGCGCGACGCATACAGTCGCACTCTTGCTAGAGGGGTCCAACCCTCAAGGATAAGAACAAGTCTTGAGCATGAGAGGATTGTCATGTAGAATGCGTTGGGTCTGACAAGGTCCTTCCAGGGAAATGTTAGAGGCCATGACTAGCCATCTGTGCTGGGATAAGGCCAGGGCACTTGTACCCCTGAGGGTCTATAGCGTGGCCGAACCAATACTGGTAGCTTTCACAGAAAACTCTAGAGGGTTAATTTATAGAGTCCATGAGTGCCATGGATGACTCAACTGTTGAGGCATGGCTGGAGAGCTAGGTGATGTGCTTCATGCTTCATTATTTCAACCTGCATTACAAAGGTCCACATATGTGGTCTTCAGCTAAAGGGGAGAGCTCTTCTATGGAGGAAGATGCTCCTACCTCAACTAATCATGGTCGCCGAAGCTGTGTTAGGGGAATGTTTTGAGGAACAGTTTTGAGAGAAGTAATTTGTCATGGGAATTCATTGAGCTCCAACTCGATGAGTTTAGCATCTTATGACAGGGTGGTCATATGGTGTAGGATTATGAGACCAGATTTATGGTATGCCCTGCATCGGAACACAAAGAAGATAAAGATCAACAAGTTTGTGACTAGAATTAACTCCAACTTTAGTGCGAAGGTGAGGATATAAATGCCCCGGATGTTGCACGATGCAGTCCAATAGGCCTCTTGGATAAGGAATATTTGACCGTGGGAGTCTAGGCATGAGTCCTATAAGATTGTCTGGACTGACAACATATAGTGTGAAGTAGCATCAAACGTCATCCATAACATACCTCTTGGTATCAAGATATGTCTCTAGGACCCTTGTTCATGACACCTTGATGATAGGTTCCTTAGTAGAGGGATCCTTGCAGGGAACCACCACATCCACGGCAACACTGCTCGCAGCCACCATTTAATATTGTCAGTAGAACATACCATGATCTTAGGATGGTGGGACAACAAATTCTTTTTCAAGGCCAGGAGTACTCGACCTGATGTGGGCAATGGACATGTGGAGAGTCACCTTACCAGCAAGACTATCTGGTTGAAAGGGCTAGAGTGACCGAGTCAACAGGACACACTACCATGGTGGATATGGGAAAGGCCCATAGGATTCATGACCACGGTAAATAAATGCCAGGCTGAGCACCATTCCACAGTGCTTGAGGCCTCAGGTGCCATCACCAAATGAAATTTTATTATTTCTCTATGCTATGGAGAGCTCTAATTCTAGTACAACATTGAAGGGATTTGAGTAAGGTATTTGACAGGACAAGTTTAGATTCATCGATGTGGCTTCGGGTACCAACCAGATGGTTGGAGTAAGGGGTATGAATTGTCTCTTTAACCGAGGGATAGTGTAATGAAGTTCGACCTACCTCACGATCTTAATATCTTATAATGACATGATCAATATGGATTGGTGGAATCACATGATGTGATACTCAACAATAATATGAGGTGATTCATTTGGACCGATGATGAAGGAAAAATAAGTGTGATTATAGGAATAAAATATGGAGTATCCCCGACATTCATTTCTTCCCTACAACTACAAGCGAGCACACGCAAGGATGCAAGTTATATGCATACTTAATGTTGAACGTTAAGGGAATGGAAGAAGGATTAGAATAACTTCTTGCAATATGAGATTTTGTGGACATGATTCCCAAAAGAATTAACAGGTGTGCCACCCGAAGCCAAGATGGAATTTACCATCGACCTAAAACCTAGAACTGAACCAATGGAAAGAGAGACTTATCAGATGTCGACCCCTGAGTTAATGGAGTCGAAAGTGAAATTGAAGGAGTTGTTGAACCTAGGACGTATACATCCAAGTGTATTTCCTTGGGGTTCTCATGTTAATTTCATACAAGAGAAAGATGGGCATGAAGACTCTATTTGACTATCGTCGAGTATTCCTTGATGACATTTTGATATTTTCTCGGATGAAGGAAGATCAAAAATAAATTTTACACTTGGTACTACAGTGTTGTGAGAGAAGAATTTATGGGAAGTAGTCGCAAAGCTATTGAGGATTCATTGCTTAGGGCATGCTATCTCCAGCAAAGGCATCATTGATGATCTAATGAAGGTAGAGGATATTGTGGAGTGGCCTACGTCGATGAATGTCCCAAATGTGTGTATATTCATGGTTTTAGTGGGATATTATCGACAGTTCATTGAGGGTTTCTCATAGATAGAAAATTAGATTACGGAATTGCAAAAGAAGAAAAAGAAGTTCATCTGGACCATGAAATGTGTGGAAGCATTTCGAGGGCTCAAGGAATTGTTGACAATAGCACCAATGATAAAATTCCTTGGCATGCACAAGGGATTCTTGGTATGCACTGACACATCCAAGGAAGGCTTAGACAAAGTCTTGAGGAAATATGTTTGAGTGATTGCTTACATCTTGAGAACGTTAAGGAAGATTGAGGAGAACTATGTGACACATAGTTTGGAGTTGTTATACATTGTGTATGCCTTGATAATGTGGAGACACTACCTAATTAGATGGAAATTCAAACTAAAAACAGACCACTATGGTTTACAACACCCTTTTTTTTTACGGAAAATGACTTGAATGTGCAGCAAATGCGTTGGGAAGAACTTCTTATGGAGTACAATTTTGTGGTTTCTTACTTAAAGGGAACAATGAAAAGAGTAGAATATGAGTTGATTCGGAGACCAGACATATTTTCAAGTGATACCTCTTCAAACGAATCTATGTGAAAATATTCTAACTACAACACGATGGTGACTGGTATAAATAGGGTAAGGAATGTTTTTCTTCTGGGAAAGACACCATAATGGTACCAAAATTGATGGATATATCTTGGACAATGACAAATCCTTGTGATATAATAATCAGATTTACTTACATCCCAATGAAGAATTGAGAAGTTTGATCTTATGCGAAGCTCATAGAGCAATGTACGTGGATCATCCAGGAGTCAGGAAGATGAGGAATGACATTAAGACCTTATTCTTCTAGAAGGGATAAAGGCATACATTGTCAACTATGTGGCGAGATATCTAGAAGGTCGAAAGGTGAAGGTTGAACATAGACATACAACAGGATTGATACGACCAAACACTATTCTAGAATCAACATGGGAGGTCATTTTGACAGACTTCACTATTCAATTACCGCTGACGACAAGGAGGAACGACCCGATTGTCGTGAGAGTTGACACTCTAACGAAGAGTTCACATTTTTTCCTTGTGCGTACAATGCATATGGTGCCATGTATATATAGAGTTTATATTAGCAAGATGTTGAGACTGCCAGACGTACCAAACGAATCATATCCAATAAGGTATTTAGTTTTTGCAAGATGATTTTGGATGAGCTTCCTAAGAGGCCTTGGGAACACCACTGAAATTTAGTACAACATGTCCTTCAGATAGACGGGTTCACCAAAGGAACGAACCAATTTAGGAAGGTTTTGTTGCGTATGTGTGTGTTGGACCAACATAAACGTTGGGAATATTTCTGGCCACTAGACAAGTTTGCGTACAACAACAGCCATCAAAGCACCATTAATATGATGCCATTTGAGTTTCTTTATGGGGGATCATGTCAGATGCCTTTGAGTTTGGATCGACTTGATGATGGGTTCATGGTAGGACCATAAGCGATCCAAGAATATAAATAACAATTAAAAATGATACAAAAGGGGTGGAAGAAGCACAGGATTGACATAAGGGTTTGTCGATGTGCATCGCATCAACCATAATTATGAAGGGCCTGAAGGATATTCATGCCTCATTATTAGAGGCATTGCACGATGTTTAGCTTGTGTCCATGTGTGACTTTAGGTCAATGTTCCTATGCATGAGAGTGAATGAGTTCTTGGAAAATGTTGGGTGAGGGTGCGCTCACGGCGGAGCCAATCCACTTTCTGGAACGTCGCATTTGACAACTATGACATTGAACTGTCGATCAGGTCAAGGTTCAGTAGGAAAACTATAGTCCATAATCTGCTACCTTGGAGTATGCATATGATATGCATAATCAGTTTCCCTTTGTTGGTAACTAGACATTTAGATATTGTTAGATACTTTTTTTTTTCATTTGTATACTGCGAAACTTCAAGATGAAGTTTAAAACAAGAGGGGGTGTATGTAACATCCCTCTCTTGCACGCACCCAATGTGACCTATTCTTATGTACACTTGTATGAAAATGATTCAGTTCATTATATGATTGATTGATTCAATTATGGAGCATGATGATATTTGTGAATTTGATGATACATTATTTTATGTTATTTATATCGACAAGTGCTATTGACTAGATTTCCTGAGTGTGCAAGACTCTGGACATTTGAGGATGTTGATGGAATTGATGGATATACTTGGACTCCAGATCGAGTCAAGGATTAGATGCTTATGGTTTGAATGTTTTGATATTACATATGTGGCATATGAATAGATATTATGATGTTGATTGTTATCACTGACATGTTTCATTCATGCATGCAGGCTGGCGATAGCTTGCTAACCAAACTCACATTAGGAGTAAAGGGTTCATGCATAAGAGCTAGAGATATTGAGGGAGAGGTGTCCCAGCAGCCCTGCCACAGCCTACTATCACTCCCGCCATGGCTCAAACTGTAGGTTAACGATTACCTAGTTCGAGAGATCCACGATGTCATGAAGACATACTGTGACAGTCGCGCACGATGATTCTAAGGGGTGCGCAATAAAACAAGATCCTTATTCCTTAGAGGCCCTTAGTCTCCCAGAAGGTGGCCTGATGAAGTATTGACTCTAGGGGTTTGACATCTACCAAAATCAGTCAAAAGGCGAGTGGCACCCTTGGAGCACATAGTGCATCTTGAAGGACATGTCGCGCAAATAAAATAGGAATGCAAGCAAGTGGAACCCTTGGAGCACGTAGTGAATCTTGAAGGGCAAGTCGCACAAATAAAATAGGAATGAAAGCAAGTGGAACCCTTGGAGCACGTCGTGCATCTTGAAGGGCATGTCAGGATTTAAAATCTGGCAAGTTAATAAACCTAGTACATAGAAAACTATGCCTCCTTAGGACTTGGTCGGCCTTAAAATGAATGATGGTATGAGTAAAGTTTAATAAATAATTTGTTTCCCTTAAAAACTCTCACCTAACATAGTGAATTTAAAACCTAGGTCTAAGTAGAACATTGAACAAAAAAAAAAAAAATGGACATGTAACAAGAAGGGGGTAAATAAAATTCAAACATTAATAATTAAAGTGAAATTTTAATGAAGGATTAAATTATTAAAAGGGTAAATTGTTGTTTATGTCTAAAGTTGTTAATTTTGAACTTAGATAAAAAGGGGTACTTAAAGAAAAGGGGAATGTCTAACTTTATAGGAAATCTATCCTTTGGAACATTCTAATAGTGAACTCAACTAGGCTTTAAGTAAGGCATTAGTCATTTAAGAAATGTAAGGGAATAAAGGGACACCGAGGAGTGCTTTTAGGAACTCTTTTAGGTGGGTGAGCGAAATAGGAAAATTTGAATTAATTAATTAATTAATTTCTGGTGAAACTAAGGGATCGGGTGACATGTGTATGGGGGAGGTTTATCCTAAGTAAATTTAAGAAAAATAATATAATGAGGTTTTTGGAAACTAATCACTAAGAAAACTCTATAAAAAGGATGGCAGAGGAGGAATATGGATCACGCCTGGTGGGAGTAAGGTTACGCTAGCAATATTTTTCTAGACTAATTTTCCTTGTGGGAGTTGGGATGCCCAACGCAATTAGAGAATGGTATCTTGACCTTGTGAGGTGAGCTGGGAGCTATATTTTATCTGGTTATATGAGTGGCCCCTTTAAGGATCGTGGGGCTCAGGGGGAATAAGACTACTCCTAGCGTTGGCTTGGAGGTATCGGTGACATCTTAGCGGTTAGCCAGCGAGAGTGAGGAGGATCGCTGGAAGTCGAAGAATGTCCCTGAGATCAACATCGTCGGTTACGGTACCTTTTTTAGGAATTGAGTTGTAATCAGATTTGAATGCACATGCTTAGTTAATTTTATTTTCATCATAGTTGTATTAGAATTTTATATTTCAAATTGTAAGTTCCTTTGATGACGGAGTACCATAGTAGGTATATTTATTTAGTGAGATTAGACTAAGGAAGGAAAAACAAAACTTCTCTTTTCCACTATCTTCCATCTACCCAATTTTTTAGGCTCCCACACTTGGATATTTGTTAAATGAAGATGTATAAAAGTTTCAATGTTTATTGAAGGGTGGAAGTTAGTAAATTATTATTACCAATTTCAACCCTCGTGGTCCTTGCCTTGGGTGGCTTCTCAACTTAATTTCCTTAAATGCTTGGTGTTTTTACTATTTTTTTTTGTTGCTCTTCCAGCTCGGGATTCCTTAACGTTGGTGTGCCTCGCTACCCAAATCAAATGTTTTCATCTAGGTGAGGTTGCTTCCAGTCCAACTATTTTGGAACCTCCTTAATCTCTCACTGGTTTCGTACCCCATAGCCTAATGAATTTATTCTTTGCTTTGTTGATCTCGAGTCCTACCGTCGTCGTTTTTTTGCATAAGGTAGGGGATGAAAGAGGTGTGAATTTTTCTGTGTTAGATACTTCTGGACGATCGAATGTGTCCCTAAAATATCCCTACACCACCCTCACTTTCCCTCCATTGAAATTTTGTTCCAGTTCGGGATAAAGATCTGAGCAGAGCAATCATGGTCTCGATTACGACCCTCGTGACCCAGCTTGTGCATTCATGCTATACCAAGGATCCATGTGATTGGGTCCATTGATTCTTCTCTATAGGTTCAAACAATGGTGGCATTTCACTTAGAAATGATGGAGTAAGCTCTAGTTGTGAGCACCAGTTCTTAAGAGTCAGTTTGTAGTTGAACTATCTGTAGAGTCTAGTTGTTTTTGGTTTGCATGTAACCGACTGAGTAGAGTCTTTTCCTATTTAAGAATGTAATCAATCTTCATTGAATAATAGATAAGTGAGTGTATAATCACTGGGTTTTTGTTTTGCATATTTTAACTTGGTATCAGAGCCACAGGGAGAGGTGAAAAAATTCATAGAGGTACGCAGGTCCCTCCTCTAGAAGGGTGCGGCGGCACACTACTCGGCCTTTCGGTTAATCGAAAACTTAGAAATTTATGGGGTCGAAATTCAGTTACAGTGAGGAAGGATTTAACGATTTTCACACCCAAGTCATTCATAAGGTGTGGACTCCCCGCAGTCGACTAGAGTGTGAGGTACGGAAACCATAGTGTTTATGCATGCGTGGATTTGAAGGCAAATATTCAATTTAAGTTTGCATGTGTGGGTTTGAGATGGATTGTTGTGTGAGTGGGTGAGTGTACGGGAGATAGAAACAGTCTTGCATTAATTCATGCATGAGCCAATCATTGCGGTGAAAGTGGAGTGTAAGTTTTTTTTGGAAGCGTTGAAAGTTCAAAGAGGGTGCCACGATTTCTTAAGAAAATCATGAGTTATGGTTATAAACATTTGCATGCTAGTTTGGTGGAGCGTGTAAGTTTTTTTTTTTTTTTGGAGTGATTTGGTGCAAATCATAAGTTTTACATATGTGCGAGTTGAGGTATAAAGTTTTACATGAGTTGAGAGTTTCCTTTTATATGTGAGAATTTTACATATGTGAGTTTTGGATTATTTGAGAGTGAGGTATAAAGTTTTTATTAAAGTAGAGTCTTCTTATGATAATTATTAATAATTATTAAATATCATAAAGGTGGAGTGGAGTTATGAAAGGATGAAGCATCATAACTAGTGAGGTGATTATTTAAAAGTGGATATTTTTTATATTAAGGTCCATGCATGATTTAAATGTTGATATATGCATATGAGGTGGTGTTATGATTTAAAGGTGGATGCATTCATGATTCAAGTTGAGTAAAAAGATAGAGTTGGATCAGTGGATCCGAAGGTAGAGCGATGGACTACTCAACACAGGAGAAAACTCAATAGAAAGTTGCCGATCCTTGGTGATTCACTTGCAGAGACTAAATTGCAGCAATGGTGAATCTGATGGCAGAGACCTACCTCAATGAATCCAACAAGTTAGATGTCTCAAATTTCATTAACTAGAAATTCAAGATGCAGACGCTCATGGAGGGCTATGGTGTCTGGAACATTGCGAAGGGAACTGAGCTAAAACCTGATGCGGCTGCAGGTGTGATAATAACATAGATCCAATATTGGGAGAAGCGTGAAAACAAGGAAAAGGTATTGTTGCACATATCAGTTAAAGATAGCATAATTCCACATATTAGAGACACTACAAATTCTACTGCAACATAGAAAACGTTTAAAGAATTGTATGAAACTAGCAAAGAAAATCACATTTTGTTCCTGAAAACTAAATTGCTAGGCATTAAAATGGATGGAAATGAATCTGTTAGTTCATTTTCGGTCGTATTAAAGAAGTGAAAGACAATATAGTAAATATAGGGGAAACTGTTTCCAACACTGACCTAGTCACTATTACCTTAAATGGCATGCTAGAAGATTATCATATGTTCATAACAGGTCTCGCAGCAAGGGCGAAACCTCCCATGTTTGAAGAACTGACATGTATTTTACTACAAGAGGAAGAGAGGTGCGGGAATCTAAAGCCTCAGAATAAATATTTGGCATTGTGGTCACATAAGAGATATGCGAGAGGGAGATCAGGAGAAAGAGGTAGAGGAGGTAGTTCATGGCAGAGAGGCAGTTCATGGAAGAGAGGCAGTTCATCACAGACAAGACAATATCCAAATCAAGGTATGCAATCTGACAGGAATGAGTCAAAAGGGTTTTTTTTATTGTGGTCAACCTGGACATATTGTTAAAGACTATCATACGAAGAAGAACAATGAGGCTAGGAATAAACCTAGAACACATTCAGGTCATGATGCAGAAAAATCGTCCATTCGTGATCTCAAATTATTTATTGCTAGTGATGATATTGATGAACCCCCAAATTTTAAATCACGAGATCTTAGGCTATTTGTGTCTAACACTGCTTTATCTACTGAAACATATGATTATGATGCCTAGTTTGTGGACTCTAGAGCATCGGTACATATGACTTGTAATAAGAAATGGTATGCTAATTTTAAAGAAATGCAAAATGGTGCCAACATATATCTTCGAGTTGACCTCGTTGATCAGATCAAGGGATATGGAGACATTCCTGTGAAATTTTTGAATGGTACAATTCGTCACACTCACATTGTTGTTTATGTGCCAGGGAAAAAGAAAAAAATTATCTCTGTGTCCACCATTATAGATAAGAACTTGAAGGTTGAATTCTTCAAGAATTATTGCATAGTGAAGGATTTGCTAGACCACTTCCAAAATGTTGCAACGACAATGAGAGAAGGAGGCCTATACAAACTTGATGTTACCAACAAATCACATCACGCACTAACTTTTGCAACTATGCCAACAACGATTCTTTGGCATCAAAGGTATGGCCACATAAATCATCCTGATTTATTGTTATTACAAAAAAATAATATGGTTGAACTACTTCCCATGTTAAATAATGAGAAGGTTTCTTGTGATCGATGTGCATTAGGAAAGATGCACAAAGATGAATTCCCCCCTAATCCTGATAAGAAAAATAGAGATGTGTTAGATCTTGTACATATCGATGTTTGTGGGCCTATGCAGACTAGGTCCTTATGAGGTGCATTTTACTTTCTATTATTTATTGATGATTGCAAGAGATATACATGGGTTTACCTCCTTAGAAGAAAAAGTGATATTTTCAAGTACTTTAAGGAATTCATAACCATGGTGGAAAAGAAGACAAGAAAGTCCATCAAAATCCTCCGTTCAGATAAAGGGGGAGAGTATAAATCAGGGGACTTCAACAAATATTGCAAAGATCATGGAATAGTACAACAGTTTATAGTACCGCACACTCCATAGCAGAATGGAGTCGTTGAAAGGAAAACCAAAACGCTAGTAGAGTGTGCATGCAGTATGATGAAAGGTAAGAATCTCTTATATGCATTTTGGGTTGAAGCCATAAATACTGCATTTTATTTAAAGAATAGAAGTCCAACAAGGTGTCTTGATGGAGTTACTCCTTTCGAAGCCTTGTATGGGTCCAAACCTGCAGTTCATAATTTGAAAGTATTTCGGTGTAAGGATTTTTCTCATATTCCAAAGGAGAATAGGAGGAAATTGGATGCTAAATCCATTCAATGTATTTTCATTGGGTACTGTTATGAATTTAAAGCATACAAACTATTTGATCCTGCTACTCACAAATTATTTGCAAGTAGAGATGTACTTTTCCATGAGCAGGAAGAAAGAAATCATGACGACAACAATCATGAGGAATGGCAGAGACTTCTTGATGAAGTTGTTAAAGAAGAGCAGTAGTAGCCACCACAGCAACAACCACCATAGTAGAAGCCATCACCGTAGTGACAACAACAGCAACAAGGACTTAGTGATATGGACAATTCAAGCAGTCACAATTCACCTAGAGGTGAAGACAGATCTTCACAAAGAGGGGAGGAAGATAATCAGTTGAGAAGATATTCACGACAGATTCAGATTCCTGAGAGGTATAAAGACTATTCCCTAATGAGTATCATTTCAAATGCCATATAACCCATGATTTTTGATGAAGCTAATGAACATGATGAATGGAAAAATGGAATGGAGGAAGAATATGAATCTATAATGAAAACCAATACTTGGGAATTGACTGAATTGCCTAAACATAGGAAGCCCATTGGATGAAAATGGATATACAAACCCAAGTTTAAATCAGATGGTAGTATAGATAAGTATAAGGCTATACTGGTGGTAAAGGGGTGTTCACAAACAAAAGGTATTGACTATGCTAAAACATTTGCACCAGTAGCTAAATTGAATACTATCAGAATGTTAATTGCTTTAGCTACAAAGTACCATTGGAAGCTACACTAGTTAGATGTTTAATCTTCACGTTTGAATGGTGAGATAAAGGAAGAGGTTTACCTTACTCAATCTGAAGCGTTTGTGGAAAAGGGGCAAGAACACTTAGTGTGCAAGTTAAAGAAATCATTGTATGGACTAAAATAGGCACCCAGGTCATGGTAGGAGAAGATAGGCACTTTCTTTCTTCAACAGGGTTCTATGAGGAGCAAAAGTGATCCAAATTCGTATACCAAATTTGATGAGTAGGGGTATATAGTATTGATTTCCTTATATTTTGACGATTTGATAATTACAGAAAATGCAGAGAAAATAATTGATGAAATCAAGCAGCACTTACTGCCTAGGTCTAGAAGTTTGGAGAAATGCAGACCAAATTTTTTTTTGTCAGAGTAAGTATGTCAGAGAAATACTTAAGATATTTAAAATGGATTAGTGTAAGTCTTCTAGTGTTCCCATGCAACAGATTATGAAACTTTCTTGTGATGATGGTTCGAAGGAGGTGAATGGCACTGTGTATAGACAGATGGTGGGCAGTCTGAATTATCTTACCACAACCAAGCCTGATATTTCATATTATGTGAGTTTGTTAAGTCATTTTATGGAGAAACCTCATTAAATCCACTGGAATTTAGAAAAGGAAGTACTCATGTATCTAAAAGTAACACTTGATTATGGTATTAAATATATTGATCCATCTGATGTTGAGTTAATAGGTTATTCATATTCTGATTGGGCTGGCAATCTGGATGATCAAAGATCAACCATTGGATATGTGTTTGGCATTAGATATGGGTTTGTTTCCTAGAGAAGTGAAAGGAAACCTATTGTATCTTTGTCGTCTACTGAAGAACAATATAAAGCCTTGTGTGCAACAACTTGTGAAGTTGTTTGGTTAATAAGACTTCTTCAAGATGTTGGAGAGGAATGACAGGAACCTATGATGATCAAATGTGATAATCAAAGTTCAATCAATATTGATAAGAATCCAATTTTTCATGCAAGTACAAAGCATGTTAAATATCAGTTTCATTTTGTTAGAGAAAAGTTGCAGTCAAATGAAATAGCTCTTATGTATTATAATACTAGTGAAAATGTTGTTGATATTTTCACTAAGCCTCTTGGAAATATTAAGTTTGAGCCTCTTAGGGAGATGTTAGGTGTAGAAGTCAATCCATTCTCCATTAAGGGGGAGACTTGGAAATAATGGAGTAAGCATCAATTTTAAGTGCCAATTCTTAAGAGTTAGTTCGTAGTTGAACTGTCTGTAGATTCTAGTTGTTTGTGGTTTGCATGTAACCGACTCAGTAGAGTGTTTTCCTATTTAAGAATGTAATCATTCTTCATTCAATAATAAAGAAGTGAGTGTAGCCTCACCATGTGTTTGTTTCGCATATTTTAACTATTTCCTGGTGTTAAGAACTAAATTCTTCTCCCCTTGGTGCAACCACCATACCCAGGATTCTATGCCTCATCGTCTGCCTCCACAGACTCTAGGATTCTAGGATAGCTACTTGCCATGAGAGTGTCTTGGGTTTTACCCCAATGAGAGCCTCCTCTGTTGAGAATATCTTCTGAGATACCCTTCTCTGCTTGGACCTTCTTATAATTTGCTTGTCCCTCAAAACTCAGATTCTTGTAGAAGAACACCAACAATTTTTCTTAAGGCACAAGACTCCAATTTTTCCCCAACTCCACTCAACAATTTTAACTGTGCATGCCCAACGTTTTTCCCATTGGCTCAGTTCCTTGTATGCGTGTGCTATCCCTTCCTTTTATTCCTTCCAGATCTTAGTGGTTGGCAGGTGATATCTACTGAGCCAATCCCACCATCGACCTTGGCCTCTCTGATTCACTCTACATTGAGTTATCTTGCTTAACCTTGATTTTAGATGTGATAGGATTATAGCTAGTTGTAAGTTCTACTGTCTAGATCTTTGGTAAAATTCCTAATTTATTGTGAAATTTCGTGTCTAATATTTCAGTTGATTGATGCTAAAAATGATGAAAAGTATGATTAGCAATCGAAGCAATGGTTGGGAAATGGTATATGTTCAAACCGTATAAGAGACTCAAGTACATCGAACACAAAAACAAGAAGTGGAACAAGGAAATATTTGGGAACATAAACCAAGCAACACAAATTATCAAGGATAGAATGAGGATACTCTAGGAACTCTGCATATATGAAGGTTACACAGAGGATCAGAAAAAGGAAGAGATCCAAGTGACCTAGGAATGGGAAGCATTATTCCAGCAACGAGAAACTCTATGGTGCCAAAAGTATAGAATCGAGTGGCTAAAGGAAGGGGAGAGGAATACCAAGTTTTTTCATTGAACCACCATTGCAAGAAGAACCCACAATAAAATCCTGAAAATTAGGGATCAGGATGGAATTGAAAGAGAATCCCACAAGGAAATTTAAAATACATTAGTCAATCACTTCTAGGGGATAGCCTATGAACCCAACCAATACAGAACTGAGGCCATACAAAGGATAACTCAGCACATCCCTAGGCTGGTAACAGAGGAACAAAATATCAATCTAAACAAACCCAAGAAAAAGGAGGAAATCCACCAAGTGGTCTAGGAGATGCCCAATGGAAATGCCTTAGGTCCACATGGCTTCACAGTAGAATTTTTCAAAGCCTGCTGGGAAGTGTCTAAACATCATGTTTATGGGGTGGTGGAAGACTCCATACATTCGGCCTTTGTCTTGAAAGCGTTAAATTCCACAATGATCACTCTAATCCCAAAAGAAAATGAAGCAAGGACCCCAGATCGCTACAAGACGATAGATTTATGCAATGTTGTTTACAAGACAATATCCAAAGTCATATCCAACAAACTGAAACCACTCCTACCCACATTGATTTCACAGAAGTAGGCAGGTTTCAAAGAAGGAAGACAAATATTGGATAACATCATCCATGCCCATGAACTTATACACACACTAAAAAGACAAAGGACAGGGGGATGATAATCCAAATTTACCTAGCGAAGGATTACGACAAGATTAGTTGGCACTATATGGCCAAAACATTGGAAGCCTTTGGGTTTGAACATCAGTGGATCAACTAGATTGTCAATCTAGTCTCAACGACAAGCTACTCGCTCCTAATTAACGGAGCCCCAACAAAACTCTTCTGGCCTTTGAGAGGCATCAGACAAAGAGACCGGTTGTCCCCCTTCCTATTCATTCTGATGATGGAAGAGCTCAATAGAAGCATAAAAAGAACAACTACAACAGGGGAAATAAAAGGAATTAAACCTTTCGAATACTATCCAACCTCCACACACCAACAATTCATTGATTACACCCTACTCCATGACACACCCACGGTCAAGGAATAAAAAAACTATAAAAGAATATTATAAGACTTTGGGGAAGCCTCAGGGGTAGAGATCAACCACTTCAAATCCATGATCTATTTCTTCAACACTAATCCTGCAATTCAAAGAAACCTAGCCAACATTTAGGGGTTTGAGCTCAAAACTCTCCCAACGAAATACTTGGGAATTCCCTTGATGGACAGAGCTTGCAAAATGGAAACATGGGAAGGATTGATCAACAAACTGCAAGAGAGGGTAAAAAATTGGACTTATAGAGCTCTCAACTTGACAGGGAGGTTTATCCTCACCAAAGCGGTCCTACAAGAAATTCAAAGAGATTTCCTATGGCAAGCTACTGAAAATAAAAATAAATGGGCCCTCATAGGTTGGGAGAAGGTTTGTTGACCAAAAGCAAAAGTTGAACTCGGGTTACAAGACCCACAGGTAACCAACAAAGCCTACGGGGAAAAAATCTGGTGGAGATGGGTCAAAGACAAATCAGTACCATAGGAAAACCTCTAGAAGGCCAAGTATGCCTAAGCATCAATGATCAAGATTAAATTTGACTCATGGGAAAAATGGATGGATCAACCATTTAGAATCTTTCCTCGTGCAATAAGAACTGGATTCATAAAAAAAGCTTCTCGGAAGTCAGAAATGGTCAAACTGCCAGATTCTGGGAGGACGCATGGCAACAGGAACCCAGAATGGAAAATCCAGATAGGGAGGAGCTCCAACAGGAAATGACAGTGCAAGGAAAAACAATAATCTATCACTACTGAAGCCAAGAAACGATAGTGACAGATGGAGGACTTGGGACAAACTCAATCCAAAAAATAGAGACTGTATCGCAACTCTAGAGAAAGAGGTGGAAAAGGAATTGAAGAAAAGGAAAATTGCAGTCTCAGAGGATGAGGATAAATTAAGGTGGGCTAGGGAAAATGCTGGGGAATTAAACTTAAAAGAAGAACATTATTACATCATGGAACAGGATCAAGAGGACCCAGTGCAATAGTGGGGAAAGATCTAGAGCAACCCCCAATGACCAAAAATCAAAATTTTCAAATGGTTAGTTCTCCACAACGAAATTCTAACCTGGGAAAACCTGAGGAAAAGGGGTTATATAGGCCCTTTACGTTTCCACCTCTATAAAGATAAGGAGGAAACAACCAATCACCTCCTCAATGAGTGCAGTGACACAAAAAAACTATGGGATTGGGAAAAAGGAATCTATCACCAGTCCAATAGAATCTGGGGAAACATCACTGTAACCATCAACAATTGTTATGAGAGCTACAACGAAAATGAAATGGTGAACCTCTGTTGGAACCTAACGTCGGGGATGATCATCTTGGAAATATGGAAGGAGAGGAGTCGACACATATTCAGGAATGAAAGCCTATTTGAAGGAAATCTCAAGGAATCAATTATCTCACAAATAAGAGAAATGGTGCAGAGATGCAACTATAAGAAGGAAACAACGCAATGCACAGATCATGACTCCCGCATCATGGAGTTTTTTCACGTAAAAAAAAGGTGTAACAACACAATGGTAGGGAGGGATCCACAACTACAACTAGGAGACCACAATTGGACCCCTCGCTCCATTAGGGCTCCTCAAATTAAATTTTGACGAGGTGGAAAAAGGAAACCTAGGAGTGGCAGGGATGGGAGGGGTGATCAGAGAGAGTGATGTTAACATCATCCAGCTGTATGTTGGGAGTATGGGAAACTCAAATAGAAACACAACAGAATTTGGAGCCTTGGAGCTTGGGCTTGAAATCCTAAGGTGCGAAAGGATGAGAAACATTATCGTGGAAGGTTTCTCCACCCTGGTCATCAATATGATGAAGAGACTCCAGAATGGTACTAGATTGGGAAAGGTTCAAAGACACTGGTGCATGTCTCTCTCCCTACAGAAAATATAGGAGAATCTGGAAACTCTGAATATAGTGGAGTTTCACTAGGTCTACAGGTCAGTGAATGGTCTGGCAGAAAGACTAGCTAACGAGGGGGTTGGCAAGGAAGGTTTGGAGCTAGACACTACCTAGATCAGCCTCCCGAATGACCAACTTCGAAAAGACTGCATCCACCTAGCAACAAAAGACCATGACGGTAGGTTAAACAAGGAAGGTCACATCAAGAAGGGTAGTGCAAAGCCTCATGGTAGGCATGCAGGACCTAATAAGGATATGATTTCCGAACACTCGGTCACCAATGACCATACAGGATCAACATAAATAATCGGCGGGAGTACTGAAACAAGACCCTTGTGATAGAAATAATTACAGGGAAAGCACGTGGGAAAGTACAGAGCACAAATCACATGCAAAATGTGACGGAAGGCATGAGGGAGTTACATGGTTCATAATGGATCCTCTAGGCCAAAGTATAGGTATGAAGAGAAGAATAGTAGTATCTCAAGTGAGTAAGGGCAGGGACCTCCATAGGGATAAATCACGAGTCACCATGATCATATGAGTCGCCACTGGGAAAAAGGATGGGAGGGATCAGCACTACAGACAAGCCATGATTGGAAGGACAAGATCACAGTAGGAGAAGATCAATAAGAGGAAAGATGATAGGAATAGCCATAAATAGAAGGAGCGCAATGGTAGGGGCTACCACAGATAGGAGGGCAGGGAAAGGAAGAATCCCTATGAAGTGAGGTAGAGGCCGAGGAACGAGAAAAGGAGTTGTGGTAAACCAAGCAGGATGGTGAGAATAAAGCACATGCAAAGGAAGAGGAATCCCCTTGGAAAGGAAGTTCTAAATAGTCCACGATGAGTGTCAAGAAGGGAGCAGGCAGAAAAATATGTGGAGGGCACCTTCCAAACTCTGGTTTTGCCGAAACGAAAAGTGACCATCACCCGTTGGGTAAAGGAAATCAAAGAAAAACACAAAGGCAAAGCT
>JZKD02S1754433.1:415606-428579 GCA_000966675.3 Picea glauca
TCTTTGTGTTGTTCCAACCAATCCATCCCAATAATCATATAATAAGACCCTAGTGGTAGGATGTTCAGATTGGTCCTTATCTTTTGACCATCTAAGATGAACTCAAGGTCAGAAAGAAAGTTAACTACCTTTCTTTTAGCACCTGTTGCTAGTTGTACAAGACATGATTTTTCATGCTTTTATTTCTTAAGTTTATTCGACTCTACTACATCAGGAGGAATATAACTTAATGTAGCTCCAGGGTCAATTAAAACAGAAATTTGGGTGTCATGGATTTTACCTTCGAATTGTACCACCAAGGACTAGTGGTCAGTTTGTCGATCATCTATGGCTGCATTTATCCGATGCAAACTTCTACCCATGTAACCCACAGTCGAGGCTTCCTGCAAATTGTGAACAATAGTTCTGTTTGCTGCAATTAAACGTGGATAGTTCCTCCTTAGATGAGGCTCTTCACACTCCCAACACTTTAACGTCTCGTGGGAGTTGTCCCCAAACTTCTTCATTCCCAGGTTTACTGGTTTATCGCTACCTTGCGTGTTTGGATGATTAGAGTGAAAATCCTTCCTTGGGAAGCTTTTTTCTGCATTCTGATAAGGAGTTGGCTGATATCCCCTCTTCCACTGGTTTATTCCATCCTGCTTCTTATCCTTCTAGGTCTCGGGCAACTCTACCCACTGTTTATACTGGTCATAGCACATTCATGCTTTCCTAAATGCCTCACTCAAGGATTTGGGGTTGTCAAACTCAATTCTGTCCTTGTAGAACTATGGTAAACAACTTAAGAATCACTGGATTTTTACCTTATCCTCCCGAATGTATGGTACGAACCTTAGTAGTTCCAGGAATTTATTTATAGGGTCCTCCATCGTCATTTGTCCGAGTTGTAACTCATAGAATTCTTTCGTCTTCCTTTCATAATAGCTTCCAGAATGGTATTATTTCTTAAAATACTTCTTAAATTCAAACCATTCCAACTATTTCTCCTTTAGGCCCTTGGCCAATTTTAGGTCCTGCCACCAAATGCTGGCCTTCCCCTTCAGATTGTAGATGGCCATTCTAACCTTCATGTTGCTGGAATAGTTGTATATTTGGAAGTATTTTTTGATGTCCAACAACCATGCCTCAACTTATTCTCCTGTCCTAGATTCTCCATCAAAAGTAGCTGGTTTAATCTTTTTAAATTCTCCTTCAAGGTGGTCTGTTTGTTTTCTTTTTCTGTCTGGTATGGTTTTGTCTTTGGCTGAAGGTGTCATTTTAGACGAACTGTCTCCTTTTTCTGTTTTCGCACCAGAATTCTTGGAGGCCCTTTTCCTGACCTCTTCCTCATGGTTATCATCTTTTGGAATTTTCTTGGTTACTATACTACGCAGTAGGACTTCATTTATCTCTTGTTGTTCCTGCTGTGCCTTCTTCAATTTTTCATTGTCGGCCTTGAAAACCTATAGTTCAACAATAAGGTTCCTAATTGTTTCCAACACCTATGTGGGTGAGATTCCATCACTGTTATGTCTTGGATCTCTAGGAGGTCCTTGTTGCAGATTCTCTTCCACCCTGATTTCTGCACCTTCTTGAGCTGCCATTATTCAACACAAAACATAAAATCTTTCTATTTTTAATCCACAAGATTTATTAGTTTTTTCATAAATCAGAATATATACTAAGCAATTAATGTGGCCCTGTTCAGGCCCAGTGTTGTAACTTTTTCTATGATACCATATGTAATGAACCTCAAATTTACCATAAAAAAAAAATTCTATGACACAATTCAACTTTGTTTAAGCTTAGATTTTTAAGAGAAGGCAAGATTCAATTCGATCCAAATGATATTATTACACCAGTCTAGTTTAATTCAAATAGGAAATTGTCAAATTAATAAGTTTTTCACACTTAGTTACGCTTGTGATTGCAAGTCTAGATCTTCATGACTACTCAAACAGTAGCTGACTTGACTATCTGCTATGTGCACACGTAAAGGTGATAATTATCATTTTACTATATAAAATTCGCTTTAACTCTCTATTAACGTCTGTACTTAATTCCACCTACAATTAAGCATATATCTATATCTTCTACATATAATAATTTAGGTACTGGTCATTCCCCATACACAGTGACCTGTAATATGAACTGTTATTATTATACTCCTATCCAGGATGAAGATTATCCAACGTTTTCTACCATTAGATTCATTATAGTATTGGATATGTTCCTATAACAATAATTCCTACTATGTTCCTACAACTTTGTGAAGAAACAGAGGTCAATTGGGTTTCAGTGATCACAAGTGCTGAATAAAACAAATGACATTGTTGTTTGCCAAAATGCAAAATATGGAATGATTGTGGGCCAGCATTTCGGGGTTTTGGGATTCGGGGTTTTGCGAGTACAAGAGTCGGACATCAACACACAACGTTTCCCAAAATTGCGAGAAGATGCTGGGCACTTCGGGGTTTCAGGCTTCGGGATTTCATGAATACAAAAGTCAATCATCAACACACAACAACTCCCGAAATTGGGAAAGGTGATCAATACATCGGGAATTCAGAGTTAAGGATTTCGCGAGTGTAAGTGCCCAAACAACGAGGGTTTCAAATTCCTAACATCCAACATAAACAAACTTCCAAAAAATGAAAAAAACGAAAAGTTGGGACCCGCATTTCGGGGTTTTGGGGTTTCGGGGTTCGGAACTTCGTGAGTTCAAGTGCCCCAAACCTCTTATGTAACCAACTTCCGAAATGTTAAAAGAGGAAGCTTCGGGGTTTCAGGGTTCGGAACTTCACGAGTTCAGAATCCATACATCAATATACACGAACCTCTGAAAGGCAAAAAGAAAGTTGAACTAAGTTTTCCTATTGAAAAAGAATTAAGGTAATAATTCAATCAAAACGCAAAGGAAGAGAGTACTCCGCTTCTACTGTAACTCTTCACACTATTTTCATCACTCCCTGCTCTTTATCCTTTGCGGGTACTCTTGATTTTCGTTTTCTGGGAGAACTCTTACTTTCGTTTCTGGGAGACTGAAGGTATAGAAGGATACAATATACCTTTACCTCATGCAATTCCGAAATCCTAAGGACTTAGGAATTTTACACGCACAGAAGGGCACAAAGGATAAAATTTTCTATGTAAGGTAAATTCTATAATATTCACTTAGAGCCCCTTTTAATCAATGCATTAAATGTCAACAGTACTAGATCTGTGCATCTATGTAAATACATGATTAAGAATATCATTCCATCAGAGATTGGTCATTATAAATGATGTTCTGAGGGATCTGATCTTGTTTTCTTGGGGATTTATCTACAGAGACGATTTGCCTCATTGTAGTTAATCTCCTCCTTTCCTTCCTTACTTATAGAAATATAATTGCAGTTTTCCATGACATATATTCCCCACAACAAACAAAAATGGAAAATGTTACAGTTTTGATTTGATCAATACAATGCATCAGAAAAATCATTCAGATAGAGAATGGAAATCATTCCAGTTCAGATTTAATATGACATCGAAATAAAAACATAGGCATTGATAATCGATAGAGGTAGATCAACATATCTGAATCCAATCCACGGAAAGACAAAGGGAAAAACCATGTTCCTCCCAACCATAGAACAGGGCAGCCAAGGTCACTTACCTGATTCACCCCCTAGCCTGACCATGAATCCATGAGGATGAACTTTGAAACTCCTCCTCAACAATGTCCTTCAATTCCAACAGTTATCCTCTTGCCTCACACTTACTCAATAGTGCTCATAACAACAAGACAAATCTATTTTCACTAAGCTCCTCTTGCCTCACACTCAATCCAAAGTGATCATAACAACAAGAGATCTCAAAAATC
The DNA here is from genome assembly GCA_000966675.3 of Picea glauca. Lineage (NCBI taxonomy): Eukaryota > Viridiplantae > Streptophyta > Pinopsida > Pinales > Pinaceae > Picea > Picea glauca. Next base: position 419,451 of record JZKD02S1754433.1, read on the forward strand.
TTTTCCCAACATACTTGGTAGCGTCCTGCCTCCTCACATATGCTATTTATCAAATTTTTTTATTTATTTTTTGCCGAGTTCTTTTCCCTCCTTTGAGGATTTTTGCAGCTTTCTTAATCCCTGATTTTCAGGGGCTGCCAGTGGCCAACTCTCTGATTTTCCACTTTTAATAATCAGCCAAGAGGCAGTTCCAACTTGTTCCCCACTCATGGAGTCATGGTCAACTGATTTTTAACACGACTGTTCCATTTGTCCTCCTGCAGTTAATATAAATATTCTGTTGTCATAAAAGTGTCATAGTCAAATAGTTAGTTGAGTCCAAATAGATCTCTGCCCAACAATCACAATAATTAAATACAATTATTAAATTCAAAATTAAAAATTTCCATAAATGGCAAAAATTTTCCAGATTTGAATTTGCCAAAAACGGAAATAAATTTCCAGCACACAAAAATAAAAATATTTTATTTTTGGGGGTTGTCACATGAGGTGTTTGTGTTTTTATGTGTGATGAATGTTCATTTTCTTAATGTTTTCTGTGTATATTTATGGATGTTGTAGATGTGAAAGTAGGCTACATTTGACACATACACAACTATATCCTTAATAAGAGGAGTTGATGTAGGTGATTGTTCCTCGAATTCAGGTGTTCTATTTTCACACATTTCAACAATCTCCACCTTGACCACAAATTTATATGATTTCTTTCTCATTATTTTATTCTATCATTTTTTCTGCAAGTAAAGAGAAGCCAAGCACCATCATAGATTCTCTAAAAGTACTAGTTTTGTGAACATGTCTACAGAGTTCTCTATTGTATGAACTTTTTAAGAGAAAATATGCCTTCATCGATGGCCTGTCTTACAAAATGGTACTTAATAGGAATATGTTTTGTTTTACTATGGTAGATTGGATTCTTGGCCGAGTGAATAGGACTTTGATTATCACAAAGTAGCTTTACTTTGTCCTTCATCCTTCCAAACTCAAGAAACAATCCTTTTAACCAAACCACTTTTTTGCAAGCATGTTAAGAATCTATGTATTCTGCTTTTGTAGTGGATAAAGCAGTAATGTTATGTAGCTTTGACATCCAACTAATATCTCCACCTGCAAGATTAAATACATATCTTGACGTTGGCCTCCTCTTGTCCAAATCACCTATAAAATCAGAATCAACATATCCACAGACTAAGTCACAACCACTATTATAGGTGATACAGTAATCACTTATGCCCCTTAAATAACGAAGCACCCATTTCACTACTACACAATGTTCTTTACCTAGATTTTCCATATATCTGTTGACAACCCTAACTGCATGTGAAATGTCTGGTCTTGTACTAACCATAGCATACATTAAAATTCCTACTACATTAACATATGATATTTGAGACATATGCTCCTTTTCTTCTTTTGTACTAGGACATAAACTTGAAGAAAGATTAAAATGGGAAGAGAAAGGTACTGAAACTAGTTTCACACTATTCATACCAAAACTCAAAAGTATTTTCTCAACATACTTATATTGTGACAACCAAATAATACCATTCCCCATGTCTCTGAATATCTCCATGCCCAAAATTTTCTTTGATGCTACTAGATCTTTCATATCAAATGTCCTAGCCATTTGAGCCTTTAACTTGTTGATCTCAATTATGTTTTTTCTTGCTAAAATCATATCTTCAACATACAATACTAAGATAATGAATATGTCATTATTTTTTTTTTTTAAATAAGCACAATGATCATACTCACTCCTTGTATAATTATGGATCATCATGAAAGAAACAAATTTCCTGTACCATTGTCTGGGAGACTACCTCAGAACATACATTGATTTCTTTAGCTTGCAAAGAAATTTCTTGTTGTGGTTCTAAACGAACCGTTTAGTTTGTTCCATGCAAATATCCTCATCCAAATCTCCATGTAATAAAGTAGTCTTAACATCTATCTTCTCTAACTCGAAATCAAGTGATGCAACTAATGCTAACACAATTCAAATTGAAACAATCTTAAGAACTGGTGAAAAAATATCATGAAAGTCAATACCTTCTTTATGAGAATATCCTTTCACAACAACATTGCTTTGTACCTTTCTACCTTATCATCAACACCCTTCTTCATCTTGTAAACCCACTTGCAACCTACATTTTTCCTGTCTCTTGAAAGTTCTACGAGGTCCCATGTAGAATTCCTCTCTAATGCATTCATTTAATCCTTCATTGCTTCTTTCCATTTTTCACTATTATAACCCTCCACATATTCCTAATAGCACGAAGTTTCATCATCATCAGTACTTAAAGAAATTGATGAAACAAAATCATCATACCTTCTTGGAGGAATTTTAACTCGTGTAGAACTCATCATTCCTTAGGGAAGTTTGTGGCTCATCCACAATGTGTTGATTGTCATCATCATCGATGTTTTCCTCTGCAGGAACCTCTTCATGAACATCTTCAGAAACTTGTTCATGTTCACTTTCATCTGTATTTGAATGAGTTTCAAACTGAATCTGTTGATATTTCAGTACTTCTACATGTTTCATTTGAGCATCTTCATCTTATTTGATGAGATATGATTAATCAAATATTACATATCTGTTAATGGTGATCTTGTGGACAGTAGGATCCCACAACCTATACCCCTTAATACCATCACCATATCCAACAAAGATAATCCTTTTTTATTTTGGATCTAATTTAGAATATTGATGTTTCAGAATTAGAGCATAGGCTTCACAACCAAAAACTTTAAGATTAGAATAATTACAAGGGTGACATGTACATACCTCTTCTGGAATCTTGCACTATATTGTTTTTGATGGTGATCGATTCACCAGATAACAAGTTGTAGATACTGCTTCTGCCCACATTTCCTACTGCAAGTTGGCATTACTCAACATAATCACTCTCTCTAGAAGAGTCTTTCTCATGCGTTCAACAATTTCGTTTTGTTGAGGAGTATAGGAAGTGGTTTTATGCCTATAAATACCAAACTCCTTGCAATAGTTCTCAAATTCCATTGACATAAATTCACCACCATTATCAGTTCTTAAACATTTAATGGACCTACCAATGCTCTTTTCCACTAAATCTCTAAACTGCTTAAAAACATCAAATACATCAGCCTTTGTTTTCAACATATATATCCAAACCTTCCTAGAGAAATCATCTATAAAAGTAACAACATATGATTATCCTCCATACGAAATAATAGGGGATGGATTCAAGGATTCCCTCACTAGTGTGTCTTCCGATTTTAAATTTTTGCATATTCTATTTTCCATAAATACAGTGTTTGTCGAAATCTAACTTTAAAGACCTTAGATGAGGAAGTAATTTACGATCAATTAATACCTTTAATATTTTTTCTCTCATATGGCCCAATCATTGATTCCACAGTTGAATAAAATCATTGTCATTATTATATACAACTGTCGCATGATCTGACTTGGTTCTTCCTTCTAACCAAAACAGGTTTCCAACCTTCTTCACCTTCGTGACCAGTAGGATTCCATTATAGACCTTCATAAACCACCTTGAACATTACTCTTATATCCTCTAGTATCTAAGACTCCCAAAGAGATTAGGTTCTTCCTAAGATCAGGTACATGTCTCACATCAATTAGTATCTTAACAAATCCATCAAACATCTTCATTCGAATGCTACCAATTCCCACTACTTTACATGAGAAATCATTTCCCATGTAAGCAATTCCATCATCTATAGATTGGTAAGTAGTAAACCAATTTATATGAAGAAACATGTGAGTTGAAGCACCAGACTCTAATAACCAATGTTGATCATGACGTGAAACAATACTAATTGTTAAAAATTCATCAACCCTACTTGAACTTGTTGCTGAACCTATTTCAATTGTGATTTATTCCTTTGTATCCTTTGGAGAGTCTTCTCTAGAGGCTTGTTTATGCTTCCAATAGTCCTTCTTCATATTTCAAGATTTTCCTCTTTCTTTAGGTCTTCCTATGACCACCATCACCTCAAATGTAGAGGTTTCTAAATTGGATTTATTCCTTGTTTCCTCAGACAGTAGTGCTCCAAAAATAACATCAAACTCAATACTTTCTATTGAACTGAAACTAATAGAGGTAACAAAGTGATCCCATGACCGGGAAAAGAACATATGAATCTAATTGGCTTGTCTTCAAATTCGAATTTCACTCCCATGCTAGTCAACTAGACTAAAAGAGTATTAAAATTATTTAAATGATCAATTATTTATGTACCTTCCTTCAAGCCAAATTGTACAATTTCCTTTTTCAGGAAGATCCTATTCGTCAAGGATTTTTTCATATGCAAGCTTTACAACTTCATTCATAAACCGACGGTTGTCTTCTCCATAACAATGATGAACAGAACATCATCGACCAAACACAGACGTATGGTGCTCAATGCTCTCGCATATATCTCATCCCACTCTTCATTTGTGATGGATGCATTTTTATTCGATTTTCCCACAAGCGCCTTCACCACGCCTTGCTGCACGAGTAGATTGTGCATCTTGATCTTCTAGATCTCAAAATTGTTTTTGCAATTGAACTTATTGATTTCAAATTCCGCACTCTGAGTTTTCACCATTTTAGTCGTTCTCGTACTTCTCAGCCATCGTCGCTTCAAGTATCACCTCCAGTCTTGTTGATCTGCATGACCTCTTTTTGATCTGTCCCTTCATGTCCTCGGCGAGCACCCAACGCTAAGTGCGAGAGGGATGAAACACGTCCACTTCTTTATTAGATGGGAACGAAAGTACATCTATGCTTGTGCCTCAACTTTGAGTGGTCTCCACAAAGATAACTTAGATAATGCTGAACTTGAACATATTCCATTCACTTTGCTTATATAACAAAACTAAATTCCACGTTGAGAACTCAATACCAGATATTTCTAGCAGAGTCAGTGCAAAAAACTAGATTCCAAGATGATACCTCTCAAGAAAAAAAATCACGCAGAGTCACATGTGTGGCCCACCAAAATATCAAGATCAAAACTCATGCGGTGTCACATGCACAGAGCCCACCAGGCTATCGTCGCACCTGTCAACTGGAGAGGACCGCGACAATTTCAAAATTTCTAAAGAACATAAGTATAGTGTAACAATCGTCGCACGCTTCAAGTAGAGGGACCTACTACGATTAGATATCGACGCACTTCATGCACAAAACCACGGGAAAATGGCACTGTTGTTGCTCCTCCGAAAAAATTGATGCCCGCGACATTGATGACACTGCTTCTACTCCTTTTGGTTTTTATTTTCTTTATTTTTAGTGACCTCCAAACTTCTCTGATACCACTGGTTGTACCTGTCAGCCACAAAATGAGCTAATACAAAAAAAATATATAAAAACATAATATCATATGGAAGATCTATAAAAGAGACTCACTGATTTTACGTTGTTCTCCCAAATTTGGGCTACATCCACCAAGCAATGGTATCGATTCTTCATCTATTCATAAATGCAGGTTTAATAGTTTTTCTAACTCACACACCCCTCTTCTCTCATACATGGAACAAATAATTCTCCTAGGTTTACAATATCAACTCAAACAACTTACTAATTGAACAATAAATTCTCTCCTATGCATACTGCAACTGAGTTGACACATACACAAATGAATCCTTAATAAGATGAGTTGATGTAGATGATTGTTCCTCGAATTCAAGGGTTCTGTTGTCACACATTTGAACATAGACGAAAGGTGTTATCCCGAATTTGATGGATAAAAACGTGGAAATGGGGTGGGGAGGAACAAGGACGTAGGAACACATGCATGTTCTTAGAAACATGCATGCATTCTTAATCCTACAACCCTAATACTGACTGAAATATCATGCACATTTTCCAACTTTGATTATCTATGAAAACATGCATGTTCGTGACAACATGGATATTTTTTATTAAAGATTTTTTACTAGCGTTATAGATTTTTCAATCCAGTATTTCCTCATCCTCATCAATGGCTGCAAATCCTTTTCTAGCAATATGGACAAGTCTTTGAAACTCTTTCTCTTTGACTAGACCAGAATCATCAACAGTTTTACTTTTCTCCGAACACCCACTTAAATCATCGACATCAAAGACAACTATTGTGATGTGGCATGCGACTTTTATGCTTACCATATATGTCAATAAACATGTAAAATAAACGAGATGCTAATAAAATGAAAAATAAGAAAGAATTGGATGAAAGACATACAAGAGATGTATTACGAGGGTGATATTTATTTTAATTTTTTAGAAAAATATTTTATTATTTACATATGCTATAGTTTTTTTAATTTATATTATTGTAGTAAAGTTAAATTTGATATTTTTTTTTAATTTTTAAATATTATTTTCGACATTTATAATATTTTATTTTTTATTGTATAATATTAATTTTTATTGAAAACTATTTTTTATCATTATTCTTTAAAATTATTATTTAGGATAGTTAATACATTTCATGTGTGTGGAGGTTTAAATTAGAATGCTATCATATACAGAAAAATGTTCACTTATAGCCTTCTTGTTTTTATGTTGTTATATTGTTTTTATTTTTTTCTATTTGGAGAATATGAGTGGGCCAAATTATTGAGAACATGTGTTTCCTCATTAGACATCACAAATTCAAATCTATAGGGAGTTAGGGTATGTATACCTCCATAAAATTTGGTGTTGGTTTGGATGTGACCTTAAAAAAACATCATCCATGGTTTTTTCCATGTTGATAAATTTGTTCTGAACTTCAAGACAATATTAAATGATACTTTAATTAGAAATTATGGTCTTACAAATTTATGATAATTGATTAACCATGGACAAAGAATATTGTTAGAAAGACAACTTTTTAAATCAAATGATTCTTTTAAACATTATGTTTTAAAAGGATTTTTGAATAAAATGATTTCTTTAAACATTACATTGAAAAGTGAATTTTTTTTTTATGTTTTTTTAACTTGAAATACTTAAAACTGTTAGAAATTATGAACTTAGAAGTATATGATCATTTATTGGTCATGGAAAAAGAATGTTGTCAAAAAAAATTTATTTATATAAAAATAATTCACTTACATGTTATGTTTCTAAAAGAATTTTGAATAACATAATTCCTTGAAAAATTATAATGAAGAAGTGAAACATTTTGTGTTTCTTAAAACTTATATTTTCTTTGAGAGTTTTAGCTTGAAGTGAAAACAATATTAATATTTATAGAGAATTGTGCTATCTTTGTACTCCTATTTTTAGAAGATATTGCTTCTCTTATGATACTTATGAAATCACATATGGATCACGCATCGTTTGAAAAGTTTAACAGAAGAGTAATTTGTTGATTAAAGGGATTCAAATTACACCACGAAATATGAAGACATCAGAACATTTACGTTCATATTGAAAAAACACCAAAACTTTTATAGAAATTGTGTGGAGCACATGTTAATTTGAATTTTAGGATAAAAACCCAGCGCAAATCCTTCATTGAATAATTTTGAGCATATCAATTGGTGAGTTTCAAGCGAACAACAACATAATAGGTTTTGAATTTTAGTATAAAAACCCAGCGCAGATCCTTCATTGAATAATTTTGAGCATATCAATTGGTGAGTTTCAAGCGAACAACAACATAATAGGTTGTCGATTCAGATATCATACAAGACCATAAACAGAATTTTCACTAGCCAACACAAAATTAAGATTTAATTACCTGTAAAATCTGCTGAATGTAGCCAACACCAATGTAGTTGTAAATTTAATTAGTAAGTAATAAGCTTGTGGATTCCCTTTTCTTCATTTCTTCTTCATCCACCATTAACCCTAACCCCACCATTAACCTAAACCCTAACCAGGACAACAATTAAACCTAACAAGAAGAACCGTCCAAAATCCATACACAAAGAGCACATTAACCTGACTACTACATGGATGAAGAGAAGAATTAGAAAAAATAATAAGGAGATGAACAATTATATCGATCAGGGTTATAGCTTTTTTACTACCATTATAGCGTTTTATACTGCGTTTTCACCAGCGTTATAGCTTTTTCTACGGCTTTTTGACCCGGGTTATATCTTTTTCATCAACGATTAATTTCTCATCAACTGCTCCAAATCCTTTTCTAGCCGTTTGGGCGGGTCTTGGAAACCCGTTTCTCTTCAACCAGAACAGAACCATCAACTGCTCCCAAATTCTTTTTACCTTTCATCTTCAATATATAATTTTTTTTTTAAATATTAGTTTAATATATATGATATATTTTTTTATATATATCTTTTAAATATTCTTTTACTTTCATCCAACACCCACTTAAATCATCCACATCAAAGACGATTATTGTCATGTGGCATGATACTGTTATGTATTAGCTGGTGATAATTATTTTAATTTTTTAAAAAAGTATTTTGGTGTTTATAGTTTTTCTAATAATGTATTAAAGTTTAATCATGTGGCATGTTACTGTCAGTGATAATTATTTTAATTTTTTAGAAAAATATTTTGGTGTTTATAATTTTTTTAATAATGTATTAAAGTTTAATTTTATTAGTCTAATTTTGATTTTTATAAAATATTATTTTTAATAGTCTAATTTTGATTTTTATAAAATGTTATTTTTAATATATATATAGTATATTTGGGCTAGTGTTTGAAACTAGTTCTCTTCCACCAGAACCGTCAACGACTGCCAAATTCCTTTTATCTTTCATTGAACACCCACTTAAAGTATTTATTTTATTTTTTTTAAAAAGTATTTATATATTTCACAGCTTCTTTTAATTCATATAATTGTATTAAAGTTTAATTTGATTATATAATTTTGATTTTTATAAAATACTATTTTTAATCATCAACACCTCGTCTGTGGGGAAATATTAGACAATTATTGTGATTTAGCATGTCACTGTTATGCTTACCATATATGTCAACAAACATGTAAAATAAATTAATGGGATGAAGGACATGTCGGATAGGATGATATTTATTTTAATTTTTTTAGAAAAGTATTTTGTTGTTTACTTAGGTGATAGTTTTTTTAATTAGTGTATTAAAGTTTAATTTGATTAGTCTAATTTTGATATTTATAAAATATATTTTTTAATATATATAATATATATTTTTTAAATATTAGTTTAAT
>JZKD02S1754433.1:433732-447892 GCA_000966675.3 Picea glauca
TAAGGTTTTCATGGGTTAATGTTATAGGTGATAGAGGTTTGTAATTACAAGGTTTCTAGGAATTTCGGTTTATAGGTGCTAGTGGTTTTAAGAGTAACAATATTTATAGCTAAGGTGTATGGATGATTATGGTTACTAGAGTTGGGGATTAAGGGTTATAATTATCAATATCATTAGAAATTAGATGTTCAATGTTAAGGGTTTTTTTTCTATTATTAGGGGCAACTTTTTAGTGGTTATTGGGGTTTGGAGTTATAGAGGTTAAGGGTTTTAGGATATGTAAGGATTAGTGGTTGTAGATTTTATGGATTAAGGGTTATATAGGATAATACTTGGGGGTAATATTGATTATAAGTCTTATGTTTTAGATGAGTTAGGTGTTAAATTTCCTAAGGATTAAACCGACTAAGGTTCATATGAATAGAGATTGCAAAATATAGGGGTTTAAGCATCAGGCAAATAATGGATTATATAGGTTAGGGGTGGTAGTGATTATAAGTGGTATGCATCATAGCGGTTATGGATCAAGACTTTTTATGGACTTTGAATTATATGGATCATACTCATGAGGGGTCATATGGGTTATAAAGGTTGGTTTATAAATGTGTTGGTATATAAAGGTTGGTTTATAAATGAATTAATAACTTAAGGTGATAGTAGTTTAATAGTTATAAGGTTTAGGGGTCTTAGATTTTACAAAGACTATAAGGGTGAAAGATTCTTGGTTAGGTTAAACTTGTTTAGGGTTAGAGTATATACTCATTAAGGGTAATAGAGATTATGGGTGATATGGGTTATATTAGTTCAATATTATAATAGTAGCAAGGTTTGGGTTATATGGGTTAAAGGAACTAGCTTTGATATCGATTACATCAGTCAAGGATTAAGGGTAAGGGATAATAGGGGTTAAGGGATATAAAGTCATGGGTTAGAGATTAAAATTTATATGGCTTATGAATCGTAGGGGTTAAACATTACAAAGGTTATGGTTTGTTTGGATTAGAAGGGGTAAGGTCAACCTTCTTTTATTCATATTCTATTTAGATATGTTTTTGTATCTCTATCCCTATTTAATAGAGCCTAAGATAAGACACTTATTGATACTTCTCTCTATATAAGAGATACATATATTGGGCCAAGGAGGCCACCTAGGGGAATTCCCACCTGGGGCACACAAGTCAATCACCTAGGTGCAACACTTCTTCACATTTTGAGGATGAATTAAATATATGTAGAATAAATGGTTCCCTTGGTATATAAGGTGAACCGGGACTAAAATAAAATATTCTTACCATTTCTTCTGAAGCTATGTGTCTTGGTTTTTTTATTTTCTGATTTTTCATTTTACATTCACGACAATTTCTGATCCAGGTGGATATTGGTCTCCACCCACTTTTTTCGACTGGCTCAAAACAAGTTTCTGGCAATTTTGGAAATTTACTATTTTTAGTAGTTTTTAACTTCGAGGGCCATTTTGAGGGCCCAAATAAAGGTTTTTTGAGATCGAGGTTATCAATGATAGTCGAAGCCATCATTGAGCTCCCAAAATGAATCTCCTTGATGATACATTTCCAATGAGCTATTATACGCCTAAAACGAAGATCGTATGCAAAAGTTATGACCACGTGATGTTGATGTACTAACTTACCCAAATGGGGCCCACATGACTTTTGGCGCTTCATCTCCTAGGTCAGGTTTTTGGATGTTTAGGATTTTTGGCATTCCTGTTTATTGTAAAAACGGATTCAAAACCTCATTGTAATCATCTTCTTGCAAATGCGAGTAGCCGTCACATCTCTTCTCAGAGATAAGCTGCCACCATTCTAGCGAGTCTTTCACTCTATATTTTTACAGTCTCTGTACATTTCTTTCACTAATAGAAATCATGCATTACTCTATAACTTTGTTTATGGTTGCATCTCTAATACATTTATGTTATATTATTGAATATCTGTGATATCTCTCTGCATTTAGTTAGTATATCTCCGCTCTCATTTTGTGCTAAAAATAATCGGGATAAATTTTGTTTTTAGGGTTTCCTGAAGAATAACCAGTGCACCTTCCTTCATGGCTACCTCCTAGTGAGACTTTTTTCCATGATTCCACCTCTAAGAGCAATATTATCTCATTATCTAGCCACTCTCTCAGGGAGAAAATCATTTCCTTCGAGTTTTTTGAGGTAGAGGGGAGGGCACGCAAACTGGGGTTTGCACCCTTGCTGCTTTCTTCTTTGTGGGAATGAAGTGAGTGCACCCTCCTCCATGGATACATTGTGCCTCTTCCATTAATCCCTAGAGGTCACTCTAATATCTCCAAAACCTCTTGGCCACTCTCGGGTCACCTCAGCTTGGATCCCCATATGCTTGGTCACCCAAACTAATGGTGCGCCCTTGTTCAGATTTTCACCCCTGAGGAAATTTTTTGGTCAGAAGCCAAGATATGGCTTGTGTGGTCACCTTCTCATGTAGATCGCCTTCTTGGGTAGATCAATTAGTATCAAAGCCTCAATATCCATGGAAAATCATCTGATCTTGAAGATTGAGCCAAATATTTTTGGGGTTTTCATGAAATAATCTAGAGTTTTCCCATTCCACGGTTCCCATTTTTATGCAAGAAGATCCACATATCTCATAAGCCCAAAGGGAGCCCACATATCCATTCCCACAAAGAGGATTTCCATAGATCTCTCCCTCTAGATCAGTTCAAGCTCCGTTGCTTCATGGTTTTGAGTCCTTTGTTCAACATTGCAACCTAGGGGTGTCTTTTCTCTTCAGCTAGACTCACAGTGCCTCCACACAAATATCCTTTGGTAGTCGACTCATATTCCAACACATCAAATCTCATCCAAGATCTTCCCTCTATCCTCAATGAGCTACTAAGAATGCAACAACAAAAAAATCCATATCCCTTTCAGGTGGACACTCGAATCCAACTACCCAAATTTGATGGGAAAACCAATGGTGAAATGGTGGATTCTTCGATCCGTAGCCTATCCACCTATTTCAATACATGTCCAGGCCTTACCGAAGAAAGAAAGCTCCAGATTGCTTCCTTGCAATTAAAATGGTTGGAACAAACTTGGTGGGATACAAAGAAAGATAAGACCACATTTGTGATAGGGATTGGGGATGCTCTAGAATCCTCTACTTCGTAATCCATCAAAACCTAGTCTCAAGTTTCTGAAGCTTTGAGAAATCGCTTCTACCCACCTGGGCATGTGCAATCCTTATGGATCGAATGTCACCAACTTTTGACAGCTCCCTTCACAATGAGTGCAAGGCTACATAGAATTATTCTACAAGATGCACCTCTTACTTCATGTTCCATATCCAGAATAGGTACTCATATTAAAATTTGTGGCTATTTTATTAATTCAATTCCATCGAGAAGTAGAGCTGTCTGAAAATCCAACTTTAGATAAAACGTTTCAGAGATCTTTGGCTATAGAAAGGAAAGTCGCTCCTAGAGGTCATATTCCTCAGTCCCACCCTTACACCAACCCCCCCCACCTCTCAACCATCCATATCCGATCCCTCAGCTGGCTTTCCACCTCCTCGGACTCAAAAATTCACACCTAATGCAAATACAAGGACACCCTGGTGCTCATTCCACAAAACTACTTCACACAATTCATTAGATTATCGAATCCTCCAAAATATAAAAACCAACAAAAATCTACTCACCGAGCCCATTGCACCTTCCCATGTAGAAGATACAAAAGAAATTCCTCTAGACAATCTCACAGAAGTAGATCCCTCATTTATTCTAATGATCCAAGAAGATTTGAATGCATGCACCCAACCCCTCTTCACCCATAATTGCCAAATCAAAAATGCCTTCGCTTTACTGATTATGGAAAATGGAAGCTAGAAAAATTTGGTCTCTCAAGCCTTTGTCAACCGACTTAATCTTGTCACTACTCCACATCCGCAACCCTATCAACTCAGATGAGTCTAGAAGGATGGCCCTCACCTCCTAGTTTCCAAGCGTTGTCTGGTCACTTTCACCATAGGCCAATTCAAAGATATTTTCCTCTATGATGTCTCCCACTTGGATTGTGTGGATTTCCTACTCAGTATCCCATATCAAACCCAAATAAATGCTATCTATATAGACCAATCCCACCAGTACACAATTACCAAAGAAGGCCACACTTATATCTTAACTACAAAAAAACCCAAACCCCCTTTTACCAAAGAACAAATCCCAGATGTACACTTAAACCAATGTGTCTCTCTCTATTTGGTGTGCCAAATAACAAAAAAAAATACCATGCACCCTGTTCCTGAAACTATGACTCCCCTCCTCCATGAGTTCGTAGAGGTATTTCAACCTCCGGAGGGACTTCGCCCCTCCCGCCACATTGACCATTCCATTCATCTCATTCCTGTATCTTCCTTACCTAACAACCCTACTTATTGGTTGGCCCCAACAAAAATAGAGGAAATTGGAAGACAACTAACTGACCTCATCAACTCTGGCCATATCCAACCTTCATCTTCTCCTTATGCTTCTACTACCTTTGTCATCCCTAAACAAGGTACCTGAGAAATGTGTCTTGTCACTAATTATCGAGCCTCAAACAAAGCTATAATAAAAAAACATTACCCCCTTCCCCAAATTGAGGAACTACTCAACACCCTCTAAGGAGCTAACCGGTTTACTAAATTGGATTTGACATTCAGCTGCCATCAAGTTCGAATGAACCCAGATGATGTTTGGAAAATAGCGTTCAAGACCAAATTTGGTCTTTTTGAGTGGAAAGTCATGCCTTTTGGCCTCACCAATGCCCTAGCCACTTTCATGAGGCTCATTAATTACATCTTCAGAGAACATTTGGGTCAATTTGTGGTGATCTACTTAGATGACATTCTCATCTTCAGTTGGACATGGAACACTCACATGCAACATGTCCGACAAGTTCTCCAAATTATCCAATAGCACAAGTTGCAAGTCAAAGAGAAGAAGTCATATTTTGGTCAAAATTCAGTTCCCTATCACGGCTTTGTGGTCAGCTCAAAGGGTATTCAACTAGATCCAACAGACATCCAAGCATTGAAACAATGGCCTCTACCTTCTTCAGCTAAGGAGTTGAAAATATTTTTTGGTGGCATCAATTTTTATCGTAAGTTCATTCCCTCTTTTTCAAATATTGCTTGACCTTTGCATCAACTCTCAAATATTTCTTCTACATTCATCTGGACCGAAGAAGAAACTACTCACTTTTTTCAGCTCAAAGATGCCCTCTGCTCATTCCCTATTTTACATCTTCCAGACCTCTCCCAACCCTTTGAGATTGAGTCTGATGCCTCACAATATGCTATTGATGCCATACTTAAACAGGGAGGACACCCCATTGCTTACCACTCTAAAACATTGTCCGAGGCAAGGAAACATTATTGTACCTATGACAAGGAATTTTATAGTCTGGTGTAAGCACTCAAAGATTGGAGGCATTATTTGTTGGGTAAAGAAACCATTCTTCATACCAACCTCCACCCTATGATTTTCATCTACTCTTAATCAAAGATTCAGGAATAAAGGCAGCTTAAATGGGCCTAGTGCATTCAACAATTTCACTTAGTCATCAGATATAAGAAAGGAACTTCTAATAAAATGGTTGATTTGCTAAGTCAACCTCCCACTCCAGTTCTTTCCATTCAAGAAGTAAGTTGTGCTAATTATGAAACATGGAAAGATCAATATGCTATTGATACCGACATTCAAGAGATTTGGGAAGATTTGCAAAGTCCCACAATGATCAATCATACCCCCTTCCTAGACTACACTATTCAGGATGGGTGGTTATATAAGTTGAATTTTCTATGTGTTCCACACTCAGAAGACCGCCTCTTGCTCATGAGGGAGGTGCATGCTTCAGCCTATGGGGGCCACTTCGAGACCTCAAAGACCACCCAACATCTACAATTCCATTTTCATTGGCCTTCCATGTAGCCTCAAGTTGAAAAATTTATTAGAGCTTGTGCATTATGCTCACAATCCAAGCCATCCAACCAGAAGCATGGGTTGTATCAACCACTTCCACTTCCTTCTCATCCTTGGGAGTCAATCTCAATGGACATCCTCAGTGGACTTCCAACAACCCAAAAGAAACATGATGCAATATGGGTAGTGGTATGTTGATTTAGCAAAATGACACTTTTTATCCCATGCACAAATACTACTAAAGCAACGCACACAACATAACTCTACTTCTGTCGTGTCTGGCCCCATTTTGGCCTCCCAAGCAGTATCATCTCAGACATAGATTCTCGCTTCCTCAATATATTTTGGAAGACCATATGGGTGCTATTGGGGTGCCACCTCAAGTTTTCTACTGCATTACATCCTCAAATGGATGGCCAAACAGAGATTGTCAAGAGATTCTTGGTATATTCTCTCCAAACTCACTTTGGGCGCAAAAAATAATGGGACAATTACCTGCACATTCTCTAGCATAGCCACAACAAGGAAACACATTCCTCTACAGGCTTTTCACCTTTTGAATTCTGCTTCGGCTTCCAACCAGCATCTCCAACCGAGCTCCCACTCACTTGGGCTCCTCGAGGTACCTTCCATCAACAAATGGAACAACTATAAGCTCAATGATTTCTCCAACAAATTGCACAATGCGACAGTGCAATCACATCAGCACTCAAAGAAGCCCAAGATCATGCCAAGAAGCACCATGACAAACAAAGAACCTTCAGGTCCTTTCAACTAGGGGATCAAGTCTAGTTACACTTGGATAAGAAGCGCTTTAGAGGCCACCATCACAATCTTCTGCCAATCATATATGGTTCGTATACAATACTTGACAAGATTGGAGAAAATGCATATAGGTTGGATCTGCCACCCCAACTGGGAATCCATAATGTCATTAATGTAAATCACTTAAAGTTGTTTGAACCTTCCCTCTTGGAAAAATTAGTCACCATCACTCATCCAGTGGACAACATTCCTGATTTCCAACTCCCATTGGATAAAGAAACCATACTGGATGCTCGAAATCAGTCTACAAGACACCAGACTTACACTTCATATATGGTAGCCCGCCAAGGCCAAACTCTAGCTCAGGCAAAGTGGATCACAACTGATGTATTGCACAACAAGTTTCTGCATCTTCTCATGGAAGCCAATATGCTTCCATATCTAAACAGGGAGGAATTGGGCCAAGGAGGCCACGTAGGGGAACGACCACCTGGGGCACACAAGTCAATCACCTAGGTACAACACTTCTTCACCTTTTGAGGATGAATTAAATATATGTAAAATTAATGGTTCCCTTGGTATATAAGGTGAAGAGGGACTAAAATAAAGCATTCTTACCTTTTGTTCTAAAGCTATGTGTCTTGGCTGTTTTCTTTTCTGAGTTTGCATTTCACATTCATGACAATTTCATTTTTAGGGTTTCCTGAGTTTGCATTTCACAAAGACAGGATATTCGAAAATGGGCCATACTTCTTCAACTCAACTGGGCTATTTCTACGTTTCTGGACCGAAAGATTCAGTCCTGACAAAGAAGATTTCACCATGGCCCCGGTGTGGATTCGCTTATACGCCCTACCTAAAGAGTTATGACTGGAAGAGATTCTAATGGGCATAGGGAATACCCTAGGTCAGTACATTAAAGCCTTAGAGGTAGACAGACAGAGAAAATACACCTCCTATGCCAGGATCTGCGTCTACATGAACATCGCCAAAGCTCTTCCAGGATCGATAACTCTGGAATATCAAAACAAGGACTGGAAACAAACCCTGGACTACAAGCACATTCCCTTCCGATGCAGGAGATGTCACGAGCACGACCACCTCTACAGAGATTGTCCCCTCATCAAAACAGTCGCCAGACCAAGCGAGCCAACACAAAGGGATGGATTCACTATGGTAGCGTAAAAAAGGTGAAACCTACCACGGCGACAAACCCAGGGACAGACACAAAATCTCCCAACGAGAAACTCCTATGAGATCCTGAACCAGTTTCCAGAGGAGGAGGAGATCCTAGATCCACACAAGAACCCACAAAAATCATAGGAAACGCCTCCGAATCCAACCCCCCTGCCCCGGAGCCAAGAACCGAACACAGAGGACAGGGGAGAAGGAGACGGGGATACCCCAATGCAGCTGGATGAGAGAGATCTCGTAGGCATAGACCTGGAGAAGTTGGAAGAGACCCTGAATCAAAAGGACCTACAAACCCTTCCTGAAGAACAACTACGCAAGGTGCACAAGGTATTCCTCAACTCCTCCGTGGGATCCGCAGCACGGCTGGGCATAGCCATGGACTCGAACTTTGGCTCGAAGAAAATCCCTCCGGAGAACAAGAGGAGAGGACACAAGACAACACAACAACTGATCAAGGAGGCAGGAAACCTCATGATCAACTCTGGACAGATCCATAAGATCTCAGAGGTCTACCTCCAACCACCACCATCAACCCAATGATGAAGATCCTCACCTAGAACATTAGAGGACTGAATGGTAGGTCCAAACAAAGGACCCTCCAAGATTGCATAAAAGCAGAGAACCCAGATATCCTATTATTACAGGAAACCAAATGCGCAGACATAGAAGCTGAAAACATCTTTCAGCGGATCTGGCGATATTGTAACCATATATCAACAGATTCAACCGGAGCCTCAGGGGGACTGGACATCCTCTAGAACCCCTCCAGCATCATCATCCACAACCCTTTTTCAACAATGGGTACAATAACGACGCACTTCGAAATCATCGGCTCGAATCAGGAAGGATTCATCACGAATGTTTATGGCCCCCATAACAAGCAAGACAAAGACAAACTTATGCAGAGGCTTGAACTCATAAATACCCTGGTGACCACCTGCAACTGGATCTTAGGAGGCGACTTCAACATGATCCTCTCACTGGAGGAAAAAATAGGAGGCACCAAAAAGCTGGAGCAAGACAACGGTAAGTTCAAAACTCTCATTGATCATCTTAAGTTAGTAGACATAGAAAAAAATAATGGCACCTTCACTTGGTCGAATCGCAGGTCTGGCACCCAACACATCGCCTGCCGATTGGATCGGTTCTTGGTCTCGAAGGAGCTAATGGAGTTAGGCTCCCACCTGGAAAGCCTCATCCTACCGAGAGTTGGCTCAGATCATTGGCCACTGACCCTCAACATTAATATCGAAGACACTCCCAAATTCAAGCCCTTTCACTTTGAAAAATTCTGGCTCCTACACCCAGACTTCCAACACCTAGCCAAAGCCTGGTGGGCACAAGAAGAAATAGATCATGGATCAAGCATGTATAAATTTCAGCAAATACTCAAGAACTTTAAGCTGTTGCTGAAGCAATGGAACAAGAACAGCTTCAGAGACATTCTCCGCAGTATTCGAGACATCGAAAGCCAGCTGGAGATGATACAGAAAACATTCATCTCCGGATCTAGAACCATAGAACTAATGAAAGAGGAGGAAATGCTCAGAATGCAACTAGAAGAAAGAAGGAAGCATGAGGAAATTCTTTGGAAACAAAAATCTCGAGTACAGTGGCTTAAGGAAGGGGAGCGAAACACTAAGTTCTTCCATAGAAAAGTGATGCATCGACGTCATGTCAACAGGATCACCCACTTAGAAGACAGTCAAGGCAACACGGTCAGAGAACACTCCAAGATAGAAAAAGAGCTAATCAGTTTCTACCGGGATCTCCTAACAGAAACCAAGGAGGATAGAACGGAGGCCATACAAAGAGTCACCAGACACATACCGACATTAGTAACCTAGGAGCAGAATGCAGCCCTCACCAGGCCCATCACCCAGGAAGAGGTGGACTAGGCAGTAAAGGGAATGCCCCCAGGCAAGGCCCCAGGACTGGATGGGTTCACCACAGAATTTTTCCACCACTGTTGGGATCTGATAAGAAGAGATGCCTGGGAAGTCGTAGAGGAATCGAGAGCTTCAGGCGTTGTTCTACCGGCCCTCAATGCGACCTTCCTAACCCTTATTCGAAAAGAAGAACGAGTCACCAACCCTAAACACTTCACACCCATAGCCCTTTGCAACGTAGTCTACAAAATCATCACAAAGGTAATAGAAAACAGGTTGAAACCCATCCTGACTCATGTCATTTCCAAGGAACAGGTCGGGTACGTGGAGGGGAGGCAAATCATCGACAGCGTCATCCTAGCGCATGAAGTCATCCATTCTCTCAAAACCTCCAAAACCCCAAGTATGCTAATCAAACTGGACCTCTCTAAAGCCTTTGAAAGAGCCAGTTGGCAATATCTTAAAAACATCCTCGACTCCTTTGGATTTGATCAGGGCTAGGTTAAATGGATTCTCAACCTCATCTCTTCCACCTTATTCTCTATCTTGGTTAATGGTGTCCCATCCAGGGCCTTCTCACCCTCTCGTGGAATTCGACAGGGAGACCCCCTCTCGCCCTTTCTTTTTATGCTCATGGCGGAAGGCTTAGGCAGATCTATCAAGGCAACACTCACAGACGGCTCCCTTAAAGGTCTACCTCTCCACAATCTTCAACCAGCCCTCTCCCACAGCCAATTCGTAGATGACACTCTCCTTCTTAACTCCCCCGAGCAAGGGAGGCCTTGACACTCAATTCCATCCTCTCCGACTTCACAGAAGCCTCTGGTATGTCACTAAACTTAGATAAATCCAAGCTCTACTTTTTCAACACTCCTGCACCTGTTCAAGTACACATTTCCAGACTCCTAGGTATACCCATAAGCTTCCTTCTGTCCAACTACTTAGGCGTCCCCCTTACGGGTACTGCGACCATATCTATCTCCTGGGACAACCTTCTTCTCTCCATTTCCAACAGATTAAGCAATTAGACCTTCAGACCCCTCAATTTAGCCTCTCGGTTAGTCCTCCTTAAATCAGTCTTGCAGGCCCTTCCCACCTATCTTTTCACAGTCCTAGCGGCTCCCAAGTATGTCATTAAAGCCATAAAGAACCTTCAATGTAACTTCCTCTGGCATGGTCACTAACCTAATAAGAAATGGGCCCTGGTGAGCTGGGACAAAACCTGCTTGCCAAAAAGTCAAGGAGGACTAGGCCTACGGGACCCAGGAAATCTGAACCAAGTCATGGGCGCCAAAATCTGGTGGCGTTGGCTAAAAACTCCCACGACGATCTGGGAACGCATCTGGAGGCACAAGTATGCCCCCCTAACGCCTAGAAATCAACTGATCAGGCACAACACCAGAATACAGGGATCCAACATTTGGAACACAGCTTGGCAAAATCGCACTCTGGTTCAAAACCATGCCTTTTGGGAGGTCAGAAATGGAGAGAGTGTCATGCTCTGGCAAGACTCCTAGAAGCAATTCAAACCCCTGATCGGAATAGAAGAGCTAGCCAACCTCAGAGAATCCATCGATTCGCATGCCTCCCTAAAAGTCAAGGATCTATGGAAACCTCAAGAGAAGCACCTCCACTGGCGGCATTGGAAAAATTCCCACCAAGACCTTGGAGTTCCAGAAAATCTCAACTTAGGAAGCTGGCACACCGAAGCTAATCGGAGGAAAATCCCTGCAAGAGAAGGGTCGGACATCCTGTGCTAGGGATACTCCACAGTTGGGACCTTCACAATAAAGGAGGCCTACTCCCTACACGACCACTCCCAAGATGAAGGAAAAAAACCCATTTGGAATAAAGTGTGGGACTCTGCTTTATGGCCCAAGGTTTCCACCTTCCTATGGCTGGTAGTGCAAAACAAGGCACTAACCTGGGACAATCTCAGGAAACGAGGCTTCATTGGGCCTTCCTTCTATGTTCTATGTTATGAACAGGAAGAAACCGAAGAACATCTCTTCAATGGGTGCCGCTACAGCCAGAATATTTGGGATCAGGGTGCACAAATCATGTGCAAGTCCAACCAACACAGGAACAACGTCAATGACACAATCGAGCACTGGGATCACATCTCCTATAAAAGCATGCTCCTACACCACATCTGGCAACTTTTACCAGGATTCATCCTCTGGCAGCACTGGAAAGAAAGAAACAGAAGAATTTTCCACTCACAAGCCTCCATGTCAGAGGACACATGGGGGACCATCAACTCGCTAATCAAGGAAACAGTCAGAAGCCACTCCTCGAAAGAGGAGGAACTCAGATGTACCCCCGAAGAACAACACATCCTCCAGCATTGGCAGCCCATCCTAACTAATCATCCCAACCCAAGGACCAACAAACCTCCTCAGACAAGCCCTACCACTTGGTCCCCCCCCTATGCCAACTTCATCAAAATCAATTTTGATGGTGCAGCCAAAGGCAACCCGGGAACAACAGGATGGGGAGCGGTGATCAAAGACTCTGAAGGAAAGATCCTAGGGTTGTTAACAGGCTTCCTAGGGGAAACAACAAACAATGTGGCAGAGTTAACAGGCTTATCAAGAGGGTTGCAAGCCACAATGGACAGAGGGTACCGCAACATAGTACTAGAAGGCGACTCACAAGTCATCATCCGCTTAATTGCCAAAATCCTAAATGGAAGTCACCCCTCAAAGATTTCACCAAGCTGGCAACTCTCAGGAATGCTAGAAGATCTCAAACGCCTCCTCACACCCACTCTCACCATCATACCCTCCCATGTGACGCGAGATGCAAATAGAGTAGCAGACTGTCTAGAAAATGAACCAGCCGAAAAGGAAGCCCACTACTCCTGGTGGGTGGACCACGACTCAGAATGCCCAGGTTTAGTCAGGAGGTGCCAAACCTTAGCCACCAGAGATCTACCCCCCCCGGATGGGGTGACACGCGGGTAACAAAGGACACGTGGGCCACCACCGGGATGCTCCTTTATGGCATCAACCGACGAGCACCCCTCGGATATTAATGTGCAAGGGCTCGCACCAGCCACCTCCATTTGATGAGCCCTCTCGCGCGAGAGAACTGTACCAATCGGTAGCACATTCAACACCCTGCCTTAATGGCTTGGGAAGCCATGTTAGATTGGGGTATTATCATCGAGTTGAATTGGATAGAGGAGCATAGGCTCCTTGCAGTGTCCATTTCGCCTGTGCAACAATTCACAACCCTGCTGAAGTTTGGGAGACGAGAGGCCCCTTCCAACGTCTCCACAATGCCATGGCTTAGAGGGAAACTGTGCAGAGGGTTCGCCTAGAACAGGGCCGAGTCCCGGCGCCAACGCCATCGGAAATTCGAACACGCACTCGCTTTAGCTTCCGCCCGACGCAAGGAGCAGCAACGAATGCCTCCCATGGCATACGTTGAGGAAATTAGTCTAGAAGAGGCAATGAAAAGTCGACCATCATGGGAACTGGGAAAGGAAGGCACGTTCCTGCCCGGGGACACACTGCGGAGCCTCATCACCGAAATCTTGGAGGACTTCTTCCCTCCCTGCATCGTGGAGGAGGAAATCCCTCCTGAAGGCACCACGGGGATGGAGGAGCACGTGATCAACACAGCGAGGGACAACACCAAAGGGACGAAGGAGTCACCACCGATGTCAACCAAGGCAGTGCGGGACTCCAAGGCAAAATCACCCAATGACAGTGGTGGGATGGAGCAGCCATCCTTCTCCAAGATATCGCACCTTCCCCTCATCTTCGAACTCATGAGCCTCATGGACGACCAAGTCTTCCACCTGGCCAGGATGGACCAAAGGATGGATATGTTATTCACGACCCACTCCAAGAATCTCCCACCACGAGAGTGTCCGACGTGCGCGCAGATGTACTCGCTACCAGTAGGGTGGCGACATAAGAGGGACGAGCGACAACGCACGGGCAACTAGTTTCACTGCAACTTCCGGTCAGAAGAATCTTTGTTGTTTTAAGTTTAGGTAGCTGTTCAGTTTTTTCACTTCTAGTCATGGTACAATTCCTAAAACATTTTAGTATAATAGCCCTGGTTTCCTTCGGGCAGGGTAGTCGCATGTATATTTTTGGTAACAAAGACACACCTGGCACACGGGATCCTGCTGTCCCGGTTTCCTGCTCAAGCGAGACAGCTGGCATCACCAACAACAACTGTATGATCTTTTTGATAATATAACAGGATCTAACCTTTTTTATTTAAAAAAAATATATATCATATTAAATTGAATTTATATAAAAATTATATTCTAAATTATTAATCTGTATGCTTAATTAATAAATATCAGATTAAATTACTTAATAATTTACTAAATTTAATTTCAGAT
>JZKD02S1754433.1:463528-476224 GCA_000966675.3 Picea glauca
TCCCACACAATTCTTATCCAAAACATTTTTACAACAATTATATTTTTTATTTTTTTAACATTATTTTTAATATTCATAATTTTTCATTTTTTTTATTTTTTATTATATAATATTAATTTTCATCAAAAAAACGTTTATTTACCATTATTCTTTAAAATTATTATTTAGGGTAGTTAATATACTTCATATGTGTGGGGGGTTTAAAACCACCCATTTCACTGTTTCCCAGTGCTCTTTACCTATATTTTCCATATCTCTGATGAAAACCCCAACTACATGTGAAATGTCTCGTCTTGTACTAACCATCGCATATATTAAACTTCCTACTACATTAGCATACAATATTCAAGACATATGTTCCTTTTCTTCTTTTGTACTAGGACATAAACTTGAAGAAAGATTAAAGTTGAAAGTGAAAGGTACCGAAACTGGTTTCACACTATTCATACAAAACCTCAAAAGTATTTTCTTGACATACTTCTGTTGTAACAACCAAATCTTACCATTCCTCCTATCTCTGAATATATCCATGCCCAAAATCTGCTTTAATGCTCCTAGATATTCCATATCAAATGTCCTACCCATTTGAGCCTTTAACTCGTTGATCTCAATTATGATTTTTCTTGCTAAAAGAATATCGTCAACATACAATACTAAGATAATGAATATGTCATTATTTAATTTTTTAAAGTAAACACAATGATCATACTCACTCCTTGTACAATTCTTGCTCATCATGAAAGAGTCAAATTATTTTGTACTATTGTCTCGGAGACTGGCTCAGACCATACAATTATTTCTTGAGAATACAAACAAATTTATTGTTGTGATTCTAAACGAACCCTTCAGGTTGTTCCATCTAAATCTCCTCATACAAATTGTAATATACTAGATATAAAAATTATGCGGAACATAAATAAAATGATAGAAATGGCAGAATAATAGCTATATAACCAGAACAATCACCACAATAAGACTGAAATGATATAAGAATAACAACATAAATAACACTTTGATTCTGAGAGCAATGTTCACGGGCCTCTTTGAGGAGCAACCTCCAGTCGAGAAGAGCTCTATTACAATAATATCCAAGCTAGGGCTCTCATGCCCTCGACTCCTATTTATACTAAATATGTCTATCAAAAGAAGAATCTAGAAGAAGATCCTTCTAGAAGCGGAAGCTTCTATTAGGTCTTCTTACATTCGACTTATTCTATTTTATTTCAAGGCCTTATTAATATTGACCTTTATTACATCCAAATATATTGTTCTACCTATGTGTGGGTTAGGACCCTAACATGTCTTCCTCCTTAAAAACAACCTTGTCCTCAAGGCTTCAGATGTGGAAATTACTGCAAAATGGTAGCTGGTTCCTAAGTGGCATCTGTTGGAGTTGTATCTTTCTACTGAACGAACACTTCCTTGATGGTTCTCTGAAGCTGTTGATGCTCACATTGGTCCAAATTTTCTTGTGGTTGTAGCCAAATGGATCCTTCTTTGGCTAACTCGGGAAGGTTGGTTTGACTTTGGCACTTAGTTCCAATCACCTTCTTTAAGCATGAAACATGAAAAAAAAGATGTAGCTTCGAATGACTGGGCAAAGCTAACTGATAGGCCACCTATCCCACACGCTTGAGAAATGTATAAGGACCATAAAATTTGGGTTCTAGCTTCTGACACTGATCAGCCTTGAGGGGATTTTGCTTGTAATGTTGCAGTCGAAGAAACACCTGATCCCCTTATGCAAATTGACTTTCAGAGCGACCTTGATGTGCTTGTCGCTTCAGACAATTTTGTACCATGACGAAATTCTCTTTGAGTGTACGAAGAATAGCCTCTTGAACTGTAAGTGTTTGGTCAACCACCTGGACCTTCGAGACACCAGGTAAGTATGAGAGAACTAAAGGTGGCCTCTATCCATATACTACTTCAAAATGAGTCATGCATGTAGTTGTATGGTATGAAGTGTTGTACCACCATTCAACTATGGTTAACCATTGAGCCCACTGATTTTTCTTTTCCAAAGCAAAACACCTCAAATATGTTTCCAAACACTTGTTGACAACTTTCGTTTGACCATCAGTATGGGGATGATAAGTTGTGTTGAGATGCAATTGGGTGCCTTGTATCTTGAATAGTTCTTGCCAAAAAGTGCTAGTGAAAGTTGGGTCACGATAAAAAACAATAGAGTGTGGCATGTCATGAAGCTTGAAGACTTGATCCATGAAATGTTGAGCCATCGTGGATGATGTAAATGGGTGTTGAAGAGCACAAAAATGAGAATAATTGGACTATTTCTCCCTTGTTGCATAAAGTGTGCCCGTAGATTTGACTATTTCTCCCTTGTTGCATTGACACACATCACATTTAATGACAAAATTACAAATTTATTGTTTCATACAATCCCAAAATAAAGAATGTTTGACCATGTCATAGGTTTTGGTGAACCCAGAGTGCCCCGTTGTGGGTGTAGCCTGAATCTCATAAAGTACCTTGGATTTAAGTTTTGATTGTTTACTTAAACACAAATGGCCTTTGTATCGAAGATCATCATAGAGCCAAGAGTACCCTAGGGAAGCTGGAGCATTGGACTGCAATTGTTGGATTAGATGTGTACTTTTGGGATCTTGTAGCCATTCCTAGCAAATGGCTTGGAGCCAATGTGGTACAATGAATGAAAGAGAAAAAAATGATCCTTCATCTTCATATTTTTGAGAAAGTGCATCTACAACTACATTATATTTACCTTTATTGTAAATGATCTCATAATCATATCCAAAGAGCTTAGTCACCCATTTTTGTTTCTTCGGGGAGGAAATGCGTTGTTCTAGAAAATACTTGAGGCTTTGATGGTATGTCTTAATTTGGAAGTGTTGCTCCAATAGTTAAGGGCACCATGCCCACAGATCAACGGAATGCAGAATAGCCAACATTTCCTTTTCATAGATTGATTTGCCCAGATTTCATTCAGACAGTTGCTTGTTGGTAAAGGCTAAAGGTTGAACCTCTTGCATAAAGACAACACCAAATCCTTTCCATGAAGCATCAAATTCTAGGACAAAGGTCTTTCTGAAATCGGGAAGGGCCAAGAATGGAGTGGTGCACATGGCCATCTTCAAGGTTTGAAAATCTTGAGAAACGGCTGGGGTCCAAGTGAAAGAGTTCTTTTTTAGTAGTGTAGTGAGAGGTGCTGAAATATTTCCATAATTCTTAACAAACTTGCGATAATAACCTGTTATACCTAGAAATCCACACAAGCTTTTGAGAGTCTTTGGGTGAGACCAGTATTGCATAGATTCAATCTTTTTAGGATCTACCTTGGCGTTGTCCTTACCAACCATATGACCCAAGTACTCGACTTCTGAGGTGCCAAAAGAACATTTAGATTGTTTCAGGAAAATTTGGTGCTAAGAGAGTAGATGGAGAACGCGATCCACATGAGCAATATGGTTTGTCTAGATTTTTCTATAGATGAGGATATCATCAAAGAAAACTAAGACAAAATGACGAAGAAAATGATGAAAGACATGAGTCATAAGGCTTTGGAAGGTGGAGAGGGAATTACACAAGCCAAAGGGCATGACCAAAAACTCATAGTGGTCGTTATAACTTCTAGAGGAAGTCTTGGGAATGTATGCCTCTTTCATATGTATATGGTGGTAGCCTAAATGAAGATCAATTTTAGTAAAGAATTGGGCACCACTCAATTCATCCAAGAGGTCATCAATGATAGGAATGGGAAATTTATCTTTAATGGTAAGTTTGTTGAGGGCATGAAAGTCCGGACACATTCACCAAGAACCTTCTTTCTTCAAGACCATGACCATAAGAGAAGAGTAGGGGCTTGTACTAGGTAAGATAACACCTTCATTAAATATTTCCTCGACCATTTTCTCAATTCCATTTTTTTGGGAAAAGGGATGACGATACAGATGGATATTGGGAGGAAGGGTTTCAGGTACAAGGGGAATGGAATGATCATGAACACCACAGGAAGGAGGGAATCGTTGGGGAGTGGAAAATACCACTTGATGTTTAGAAATGATGGCTTGGAGATCTTGTGGCACCGAGGGTGTCTCTATTGCTTGTATGGCATGGAGTTAGTAAATAACACCAGAATGAGCTTTTTTGAGAAACTTTTCCATGCGATGGGAACTAGTGATCTCAGGTGAACTGGCGGTGATGCCTTGGAACTTATATTGGTGGCCCTCTTGGACGAATTGCATGGTTACTTCCTTAAAATCTATGAGAATGGGACCCAAAGTCCTTAGCCAGTCTAAACCCAACACAATGTCACAACTGCCCATGTCGATAAAAAATGTATGAGATTTCAAGTGGTAGTCACCAATTTGGAGACGCATATTTTCACAACACCCTCCACATTTCATGGATCCACCATTGGCAATCATGATTTGAAAATTATTGACGACATGGATGTAGCAATGAGTTTCTTGGGCAATGTTGTGATGAATAAAATTATGGCTTCTTCCACTATCAACTAGAATGATGACCTTCATATGCTTGATGTAACTGATTAGCTTGAGGGTTTGGGAAGCGGAGAAGCTAGTGAGAGCATTGAGGGAAATGATCGGTTCTACTTTGGGAGGGTCTAAGGGAGGGGTTATGTCACTGGTTTTAGGTGACTCAGACACAAGGGGAGTTTCGACATCCTCTTCCGAAATATCCTCCGATATGGCCATAAAAATATTTTGTTCCTTACACTTGTGGCCCAGGAAATATTTTTCATCAAATTTATAACAAAGGCCTTTGAGTTGGCGTTCATCCATTTCATCCCTGGTCATTTTTTGGATCTTTAGTGGAGTGGAGGGATTAGTGGGATTTACTGGTTTAGTGCAAGGGATAAAGGAGGGTTTTTAGTTTTGAGAAGATACAACCGGTTGTGCTTCTTTATCTCTTTTAGCAGCCTCCATCCAACTCATAGGCCGAGCCATGAGGACATGTGCCCAAATCTCCTCCTCGAGGCCACTGATTAAAAAATCTTAGAAAAATGCATCAGACATGTCCTTTGTCCGAAAAGCCAAGTGCTCAAAGCCAATATAAAGTATTCCACTCTTCCTGATTGTTTCAACTTTGTCAAACAACCAAAATGGTTAGTGTCAGTGTCAAAGTGTTCATAAATCTCTCCCACAAAGTGTGTACAAGCAATACACCCTTGACGGGAATTTTTTCTCCATTGCCACTATTGCCAACATTCTTGATCTAGATGGAGAACACCATATCAGAGTTTGGCCAAGTTATCTGTAATGTCGTATAAAGAGAAATAGTGTTCCATTTGGGTTACCCAACCAGTCGGGTCTGAGCCATCAAATTTGGTCACATCCACCCGCGGAAGGCGTAGGTCACGCTGAAAGTGATGGTGCTGGAAGTTATGGGAATGAGAGGAATTTTCATATTTAGTATGTGGAGTTGAGTTAGAGGAAGGGTTATCTGTAGGGATATGCATCTTAGTGCAGAGCGTCGAAAAGACAGATATGCTCAGGTCTTGTTTGATTTCCTCCATTGAGGACTGCATGGTTGTATTGATGGCGGAAACATTGGCACTAAGTTGTTTCACTTATTTTTGGGTCTCAGTGAGATTAGATTGCAAGTTATTGAAGCAAGATTCCAAGTCTTGACTACGGATATGGGCCATGAGGAAGAGGGAATGGAAAAGGGGCAAGTGGGGTAAAAACATTTGTCGAAAAATGATATGTATGAATGTGATAATGGAAAAGAGATTAATCCAATGGAATAGGCCTCAAATAATGGTGAAAAAATTTCTAGACTTATTTTTTTTTTACACCTGTGGAGTTATACTCCGGTCTGAAGAACACTGCAGTGATGAAATGCCCAAATTCTTAACCAGGAAGAAAAGTGTAGTGATTTGGAAACCCAAACATAGTTTCACGACAATAGATCTTGTCTGTTTTAATTTATTTATGTTTTTGTCCCCAAGGGTTAGGTATTCAAGGGTTCTACAAACAAGGGTTTTCCCTATGCTATAGCTCTCTGATATATGTGCAGGGTCGAACAGTAGTACTCGACCCAATATCTCAAGGCACTAACTAAGGAGGCTAGACCATACCCTTAGCTGTACTACCTGACTACCCGGGTACTAGAGAGTATCTTCTCGAGTTTTATTCTTGGTGGCACTATAGCAGTCAGGAAACTAATCGATTTATCTAAAAAGGGCTTCAGGCAATCTAGGTCGATCCGTACACAAGTGTTGTCTTATGCGTTACCACTCGAAGGGGTACCAACATGGGTTACAAGGGTGGCCAACAGATGTGCGCTTAAGTACAACTTGTATTTCCCGCATGTATGAATCCCTCAACCATGGGTTTATGTGTGTAACGACATATCTCTGTGGATTAAAGACATCAGAACATGTTTCTACCCTGAGAAAGAATTACCCACAATTTCTGCCGAGGAAAGTGCTCTAATACCACTTGTAGTATACCATATATAAAAGTATGCATAACAACAATAAAATTATATAAATGGAAGAATAACATCTATATAACTAGAACAATCACCTCAATAAAACTGAAATCATATAAGAATAACAATAGAAATAACACTTTGATTTTAAGATCAATGTTCACGGGCATCTTCGAGGGGGCAACCTCCAGTCGAGCAAAGATCAATTATAATAATATCCAAGCTAGGGTTCTCATACCCTTGATTCCTATTTATACTAAATATGTCTATCAAAAGAAGCATCTAGAGGAAGATCCTTCTAGAAGCAAAATCTTATATTAGGTCTTCTTACATTCGACTTATTCTATTTTATTGCAAGGCCTTATTAATATTTACCTTTATTACATCCGAATATATTGTTCTACCTATGTGTGGGTTAGGACCCTAACACAAATCTCCATGTAAGAAAGAAGTATTAACATCTAGTTACTCTAAATCCAAATCAAGTGATGCAACTAATGCTAACACAATTCAAATTGAAATATTATTAACAACTAGTGAAAAAATCTCATGAAATTCAATACCTTCTTTCTGAGAATATCCATTCGCAACCAGCATTTCCTTGTACCTTTCTACCTTATCATAAACACCCTTATTCAACTTGTAGAGTCACTTGCAACCTACATTTTTCCTGTCTCCTGGAAGTTCTATGAGGTCCCATGTAGCATTCCTCTCTAATGCATTCATTTAATCTGTCATTGCTTCTTTCAAGTTTTCACTGTTATAACCCTCCACATATTCCTGATAGCATGAAGGTTCATCATCATTAGTACTTAACGAAATTGATGAAACAAAATCATCATACCTTCTTGGAGGAATTATGACCCGTGTAGACCTATATAAGGAAGTTTGTGGCTCATCCACAATCTGTTGATTTTCATCATCATCCATGTTTTCCTCTACAATAACCTCTTCATGAACATCTTTAGAAACTTTTTCATGTTCACTTTCATCTTTAGTTGAACGAGTTTCAAACTGAATCTGTTGATATTTCAATACTTCTACCTATTTCATTTGAGCATCTTCATCTGATTTGATGAGAGATGATTCATCAAATATTACATCTCTGTTAATGGTGATATTTTGGGTAGTACGATCCCACAACCTGTACCCTTTAATACCATCACCATATCCAACAAAGATAAGCCTTTTTTTATTTTTCATCTAATTTAGAACGTTGATGTGTCAGAATTAGAGCATAGGATTCACAACCAAAAACTTTAATATTAGAATAATTACAATGGTGACCTGTCCATACCTCTTATGGAATATTTCACTATATTGTTGTTGATGGTGATCGATTCAACAGATAACAAGCTGTAGATATTGCTTCTTCCCACAATTCCTGCTACAAGTTGGTGTTACTGAACATACTC
Source organism: Picea glauca (assembly GCA_000966675.3). Lineage (NCBI taxonomy): Eukaryota > Viridiplantae > Streptophyta > Pinopsida > Pinales > Pinaceae > Picea > Picea glauca. The sequence continues at coordinate 471,385 of JZKD02S1754433.1, forward strand.
CTTGCTCTCTCTAGATGAGTCGTGTTCATGCATTCAACAACTCTGTTTTGTTGAGGAGTATAGGCAGTGGTTTTATGCATATCAATAAAAAATTCCTTGCAATAGTTCTCAAATTCCATTGATGTAAATTCACCACCATTATCAGTTCTTACACATTTAATGGACCTACAAGTGCTCATTTCCACTAAAGCTCTAAACTTGTTAAAAATAGTAAATACATCACCCTTTCTTTTCAACATATAGATCCAAAACTTCCTAGAGAAAACATCTATAAAAGTAAAAAAATATGATGATCCTCCATATGAAATAGTGGTGGATGGTCCCCAAACATTAGAATGGATATAGTCAAGGATTCCCTCACTGGTGTGTCTTCCGTTTTTAAATGTATTCCTATTCTATTTTCCATAAATACAATATTTGCAGAAATCCAACTTTAAATACCTTAGACTAGGAAGTAATTTATGATCAGTTAATACATTTAATCCTTTTTCGCTCATATGGACAAACCGTTGATGCTACAGTCAATCAAAATAACTTTCATTCTAAGATACATTTGTCTCATGATTTGACTCGGTTCTTCCTTCTAACAGAATCATGTTTCCAACCTTCTTCACCTTCATGACCAGTAGGATTCCTTTGTAGACCTTCATAAATCCACCTTGAAAATTACTCTTATATGCTCTAGTACCTAATATTCCGAAAGAGATTAGGTTCTTCTGAAGCTCAGGTACATTTCTCACATCAATTAGTATCTTAACAGATCCATCAAACATCTTAATTTGAATGTTACCAATTCCCACTACTTTAAATGAGATATCATTTCCCTTGTAAACAATTCCATCATCTATAGACTCGTAAGTAATAAACCAGTTTCTATGAAGACATGTGCGATTTGAAGAACTAGAATCTAATAACCAATGTTGATCATGACGTGAAACAATACTAAATGTTAAAATTTCATCAACCATACCTGAATTTGTTGTTGAGCTTCTTTCAGTTGTGTTTGCTTCCTTCGTCTCCTTTGGGGAGTCTTATTTGGAGGCTTTTTTATGTTTCCAACAGTCCTTATTCATATGTCCATATTTGCCACAATACCAACACTTAATCTTGCTCTTCTTTCCCTTTGAATTTGACCGAGAGAAATCCCTCTGAACCTGTCCTCCTTCTTTAGGTCTTCTTATGACCACCATCGCCTCATATGTAGAGGTTTCTAAATTGGATTTCTTTCTTGTTTCCTCAGATAGTGGTGCTCCAACAATAACATCAAACTCAATACTTTCTATTGAACTGAAACTAATAGAGGTAGCAAAGCGATCCCATGACTCAGGAAAAGAAAACAATAATGTAATTTCCTTGTCTTTAGATTCAAAGTTCACTCCCATGCTAGTCAAATGGAATAAAAGAGTATTAAAAGTATTTAAATGATTAGCTATTTTTGTACCTTCCTTCATGCGCGAAATGTACAATTGTCTTTTCAGGAAGATCTTGTTCATCAAGGATTTTGTCGTATACAATATTTCCATCTTCGTCCATAAATCGATTGTTGTTTTCTCCGTAAAAATGTTGAATAGAACATCATCAACCAAACACAGTCATATGACGCTTAGTGCTCTCGCATCGATCTCATCCCACTCTTCATCTGTGATGGATGCAGGTTTCTTCGATTTTCCCACAAGCACCTTCACCATGCTTTTTTGCAGAAGTAGATCATGCATCTTGACCTTCCATATCTCAAAACATTTTTTTCCATTGAACTTCTCAATTTTAGTCATTCTTGTACTTCTCGGCCTTCGTCGCTTCAAGTGTCGCCTCCAATCTTGTTGATCTACATGATCCCTTGTCGATTCTCCCCTTCACATCCTCAAAGAGCACCCAACGCTCAGTGCAGGAGGGATGAGACATGTCCACTTCTTTATCATATGGAAAAGAAAGTACGTCTTTTCTTTCATCTCAAATTTGAGTGGTGTCTACAAAGATAACTTAGATAATGTTGAACTCGAACATATTCCATTCTATTCGCTTATATAACAAAAATTAATTCCATTCCGAGAACTCAATACCAGAGATTTCTAGCAGAGACAGTGCACAAAACTAGATACCAAGGTGATACCTCTCAAGCGAAAAACTCATGCAGAGTCACATGCGCAGCCCACCAAACTCTCAAACAAAGAACTCACGCGGATCCCACCAGACTGTCGCCACACCTGTCAACTAGAGTGGACCGCGATGATTTCAAAATTTCTGAAGTACACAAGTATAGCGTAATAATCGTCACACCCTTCAAGAGGAGAGACCTGCGAAAATTAGAGATCGATGCACCTTGTGCACAAAACCATGGGAAAATGGAACTTATGTTGCTCCTCCAAAAAAATTGATGCCCGTGACACATATGGCACTATTGTTTCTCCTTTTAGTTTTTCTTTTCTTTGTTTTCAGCGACCTCCAACTTGCTCTGATACCCCTTGTTGTACCTATCAGCCACAAAACGAATTAATACACATTAAATATATAAAAAAGGAATATCATATGGAAGATCTATAAAAGAGACTTACAAATTTTATGTGGTTCACCCAAATTTGGACTATGTCCACCAGGCAATGGTATCGATCCTTCATCTGTTCATAAATGGAGGTTTAATTGTTTTTCTGACTCACACACCCCTCTTCTCACATACATGGAATAAATAATTCTCCTAGGTTTACAGTCTCAACTCAAACATCTTACTAACTAAACAATAAATGTTCTCCTATGCATACTCTGACCAATTTAACACATACACAATCGAATCCTTAATAAGAGGAGTTGATGTAGATGATTGTTCATTGAATTCAAGGATTCTATTGTCACACATTTCAACATAGATGAACGGTGCTATCCTGAAGTTGATGGATAAAAAAGTGACAATCGGATGGGAAGGAATAAGAACATAGGAACACATGCATGTTCTTAGAAACATGCATGCATTCTTAATCCTACAACCTTGATACTCATCGAAATATCACACACACTTTCCAACTTTGACTATCTATGAAAACATTCATGTTCGTGAGAACATGCATTTTTTATTATATATTTTTGACCAACGTTTATAGATTTTTCAACCTGTTATTTCCTCATCCTCATCAATGGCTCCAAATCCTTTTCTAGTAGTTTGGACAAGTATTTGAAACTCATTCTCTTCGACTAGACCAAAACCATCAACGGCTTTATCTTTCATCGAACACCCACTTAAATCATTGACATCAGAGACGGTTATTGGATGTGGCATGTCACTGTTATGCTTACGATATATGCCAATAAACATTTAAAATAAATGAGATGCTAATAAAATGTAAAATAAGAATGAATTGGATGAAGGACATGACGGATATCTATAACCAGGGTGATATTTATTTCAATTTTTTGGAAAAGTGTTTTGTTGTTTATATATGTGATAGTTTTTTTTTTAATTCATATTATTGTACTAAAGTTTAATTAGATTAGTTTAATTTTGTTCTTTATAAAATATTATTTTTAGTATATGTATATATATGATAGTTTTTTTTTTTTTTTCAAATATTATTTTTAATATACGTTAGTATTTTTTTTTTTTTTTTTTAATTTTTTTTTTTATTTTTTTTATTTATTTTTTTTTTTTTTTATTTTTTATTTTTTTTTTTATTTTTTTCTTTTTAATTTTTTTTTTTTTTTTTTTTTTTTTTTTTTTTTTTTTTTTTTTTTTTTTTCTATTATCGAGAACATGAGTGGACTTAATGATTTAGAACATGTGTTTCCTCCTTGGACATCACAAGTTCAAATCCATAGGGGGTTAGGGTATGTATACCTCTGTAAACTTTATTGTGTGGATTGAATGTGACCTTAAAAAAATATCATCCACGGTTTTTTCCATGTTGATAAACTTGTTTTGGCCATCAAGACTATATTAAATAGTACTTTAGTTAGAAATTATGGTATTACAAGTTTATGATATTTGATTGGCCATGGTCAAAGAATATTGTTAGAAAAAAAAACTTTTTGAATCAAATAATTCTTTTAGACATTATGTTTTAAAAATATTTTTGAATAAAATGATTTCTTTAAACATTACATTGAAAAGTGATTTTTATTTTTATTTTTATGTATCCTTAACTTTAAACACTTAAAACTGTTGGAAATTATGGACTTTGAAGTATATGTTCTTTTACTGTTCATGGAAAAAGAATATTGTCAAAAAAAAACTGTTAGCATAAAATGATTCATTTAAAGGTTATGTTTCTAAAAGGACTTTTGAATAACATGATTCCTTTAAAAATTATATCGAAAAGTGAATTTTTTTTTGTGTTTCTTCAACTTCAAATAGTTAAAACTCATATTTTCTTTAAGAATTTGATCTTGAAGTGAAAACAATATTTATAGATAATTGTATTATCTTTGTACGCAGATTTTTACAAGATATTGCTTCCTGTCATGACACTTATGAAATCATGTGTTGTGAGACTAAGTAAGTGTTGTCAGAAAAAGTTTCCATATAGCCAAAGGGTGCTCGTGTGAATTTATGCACATGAAGGTGGTAATGGGGTGTGAACAAACATGTTCATGTAGGAACACATGCATGTTCATAGAAACATGTATGCATTCTTAATTTTATACCCTCGATACTTACCGAACTACCAAACACACTTCTTGACTTCGAGTATTTATGAAAGAATGCATGTTCTTGAGAAACATAGTTGAGGAACACGCACACATTCCTGAAAAAAATGAAATGATTTAATAATGTGTGTGTGTTCCTAAATAATACGCATTATTAGGAATAATAATGTGCATGTATTCTTACAAACATAACATTTCCCTCATTTCT
>JZKD02S1754433.1:502092-522918 GCA_000966675.3 Picea glauca
CAGGTACTCACCGCTGCCAGGTGAATTGTTTTCATGCTTCTGCTAAGGGCATCGACCACCCTATTTTCTTTCCCTTTAATGTGTTTGATTTCAAAATCAAATTCGCTAAGGAGGTTCATCCATATATCATGTCTGGCATTGAGATTTGGTTGGTCAAACAAATATCGCAATCCACAGTGATCTGTCATAAGTACAAATTTTCTTCCCAAGAGGTAATGCATCCACATTTTCAAGGCATGCACTATAGCAGCCAAATCTAGATCATGAGTCACATAGTTGACTTCATGTTCATTTAATTTTTTCGATTCATATCAGATCACACTTCCTTTCTGCATAAGGACTCCTCTGAGCCCTTCCTTACATGCATCTGTGCACATAAGGAAGTCATCTTCTAGGTCAGAAATTTTCAACATGGGTGCATGGGTCAGTAGATGCTTCAGGGTTTGGAATCTTTCTTCACATTTCTGTGTCCACAGGAATTTTGTCCCCTTCTTCTAGAGGGTAGTGATTGGACAACCAATCTTGGAGAATCCTTTTATAAATCTCCTATAGTATCCCGCTAATCCAATAAAGGATCTGATGTCTGAAGTATCCTTTGGGGTAGGCCATTCCATGATAGACCTGATCTTTTCAGGATCTACTGCTACCCCTTCCTTAGACAGAACATGTCCCAAGTAATGTATTTGCTTCCGGAAGAAGTCACATTTGTCGAGTTTAGCATAGAGTTGATGCTCTCTTAGCACTTGCAACACAAGTCTAAGATGCTCTTCATTCTCTTCTCTATTCTTAGAGTAGATTAATATGTCATCAATAAGAACTAATACAAATTTATCTAAAAATTTACTGAGTTCATTATTCATTAAGCACATGAAAGTGGCAGGGGAATTGGTTAACTCAAATGACACTACCAAAAACTCATAGTGACCATACCGTGTCCGGAAAGTGGTTTTATGGATGTCTTCACTCTTGATTCGGACTTGATGGTATCCCGACCTCAAGTCAATCTTTGAAAAAAATAGACGCACCTCCCAACTGATCGAATAGATCATCGATCCTAGGCAAGGGGTACTTGTTCTTTATGGTTAATTTATTGAGTTTTCTATAATCTATACATAGTCTAAGGGTGCCATCCTTCTTTTTCACAAACAGGACTGGTGCACCCCATGGGGACACGCTGGATCGAATATAACCCTTATCCATCATTTCTTTCAATTGCAATTTGAGTTCAACTAACTCAGGTGTTCTCATCCGGTAGGGTGTCTTAGACACCGACACCGCTCCTGGTGTGATCTCTATCGAGAAGTCAATGTCTCTTCTTGGAGGTAGACCCGATACCTCTTCCGAAAACACATCTTTGTATTCTCTCAGGATAGGGTGATCATCAGGGCTTGGTTTATCACCTTTGATTGTTTTCAACACCTGTATTGCATATAGGGGACATCCTTTTCGGCAATACTTTCTCATTTGCAGGGCTGATATTTGCCTCACCGACACAAGTTTTTGGATCCCTTGAAGGGTTATACTTCTCCCTTCTTTACTTACACACTCCAAGGTTTTATTGTAATAGTCTAGTTTGTCTTTATGGTCGGCTAGCCAGTCCATACCAATCAACAAATCGTATGATCCTAGGGGTAATACGTTAAGGGTTGCTTGGGTGGGGAATTCACCCAACATTAATTGGCAGGCTGGTATGACCTTTGCTACCCTTCTTTTGGTGCTAGTGGCTAATTGTACCAACCATGGCTTGGTTTGTTTTTGTGGCTGTAATTTACACTTATCAACAGATTTAGGGGCTATATATAACTCAAATTTGAACCAGGGTAAATCAAAACAGACACCATATGGTTGAAAATAATACCTTCTATTTCCACCACTGAAGCTTGGTGGTCAGATTGGTTATTATCCAATGCTGCATAAATATGTGGCACACTCCTTGCCACATCATTGACTGTGGTAGTTTCCTGAATGTTATAAACTTTCCGACTGTTTTGTTGTCGGTGTGGACAGTCTCTCAGGAGATTATCTTCTCTGTAACCCCACCATTTCAAAGGTTCTCTCTTTGCGCTATCAGTATTTACTGGTATAGGTCCAGAAGTTTTATTTCTATCCGATGAGGGAAAGTTCTGTTGGAGTACACGCCGGGCTAGAAAGCTCATTCTGGGGTTCTTCTTGTAGTTCTTAAATCCTGAGGATCAGGGATGATTTTAAGGATGGAAATTTATTTTAAAATATAGAAACCTTGGCGAATATTACTAATCCTTCATATGCCAACTATAAATGTTTGGCAATATTTTTGTAAAAATATTCAAATTTCTCAGAATTTTATATAGTTTTTATAAAATTTTGGCGATTTGTAAGGTAAAATAATTTTATCCTATAGAATTTGGGCGAATCATTTTTAAAATAGCGAATCTTGTTTTTGGACAAACCATGGAAAATTAGCCCATGAGCGAAATTTATCCCCTAAAATCATCTACGCTGAGGATTTGATCCCCTTTTTACGAAATCTTGAACCACTCTTCTGTTTTCAATCTCCACGAGACTTTGCCCGATGTTCATATTGTTCATGACAATATGTTGCCTTTCGAATAGTGTCTCCTAAGGTCTTTGGCTCATCAAATTAAATTATGTTCCGGTATTCCTTGGGTAGACCACTGATGAAGCGTTTCACCTTCACCTTCTCTTCTTTGATGTAGGGTAGATATCTCAATAAGTCGAGGAATTTGTTGACATATTACTCTATAGTGAGTTTCCCTAGTTTGAGTTCATAAAACTCTTTAGTCTTCTCATCGAAATATTTTTCCTACAAATACTTCTTCCGGAAGTATTTCTCAAACTGTTTCCAGGACAGGTCCTCCTTGCGGACCCCTTTCACATTCTTAAGATCTTCCCACCAGATGGAATCTTTTCTGTTCAGATTGAAAGTGGCCACTCGGGCCTTCAAATTCTCTGAAAAATCATGGACTCTGAAATATTTCTTTAGTCCAAGTAGCCAGGCCTCTGCTTCCTCTCCCTTCTTTATCTCACCATCGAAGGAGGGAGGTTTGGCCTTTCTAAATTCCTCAAATTTATGACCCTTGGAAGTCTTGTGCTTCTTCTATTTTCTTGAAGAATAGGAACTGGTCCTGTTGTTGGAAGAGCCTTCTGAATCGCCAGCTTCCTTCTTAGAGGAATCGTCTGGCATTGGTCCTTTACCACTGGGGTGGACCTTCCATGAGGTGCTCCTCTCAGTATGGCCACTGATATGACCATGTTTCTGCATATCGGGTTCATGCTACATTTGTCGTTGTAGGTCGGATAAGCTCTGTAGTAAAATTGCATTGATTTTAGTTTTCTTTTCTTGTTCTTTCATCATCCTTTCATTGTCGACCTTGCAACTTTGCAATTTGACCATGAGACTCCTCACAGTCTCAGCTAGATCCGAAGGGGTCCCTATTTCTCTTCTTTCATCAGACTCTTTGTCTCTACTGTGGGAGCCTTCTCCCATCTCTTGGTGAGTCACCATTTTCTGCGTCTCTAAATTCTCGCGGCTAATCGTCTACTTGGGTGAAAAGACAAACGCTCGTTTTTAGTCAATATTTATATTTATTTATACCCAATACATAATTCATATTTTCAAATTTATACCCATATAAAAGGGTTTTTTTTTCATTTGGGTCTTAATCCTTACCTATCCAGCCATCTCAACTACAAGAGACTCTACCTATTTTAGTAGGTAGCCATCGTAACACTAAAACAGGACAACACAGTTCATCTCCCTTGTCTGGCTTGTGCAACTTTATGGCACAATTTATTCCACCTCTATCATTTTCACTCAGATCTTATCAATGATAACGATCAGTGCATCCCTACTCCTAGAAGACTAGTTATTATTTTAACAGAGGGGTTACAGAAAAAAAAATCCCAGATTATAGTTTCATTCTCCAATCCTTCTTCTTAAGGAGAAAAAACAAATAACAATATCTTCTTACGCGGCTCATGCCTGAGCCCAAGCAGGCCAAGTGTTGTAACCATGATCTAATACCAATTTTTAATGCAGCCACTACCATAATCAAATTTTTCATTGCTTTCTGTAGAATCAGAACCCCTGAAATATCTACGGAGGCCTAGCGTAAGCTATCTCTTTCTCTATCTACTCCCATGTGATCATGGGTCATGATCACAGGTCAAATAATCATGGCGCCTCTCAGTAATTTGCGACTCGGCGCTACAAAAATGTTGAATCGTTCGACTCTGCAACTGCCAAACCCCGACATGGCTAGCAACTAGCCAATAGGGACGAATCCCAAAAGGGTTAGCGAATGGCCAATAGGAATGGGCCCTGTCATGCGGTTGAGTGGAGTATAGGTGGCAACAGGGAAGCACAACATGGTGGGCGACGTGACAAGAGACGGGTCCCACTTCACACACCACACCATTCCGAACCCCCCCACCCCATTAAAGGAAGAATGGAAAGGGGGGTCTGTAATTCGCCTGAGCACTGTTGATCAAGGCGAATAATTCGTCACCGTTCAAGAGTTCCATGTTCGATTCTGGACCCCCCCCTCACCGCTAAAGGTAGAACAACAAGGGGGCTCTAGAATGAAGCCTCAGCCGTAGATACGGGTGGGTGGACTCTGGTCGTCTAGATCTGCTCGCCACTTACCCTAAGGCGCATTCATGCCCCAACTTAAAGTTGACATCTCTTCCTCACATATGACGGTCATTATAGACCCTGAGATCCTCCAAAAGAATCTCGTCTTTTCATCGAGACTTATCATCACAAGAGTCCGAACTCTCGAGCACGGGACTCTCGAATCCTCGATCTCCTGTTTCCCGATGTGATTAATCTCTCGACACGTAGCCTTCTTAAATTGGACGGTCTAGATCTGTCTCGGGGTTTCCACCATGGAAAGTCCCGATCTCTCATCACCAAAACTCCCGAGTTCGCGATTCCCGATTTCCCAAAATGGGAAATCTCATGAAACATGGCCTCTGTTACTCAGACGGTCCAGATATATTTCGGGGCCTTCACCCCTATTCACTGGGGGTTTAACCCTTGGGTATCTCTTGACAGATCCAATGGTTGTCCGGTTTTCCAGCCGAGATCTGACGGCTCAGATAGGTTCCTAACTTGTGCATTCTCCTATGACTTCCTCGACATGGAAAAATCAATGGTCCATATGTTCTCATGGACCTTGGAGATCTACGAGCCCGATCTCTTAGCTACCCACGAAGACACAGAAAGAAAAAGTGGTAAGGCATTTAACACCCTACTTTCTCCTACCAATCTAATGGTCATGTGTGACCACAGATTTCCCGACGGGATCTCGTTCATCGATCAACACCTATTTAGGGTTAAGGCGCTTAACACTCCAGTTTCTTCTTCCGATCTGACGGTCGTGAGTGACCACCGATATCCCGATGGGATCTCGTCCGTCGATTCGATACTTATCAGGGATTTCTTAAGGCCTTGCGCCTTCATGTCCTTTTTCTAGGTTCTTGATGGGCTTTTCAAGAAGGGTATCTCTATGGGGAGGTTTACCCAGGGTACTATTTGAGGCAAATAAGGGTATTGCTCTCCCGAGAACGAGACGTGAAGTCTGAATTAGATAAGTATGCATATAAATAACAATTTATGAGAAATTAAGCCATACGTAGTCTTTCCATATAAACATACAACTACCAGTACTGATCAAGACACCATGCATACATTCTTATAATGAAATCATTCACAATTTCACAGCTTATGATCATAAATATCAGAATACATATATTTCAAGATGCCAAAGGCAAAACACTTATCAGAAAGTAACACCAGGGGTTATGCAACTGCTGAGAGGGATGCTCGTTCCCACCCAACCGTAGGTTCATCGACTCCCAGTCGATTTACCACTACCCACCCCCGAGCTGAGACCAAGATGCTGTGAGACTATGTCTCTGTTTGCTAATGATGAGGAGCAAAGGTTACTCTCCTTTCTCTCTGCTATCACTAACTCTGCATATCGCCAGAGTTCTCTTTCTCCCCTCGCGTCTGCCCCCAATCGCTCCTCCCCCACACCTTATCCTCTTGCGAGGTTGCGTGTGGCACGATTTCCCTTGCGTTGGTCAGGCTTGACTTCTCTATGGATGGGCGGTTCACCTCCCCATCCCTCATTAATTCCTGAGGAGCCATCTACCTACTAGCCTGCGAGACATTTAATTCGGGGCCAGCGAGCCGCCTTTGGTTCTTCAGGCCAGTGAAGTCCAAATACGGTATTGATTTTTGGTGGAAGTTAACGCCACATTTCCATGTGCCTTCCACCACCTTACTGTAGCCATCGTGGTCTCTTTTTTAGCATATCCCCTCTCAGCAGTTCTGCAATATAAATTCATAATATTATTCACATTCATCAACCTTTTCCACAAGGTCCATTCACATCACATATTCACATTTCTGAGTTTTCCACAGTTCTTGGCCAGTCCAGTTATTTTAACAAACTGGGGGAAACAGGGTGTTGCACATATTCTCGCCGCCATTAATTTTGAACTTTGTTAAACAATCATTTTATAAACGTTTCACTGCTTTAACATATTCTCGTCGCCTCGTCGCCATTAATTTTCAACTTAATTAAACGAACATTGTCCTCTTACTGCTAAGAATTTCAAATTATTCGTTATTGATCATCCACCTGGTCTCCATATATAAATTATCTATGAGTTGTAATTCATCTAAAAGTTTTAGTAAATTTTGTGAATTTATGATTTTGATTTCTATCATTCTTATACCTACAAAGATTTCGATATAATACTATTAATATTTGTATAAGAAGTCTATGTTTAATATTGGTATAAGAAGTCTCTATTTAATATAAAATTATTAACCTTTGACAAAGAGTTTTTGAGTTTTATATAAAATTCGTAATCTTTGTCAAAAATGTTTCTGAATTGTAATTGAGCTCTTTTTTATTCAAATTCAAGTTTAATTGTTCTATTACAACTTCCTTGATATTTTGTGTAGCTTTCTTAAATATTTAGAGTGTTTTTGTTTCAGGCTCATCAATATAAGTTTAACTAAAAAATAATAAACAAATTTAATAAGAAAAAAGACTTAAGAAATTGATAAAGATAGTATGATCACATTCATTAGGGAATTTATTATATTGTCATAAAATGAATTTTAAATTAAAAGATAAAACATTATTCTAAAATAAATTTAATGACAGAAAAAATATCATATGGAGCAAAACCATAAAAATCATTTTATTTCAGAATTCACTATCAAATATAATTTAAAATAAAAAATAACATTATTTACTAACATATTTATTAATTTTTTATTTTCATATATATAAAATGTTATAATATATATATATATATATATATATATATATATTCTTTTATTATATATATAATTTAAATAAAAAACAAAAAAACTGAACATGGTAGTTGGCTTTGACATTTCTTTGGATACTATGTTTGAGAAAAGCTACTCTAATTGATGATAATTCGATTTTCAATTTACAATAATTTTAATTTTGAGCTTCCTTAAACTATTATATTCTCGCCGCCATTAATTTTGAACTTTGTCAAACGAGCATTTTATAAAATTTTAACTCCTTTAATGGCTAGTAATTTGGGTTTTCGTTAAACTACCATAGCCTCATCGCCATGAATTTTGAACATTCTTAAACGTCCTTTAACGGCTAGTAATTTGGGTTTTCGTTAAATTACCATGGCCTCATCGCCATGAATTTTGACCGTTGTCTTCTGATTGCTAAGATTTTCAAATTATTCCTGATTCATCATCCACCTCACCGCCATATATAAATTATCTGTGAGTTGTAATTCATGTAAAAGTCTGAGTAAATTTTGTGAATTTATGATTTTTATTTCTATTATTTTTATACCTAAAAATATTTTGATATAAAATTACTAATGTTTATATAAAAGTATTAATATTTGTATAAGAAGTTGTTTGATATAAAAGTACTAGCACAGCGGCTACCTCGCGCTGGTGAACACCGAAACTTTCTCGCTTAGATAAAAAAACCTTAATTAATATAGTAAAAACGTGAGGCCCACGAAAATCGGTTTATATTTTTTTAATCAGGTACTCGTGGCAATAAGTTAGTGAATACAGTCATTTTTAAACACGATTAGGTAAATGTAAAAAAGTAAACATATAAATGGATGTCTTTATAAGAGCTCGGAAGTTAATGGATGAAATCAGAGCCATTCATTTATTGTGACGACTAAGAATATTCTAGGCATATTTAATCTCGTACATAGAAAACGTATTAAGAACTAAAAACCTATTAAATGTGTCCATTGTCAATAGGTGTAGGCCTTTAGGCATAATTAATCTTTTACAATGCATTTTTGAGTTTAATATAAAATTAGTAATCTTTATCAAAAATGTTTTTGAGTTGTGATTGAGCAATATAATTTGAAATTATATAGTACTAAAATGCTAAAATGTTAAAATTCCATTCTGTTCTCTTCTTTATTCAAATTCAATTGGTTTGTTACAACTCCTTTGATATTTTGTGTTTTAGTTTGAGGCTCATTAATATAAGTTTAATTAAAAAATAATAATAATAATAAAGATTTAAGAAATTGATAAAAACATCATGATCAAATCCATTAGAGAATTCACCATTTTGTCATAAAATAAACTTTAGATTAAAAGATAAAACATTATTCTAAAATGAATTTCATGACAGGAAAAATATCACATGAAACAAAACCATAAAAGTCATTTTATTTTAGCATTTACTATCAAAATTATAAATAATTAAAAAAAAAATAAAATAAATAAATAACAGTATCTACTAATAAATTTTTTAATTTGTTATTTTCATATATACATAATATGATTGTAAGTCTGTAAACTAGATTTTTAATATTTTATTTATGTTAGTTGATTAACTTATATATGTTGATTATCTGGATTTTCTTATAACTGCATTTTATTAGACCACTCTATACATCTACTTTCTGTTATGATCTGAAGTTATAGAAGATTGGTGAAAACTATATCCAGGATGTTGTGTCCCCTGATATAATAAAGCCGAATAGAAATAAAAAAACTACAAATAATGTCCATTAAAATATTACATTAACTTAACAATCAGCTTCACATAGTTTCTTTCAAAATATTCTATTAACTAAAAATGACAATAATCAAGTCCACATTATTTATGCCCATGGAACAAAACCATAAAAGTCATTTTATTTTAGCATTTACTATCAAAATTGTAAATAATTTAAAATAAAAAAATAACCAAAAATAACAGTATCTATTAATAATTCTTTTAATTTGCTATTTTCATATATACATAATATAGTTGGACTATATTGTAGATATAATTGTAAGTCTGTAAACTAGATTTTTAATATTTTATTTATGATAGTTGATTAACTTATATATGTTGATTATTTGGATCTTCTTATAATTGCATTTTACTAGACCACTCTATACATCTGCTTTCTGTTATGATCTGAAATTATAGAAGATTGGTGAAGACTATATCCAGGATGTTGTATTCCCTGATATAGTAAAACCTAATACAAATAAAAAAAATACAAATAATTTCCATTAAAATATTACATTAACTTAACAACCAACTTCACATAATTTCTTTCAAAATATTCTCTTAACTAAAAATGACAAGAATCAAGTCCACATAATTTATGCCCAAATATTCTATTAGCCCAACAACGAGTCAATCAACATCATTCTCTGTAAAAGTGAAACTTATAAACAATGATTTATATTAATTAAAATTTATAAAGTGAAGATATAACCCATACCAGAGAAACTTTAAACTAAGCTGATAAAACGTCAAACATCATTATTAAAACAGAGACGCTTTAAGCTGATAAAATGTTAAACATTATTATTAAAACTTCAATAAAGAGAATCCTGAAAGAGCTATTCAAGAAATAATGACGATTCAAGAAGCGCAAATGCAACACGATTTTAATATTTCTGCTCAACATGACCAAAGAAACTAGGCTAATCCTGTATCTTGGAAATTCGTTAAACTAACCTTCATTTGATTTTAAGGCCATAATTTGTTGCTAGACTGAAGGTTCGGGTTGAAACGGATGACCCAACTAACCTAAAATATGAAGGAGAAGTTTTATAATCTTATTCATCTAGCTTGTTTTAATGCTATTATTATTCTTAAAGAAAACAAAAAGGGGAAACTTGCTTCTTGTTGGGTTTAATTCGAACCTTGATTTTGTTTTAATGCTATTATTATTGTTAAAGAAAATAAAAAGGAGAAACCTACTTGTTGTTGGGTTGAATTGGATCTTTGATTTTTCATATGGCCAAGTGTGAATTCGTTAATATATCTTCTTGATCTGTGAAAGAGGCTCAGTAAAATTACCATACAGGGTAGAAACCATAAGTTATTGTGCAAATAACTAATGAAATGTTTATTGTTAGAGACAGTGACTCAATCCAGGAAAAAATAAGACGGAGAAACCTACGTGTTGTCGGTCGCCATCAGAGACTTTCTATAGAAACCAGATCTTTCGTGTCTTCTTGATCTGTTCAGAAAACAGATCGATATAAAAAAATTAACATGCTTAAAAACTACATCATTCAATTCTAAAATAGGAGAGAGATCATAGAAAATTAAAAGTTTAATATGGGGAAACAAATGGAAAACAAAAAATTCTTTATGTAAAATTTGTTGGCTTATCTCCTCATTTTAAGCGTTATTGATTCATGTTTGAGGCTTCCCATTTAAAAGTAATCAGACATTTATTTTCAAAATATATATTCTAAACATAATTACCTGTGAAATCTGTTGAATGTAGCTGCAATTTACTGGAATGTCGGATGTCTTGATTGATCCATTGGAAACTGGAATGTCGGATTCCCTTTTCTTCATTTCTTCTTCATCCACCATTAACCCTAACCAGCAAATAAACCTAACAAGAAGAACTGTCCAAAATCCATACACAAAGAGCGCATTAACCTGACTACTACATGGATGAAGAGAAGAATTAGAAAAAATAATAAGGAAATGAACAATTATATCGATCAGGGTTATAGCTTTTTTACTACCATTATAGCTTTTTCTACTGCGTTTTCACCAGCGTTATAGCCTTTTCTAGCACTTTTTGACCAGGTTATAGCTTTTTCATCAACGATTAATTTCTCATCAATGGCTCCATATCCTTTTCTAGCCGTTTGAGCGAGTCTTTGAAACCCGAATCCTTTTCTAGCCATTTGGACGAGTCTTTGAAACCCGTTTCTCTTTACCATTAACCGCTCCCAAATTCTTTTTACCTTTCATCTTCATTTTCAAATTCTTTTTACTTTTTTAAATACTAGTTTAATATATCATAAAAAAAAATTATTTTTATTTTAAATATAATTTTACTTTCATCTAACACCCACTTAAATCATTCAGATCAGAGACAGTTATTGTAATGTGGCATGTCACTGCTATGTATTAAGAGGGTGGTTACTTTCATCGCACACCCACTTAAATATTATTTTCCTTTTATCAAATAGTCACTTAATAATTTTTTTAAAAAGTATTTTGGTGTTTACAATTTTTCTATTAATGTATTAAAGTTTTATTTGATTACTTTAATTTTGATTATATAATTTTGATTTTTATAAAATATTATATAAAAAAAAATTATTCCTTTTTTTAATTTATATAATTATATTAATATTTAATTTGATTATATAATTTTGATCTTTATAAAATAATATTTTTAATCATTAACACCTAGGGGTGGGGAAATATTAAACAATTATTGTGATTTGGCATGTTTTTAATCATCAACACCTAGTGGGTGGGGAAATATTAGACAATTATTGTGATTTGGCATGTCATTGTTATGATTACCGTATATGTTAATAAACATGTAAAATAAACTAATTGGATGAAAGACAGGTGAGATATGTATTATCAAGGTAATATTTATTCTAATTTTTTAGAAAAGTATTTTGGTGTTTATTTAGGTGATAGCTTTTTTAATCAGTGTATTAAAATTTGATTTAACTAGTCTAGTTTTGATATTTATAAAATATAATTTTTAATATATATGATATTTTTTTTAATTTTTAGATATTATTTTTAATATATGATATCTTTTTAATGTGGGAGTGAAGGTTTCCACAATTAATCATAATGTTGTAAAAAAATTCTAGACAATGAAACCTCCCACACAATTCTTATCCAAAACCTTTTTACAACAATTTTTTTAAATTTTTTAACATTATTTTAATATTCATAATCTTTCATTTTTTATTTATTTTTTATTATATAATATTAATTTTCATAAAAAATTGTTTATTTACCATTATTCTTTAAAATTATTATTTAGGATTGTTAATACACTTCATATGTGTGGGGGGTTTAAATTAACATACTATCATATATGGAAAATGTTCACTTTTAACCTTTTTGTTTTTATGTGATTATATTGTTTTTTTTTTAACATGAGTGGGCCTTTTTTCCTAGAAATTATGGGCTTAGAATCCTATGATCATTTATTGGTCATTCACAAAAAATATTGTCAAAAATAAAAAAGAAAATTGAATAAAATGATTGAACATTTAAATGCTATGCTTCTAAAAAGATTTTTGAATAAAATGATTCCTTTAAAAATTATATTGAAAAGTGATTTTTTTTTGTGTTTCTTCAACTTCAAAGAGTTTTGGCTTGAAGTGAAATTTTTTTTTATAGAGAATTTTGTTACCTTTGTACTTATATTTTTACAATATATTGCTTCCCTCTCATGACACATATGAAATCGGGTATGAAATTGGGTGTTATGAGACTAAGTAAGTGTTGTGGGAAATAGTTTTCCTATAAACTGTTGTACCTTCCAGCCACAAAACAAACTAATACACATCGAATATACAAAAACAAAATATCATATGGAAGATCTATAAAAGAGACTCAAAGATTTTACGTGGTTCACCCAAATTTGGGCTATTTCCACCAAGTAAATGAAGGTTTAACAGTTTTTCTTACTCACACACCCCTTTTCTCACATACATGGAATAAATAATTCACCTAGGTTTACAGTCTCAACTCAAACACCTTACTAACTAAACAACAAATGCTCTCCTATGCATACTCTAGATGAGTTGACACATACACAATTGAATCCTTAATAAGAGTAGTTGATGCAGATGATTGTTCCTCGAATTCAGGGGTTCTATTGTCACACATTTCAACAATCTCCACCTTGGCAAAAAGAAATTTTGATACCTTGCTCATTATTTTATTCTATCACTTTTTCTGCAATCGAAGAGAAGCCAAGAACCATCATAGCTTCTCTAAAAGTAATGGTTTTGTGAACATGTCGGTGTAGTTCTCTTTTGTATGAACGCTTTCAAGAGAAACTCCACCTTCATCAATGACATGTATTACAAAATGTTACTTAATAGGAATATGTTTTGTGTTACTATGGTAGGTTGGATTCTTGGCCAAGTGAGTAACACTTTGATTATCACAAAGTAGCTTTACTTTGTCCTGCATCCTTCCAAACTCACCAAACAATCCTTTTAAACAAACCGCCTCTTTGAAAGCATGTGAAGCAACCATGTATTCTTCTTTTGTAGTGGATAAAGAAACAATGTTATGTAGCTTTGAAATCCAACTAATAGATCCACCTACAAGAGTAAAGACATATCCTGAAGTTGACCTCCTCTTGTCCAAATCACCTGCAAAATCAGGATAAACATATACATGGACTAACTCACAACCACTATTATAGGTGATACAATGATCACTTGTGCCCCTTAAATACAGAAGCACCCATTTCACTATTTCCGAGTGCTCTTTACCTATATTTTCCATATCTCTCCTAAAAACCCCAACTACATGTGAAATGTCTAGTCTTGTACTAACCATCGCATACATTAAACTTCCTACTACATTAGCATATGATATTCGAGACATATGTTCCTTTTCTTCTTTTGTACTAGGACATAAGCTTGAAGAAAGATTAAAATGGGAAGTGAGAGGTACTAAAACTAGTTTCACACTATTCATACCAAACCTCAAAAGTATTTTCTTGACATACTTCTACTGTAGCAACCAAATATTACTATTCCTCCTATCTCTGAATATCTCCATGCCCAGAATTTTCTTTGATGCTCCTAGATCTTTCATATCAAACATCCTAGCCATTTGACCCTTTAACATGTTGATCTCAATTATGCTTTTTCTTGCTAAAAGAATATCGTCAACATACAATACTAAGATAATGAGTATGTCATTATTTAATTTTTTAAAGTAAACAAAATGATCATACTCACTCCTTGTACAATTCTTGCTCATCATGAAAGAGTCAAATTATTTTGTACAATTGTCTAGGAGACTGCCTCAGACCATACAATGATTTCTTGAGCCTACAAACAAGTTTATTGTTGTGATTCTAAACAAACCCTTCAGGTTGTTCCATGTAAATATCCTCATCCAAATTGTAATATAATAGATATAAAAAGTATGCAGAACAAAAATAAAATGATAGAAATGGCAGAATAACAACTATATAACCAGAACAATCACCACAATAACACTAAAATGATATAAGAATAACAACAGAAATAACACTTTGATTCTGAGAGCAATTTTCATGGGCCTCTTTGAGGAGCAACCTCCAGTCGACCAGAGCTCTATTACAATAATATCCAAGCTAGGGTTCTCATGCCCTTGACTCCTATTTATACTAAATATGTTTATCAAAAGAAGCATCTAGAGGAATATCCTTCTAGAAGCGGAAGCTTCTATTAGGTCTTCTTACAATCGAATTATGCTATCTTATTGCAAGGCCTTATTAATATTCACCTTTATTACATCTGAATATATTGTTCTACCTATGTGTGGGTTAGGACCCTAACATGTCCCCCCCCTTAAAGACAACCTTGTCCTCAAGGATTGAGATATGGAAATTGCTGCAAAATGGTAGCTGGTTCCTAATCGGCATCTGTTGGAGTTGTATCCTTCTACTCGACTAAAACTTCCTTGATGGTTCTCTGATGCAGTTGATGATCACACTGGTCCAAATTTGCTTGTGGTTGTATCTAAATGGATCCTTCTTTGGCTAACTTGGGAAGGTTGGTTTGAATTTGGCACTTAGTTCCAATCACCTTCTTTAAGCATGAAACATGAAAAACAAGATGTAGCTTCGAATGACTGGGAAAAGCTAACTGATAGGCCACCTGTCCCACATGCTTGAGAACTATATGAGGACCAATAAATTTGGGTGTTATCTTGTGACACTACTTGTCCTTGAGGGGATTTTGCTTGTAATGTTGCAGTCGAAGAAACACCTGATCCCCTTATGAAAATTGACGTTCAGATCAACCTTGATCTACTTGTTGCTTCATGAAATTTTGTGCCATGACCAATTTCTCTTTGAGGGTACAGAGAATAGCCTCTTGAACTGTAAGTGTTTGGTCAACCACCTGAACCTTCGAGACACTAGGTAAGTATGAGAGAATTGAAGATAGCTTATGTCCATATACTACTTCAAAAGGAGTTATGCATGTAATTGTATGGTATGAAATGTTGTACCACCATTCAGCTAGGGGTAACCATTGATCCCACTGATTTTTCTTTTCCGAGGAAAAACACCTCAAATATCTTTCCAAACACTTGTTGACATCTTCCCTTTGACCATCAGTCTGGGGATGATAATTTGTGCTGAGACGCAATTGGGTGCCTTGTATCTTGAACAGTTCTTGCCAAAAATTGCTCGTGAAAGTTGGGTCACGATCAGCAGCAATAGAGTGCAGCATGCCATGAAGCTTGAAGACCCGATCCATGAAAAGTTGAGCCACCTAGGATGCTGTAAATGGGTGTTGAAGAGCACAGAAATGAGCATAATTGGAAAGGAAATCAACAACCACCACGATGACTGATTTATTTCTTGATTTGGGTAAAACTATAATAAAATCCATAGAGATATCCCTCCATATAGCAGGTGGAATCGAAAGCAATTGTAGTGTGCCTAGAGATTTGACTGTTTCTCCCTTGTTGCATTGACACACATCACATTCAACGACAAAATTATGAATTTCTTGTTTCATACAATCCCAGAAAAAAAAAAGTTTGACCCTATCATAAGTTTTGGTGAACCCGGAGTGCCTCCCCGTGGGTGTAGCATGAAGCTTAGAAAGTACCTTGGATTTAAGTTTTGATTGTTTACTTAAACACAAATGGCCTTTGTATCGAATCTCATCATAGAGCCAAGAGTATCCTGGGGAAACTAGAGCATTGGACTACAATTGTTGGATCAGATGCGAACTTTTGGGATCTTGTAGCCCTTCCTGGCGAACAACTTAGAGCCAATATGGTACAATGAAGGAAATATAAAAAAGGGATTCTTCATGTTCATATTTTTGAGAAAGTGCATCTGCAACCACATTGTCTTTTCCTTTATTGTAAATGATCTCATAATCATATCCAAAGAGCTTAGTCACCCATTTTTGTTTCTCCGGGGAGGAAATGCATTGCTCTAGAAAATACTTGAGGCTTTGATGGTCTGTATTTATTTGGAAGCGTTGCCCCAATAGTTAAGGGCACCACATATCAATGGAATTCAGAATAGCCAACATTTCCTTTTCATAGATTGATTTGCCCAGATTTCGTTCAGATAGTTACTTGTTGGTAAAGGTTAAAGGTTGAACCTCTTGCATAAGGACAACACCATTTGCTCTCCATGAAGCATCACATTCCAGGACAAAGGTCTTTATGAAATTGGGAAGGGCCAGGACTGGAGTGGTGCACATGGCCATCTTCAAGGTTTGAAAATCTTGAGCAATGGCTCGGGTCCAAGTGAAAGAGTTTTTTTTTAGGAGTACAATGAGAGGTGCTGAAATATTTCCATAATTCTTAACAAACTTGTGATAATAACCTGTTACACCCAGAAATCCATGCAAGCTTTTGAGAGTCTTTGGGTGAGGCCAGTCTTCCATAGCTTCAATCTTTTTAGAATCTACCCTGATGCCATCCTTACCAAGAAGATGACCAAAGTACTTGAATTCTGAGGTGCCAAAAGAACATTTAGATTATTTCAGGAAAAATTGGTGTTGAGAGAGTAGATGAAGAACTTGATCCACATGAGCAATATGGTATTTCCAAGTTTTTCTATAGATGAGGATATTATCAAGGAGAACTAAGACAAAATGATGGAGAAAAGGATGGAAGACATGATTCATGAGGCTTTGAAAGGTGGAGAGGGAATTACACAAGCCAAAGGGCATGACCAAAAACTCATAGTGTCCCTTATAAGTTCTAAAGGTAGTCTTGGGAATGTATGCCTCTTTCATACGTATCTGGTGGTAGTCTGGACAAAGATCAAGTTTAGTAAATAATTGGGCCCCACTCAATTCATCCAAGAGGTCATCAATGAAAGGAATTGGAAATTTATCTTTAATGGTAAGTTTTTTGAGGGCACGAAAGTCGGGACACATTCGCCAAGAACCTTCTTTCTTCAGGACCATGACCATAGGAGAAGAGTAGGGTATCGTACTAGGGTGGATAACACCTGCATTAAGGAGTTCCTCAACCATTTTCTCAATTCCATTTTTTGGCGAAAAGGGATGATGATACAGACGGATATTGGGAGGAAGGCTTCTAGGTACAAGGGGAATGGAATGATCATTAACACCACGAGAAGGGAGTCATTGGGGAGTGGAAAATACCACTTGATGTTTAGAAATGATGGATTGGAGGTCTTGCGGCACAAAGGGTGTCTTTGTTGCTTGTATGGCATGGAGTTGGGAAATAACACCAGAATGACCTTTTTTGAGAAAATTTTCCATGCGATGGGAACTAATGATCTCAGGTAAACCAGCAGTGATGCCTTCGAACTTATATTGGTGGCCCCTCTGGTCAAATTGCATTGTTAGGTCCTTAAAATCCATTAGAATGGGACCCAGAGTCCTTAGCTAGTCTGCACCCAACACAATGTCACAACTTCCCACGTCGATAGAAAACGTATGAGGTTTCAGGTTGTAGTCACCAATTTGGAAACGCACATTTTCACAACGCCCTCCACATTTCATGGAGCCACCATTGGCGATCATGATTTGGAAATGTCAGTGGTTTCAGGTGACTCAGACACAAGGGGAGTTTCAACATCCTCTTCTGAAATATCCTCTGTTATGGCCATAAAACTATTCTTTTCCTTACACTTGTGGCCTAGGAAATATTTTTCATCAAATTTATAACAAAGGCCTTTGAGTTAGCGTTCATCCATTTCATCCCTGGTCAATTTTTTGATCATTAGTGGAGCAGAGGGAGTAGTGGGATTTACTGGTTTAGTGCGAGTGATAAAGGAGGGTTTCCAGTTTTGAGAAGATACAAGATGTTGTGCTTCTTTATCTCTTTTAGTAGCCTGCACCCAACTCATACGCCAAGCCATGAGAACATTGGTCTGAATCTCATCCTTGAGGCCACTAATAAAACACTCTCAGAAAAAGGCATCAGACA
Source organism: Picea glauca (assembly GCA_000966675.3). Taxonomy (NCBI): domain Eukaryota; kingdom Viridiplantae; phylum Streptophyta; class Pinopsida; order Pinales; family Pinaceae; genus Picea; species Picea glauca. The sequence continues at coordinate 520,542 of JZKD02S1754433.1, forward strand.
TGCCCTTTGTCCGAAAAGGCAGGTGCTCAAAGGCAACTATAAAGTCTTCCACTCTTCCTGATTGTTTCAAATTTTTCAAATGACCCAAATGGTTGGTGTTAGTTTCAAAGCATTCATGAAGCTCTACCACAAAGTGTGTCCAAGAAATATACCCTTGACAGGAAGTTTTTCTCCATTTCCACCATTCCCAACGTTCTTGATCTAGATGGAGAACACCAAACCGGATTTTGGCCAAGTCATCTGTAATGCCATATAAAGAGAAATAGTATTCCATTTGGGCTACCCAACCAATGGGGTCCGAGCCATCAAATTTGGTCGCATCCACCTGTGGAACCCGTAGGTCACGTTGAAAGTGATGGTGCTAGAAGTTATGGGAATGAGAGGAATTTTCAGCTTTAGTATGTGGAGGTGAGTCAAAGGAAGGGTTATCTATAGGGAAATGCATCTTGGTGTAGAGCGTCGAAAAGATAGATTCAAGCTGGGTGGTCAGGTCTTGTTTGATTTCCTCCATTGAGGAATGCATGGTTGTATTCATGGCGGAAACATTGGCACTGAGTTGTTTCACTTCTTTTTGGCTCTCGGTGAGATTAGATTGCAAGTTATTGAAGTGAGATTCCAAGTCTTGGCTATGGATATGGGCCATGAGGAAGAGGGAACCAAAAAGGGGCGAGTGGGGTCAAAAAATTTGCCAAAAAATGATATGTATGAATGTGATAATGGCAAAGAGATGAATCCAATGGAATAGGTCCCAAATAATGGTGAAAAAATTTCTAGACTTTTTTTCACGTGCGGAGTTATACTCTAGTCTGAAGAATACTGCAGTGATGTAATGCCCAAATGCTTAACCAAGAAGAAAAGTGTATTGATTTGGCAACCCAAACACAGTTGCACAACAATAGATCTTGTCTGTTTTAATTTCTTTATGTTTCTGTCCCCAAGGGTTAGGTATTCAAGGGTTCTACAGACAAGGGTTTTCCCTATTCTATAGCTCTCTCATATATGTGCGGGGTCCAACAATAGTACTCAGCCCAATATCTCAGGGAACTAACTAAGGAGGCTAGACCGTACCCTTAACCGTACTACTCGACTACCTAGGTAGTAGAGAGTATCTTCCCGAGTGTTGTTCTTGGTGGCACTATAGAATTCAAGTGACCGATGGATTTATCTAGAGAGGGCATCAGGTAATCTAGGTTGATCCGTAAACAGGTGTTGTCTGATGAGATACCACTCGAAGCGGTACCAAAAATGGTTACAAGGGTGGCCAACAGATGTGCGCTTAAGTACCACTTGTATTTCCTATGTGTATGAATCCCTCAATCATGGGATTATGCATGTAATGGTAGATATCTGTGGCTTAAAGACATTGGAACATGACTCTACCCTGAAAAAAAAATACCCATAATTTCTACTAAGGAAAGTGATCTGATACCACTTGTAATATACCAGATATAAAAAGTATGCATAATAGAAATAAAATGATATAAATGGAAGAATAACAACTATATAACTAGAGCAATCACCATAATAACACTGAAATGATATAAGAATAACAACATAAATAACACTTTGATTATGAGAGAAATGTTCACGGGCCTCTTCGAGGGGTCAACCTCCAGTCGAGCAGAGATGGATTACAATAATATCTAAGATAGGTTTCTCCTACCCTCAAAACCTATTTATGATAAATATGTCTATCAAAAGAAGCATCTAGAGGAAGATGCTTCTAGAAGCGAAAGCTTATATTACGTCTTCTTACATTCGACTTATTCTATTTTATTGCAAGGCCTTATTAATATTGACCTTTATTACATCTGGATATATTGTTCTACCTATGTGCGTGTTAGGACCCTAACACAAATATCCATGTAGGAAAGCAGTATTAACATCTAGTTGCTCTAAATCCAAATCAAGTGATGCAACTAATGCTAACACAATTCAAATTGAAAGAATATCAACAACTAGTGAAAAAATCTCATGAAATTCAATACCTTCTTTCTAAGAATATCCATTCACAACCATCATTTCTTTGTACCTTTCTACCTTATCATCAACACCCTTCTTCATCTTGTAGACCCAGTTGCAACCTACATTTTTCCTTTCTCTTGGAAGTTCTATGAGGTTCCATGTAGCATTCCTCTCTAATGAATTCATTTAATATGTCATTGCTTCTTTCCATTTTTCACTGTTATAACCCTGTACATCTTCCTGATAGCACAAAGATTCATCATCATTAGTACTTAAAGAAATTGATGAAACAAAATCATCACACCTTCTTGGAGGAATTCTGACCCGTGTAGACCTACTTAGGGAAGTTTGTGGCTCATCCACAATCTGTTGATTTTCATCATCATCCATGTTTTCCTCTATAGGAACCTCT
>JZKD02S1754433.1:528299-549842 GCA_000966675.3 Picea glauca
TTCACATCATCTCTTTTCCCCTCTATATGCCCCTCTTTTTCCATCTCTTTCTCTAATCGAGAATGGATCCAAGAACCAAAATGTGTCCATGAAGGCCTAAAAAATCAAAGTGCTCAGAATGGCTTAAAAATGGACTTGCACATAGGCCTCATTGATATGAACCCAATGCAATTTGAACGTACTCAAACATGTATGTTTTAAACCTATGAAGTAAAGCAATGCATATATATTGTTAAGCAAAACATAAATTAATCAATGGCTCATTCACATAGTACACATAGATTTATACTGAAAACCCTCAACCAGGAAAACCTTTCTTATATTCATTATATTGAATTTCAACATTCATTATACAATATATATAAAAAAAATAAAATTGTATTCCATAGATACCAAAACCCTAATCCCTTAATCCGGGATTAATTTACAAAACCACTAAAAATAGAAAAATCCACTAAAAATAGCAAAAACCGCCCAAACAAAAGAACTCGGGGTGCTGCCCTGGGCTATCGGTTGTTTCCGAACTGTGCGTGTAATTAGGGGGGGGCATACCTTACCCCCCCCTGGGACCCCCCTAGGAAAGAGCCCGACGCACACGACATAAACAGAGCACTAGTATGAGGGATCATCAGACGCAGTTGTCATATCTGACGCACCCACACACACACGTGCAAAAAATATAAAACATACCCAACATTCTCCCACTTGTTGTTTTCTTTCCATCCAGGGGTCTAGGGGATTATATAGTCAACAATCCAGGGAAACAATTCCCATTGTTACTCTACACTAGGAAATTTTTTCTGTGCTCACAGACTTTGTTAATGAATTTGCAACATTCTTCAAAGTGTCAACCATTTCCAGCAACACCTTCTTTTCCTCAATCATGTCTCTCACAAAATGATACTGAACATCAATATGTTTTTTCTTCAAATGATAAGCTAGGTTATTTTCCAGGAATATTGCACTCTAACTGTCACATTCTAATCTCACTACCTTTTGTACCAACCCAATACCTAAACACAATCTTTGTAACCATACTGCTTTTTTGCTTGCATGAGTGGTTTCCATGTATTCAACTTTTGTAGTTGAGAGTGCCACTACAACCTATATTTTTCTCATCCAATTGATTGTTCCTCCAAGTAGGTTAAACACATACCCACTTGTAGATCTTTTGTGATCCAGATCTCCAGCCCAGTCTACATCAACAAAGCCATGTATGTTCAACACTCTGTCCAATCCTGGCCTTCCTTGGTAGCACAATCCATAAATAGTAGTGCCATAAAGATACTTGAAGACCCTCTTTACTATTTTCCAATGCTCCTTCCCTATTTTTGACATATACCTTCTCAAAACTCCCACTGCATGTGCAATGTCATGTCTAGTGTTGTTCCTGAGTCTGTACTCAAGGCTTAAAAGTACAGTGTCAAGGCATCCGAAAGTGGGTAAAATATGGAGAAGAGGGTAGCGTCAACCTTCAGTAAAGGAAACTAGGGAATATTTCTACGTTGGCGTTGTCTAGCTTCCAACTATTCCTGGATAGTTATATCTTGTTCAATGGCTGCCCATGAATGCTCAAGTTTGACCCGGTTAGTAGATGTTTTAAGGATTGTGTCGAATAAGTTTAAAGCGATGTGCGTTTGGTCCGATAGTCCAGGTTCGATATTAGGCTGTGTTGGTACATGGACAGTCATGGGGGAACAGTAAAAGTAGGAAATACTTCAAAGAGAGATTAAGTGTTGTCTCTATTTGATTGAATAAAAGAGAATTTATGGTTTTAGGAATAAATTAGGGATGCAAATCAAAGGCTCTTTCCCGTAAATGTATTATATTTTAATAAAAGGTGTGAGGTGGGAGAAAAACATTTAGCTGTCTATAGTGTAAGGATTCTACTAGGGTAGTATCTCACAAATAAACAGAAGAGGAAAATGTAAGGAAATAACCGATGTAGCATAGAATATATGTATAATTCTAAAAATGCAGATTTGTCTTACACCCGCCGATAGCTGGTGCAGAGGAAAGACAATAAACAATTACAGAAAACAAAAATTCATTCGCTATAGTAGTGGTTGTACTAAAGTATAACGAAGAACATCAATTATGAATACGAAATGAAATGAAATATGAAATACAAAGAAACAAACTTGTAACACAGTCGTGAGGGAATTGAGAATCTTCATATTTGCTTGTATTAACTTCTCAAATGTAAGAAACTATGTTACAATCAACACAAAAAGGTCCAACCTTGTTTATTTCTTTTTGTAATACATTTATACAATTTTACAAATCAGGTAAAATCTCAATAGTCACAAAATTTTGGTTATGACAGAGAAGAGAGAAATCGCTCCATTTCTCCTACTCTGTCTTCACTTGGTGCCAGATGTTTGTCGTTGTGCGAGCTCTATATAGGCAATACATATTTCCACCAGCTGAGATATTAGCCGCGATGGTTCTGCTTGACAGCTGTCTTCGAAGAAGTAACATTCTCAGGCTAACTATTGCAGCTTGTCTTCCATCTGTCCATCGATGATGTCTATGGCACATAGTTGCGCACTAGGTTTGATCACGCACTTATCAAATTGGACTATATCCACCATAGTCATCTGAGAGATATCAGCCGAATCTCTTTCCTCCTTTTCCTTAAGATCAAGTGAGATCTATTCCACATTAATTTGCATCAACACCTCGGCATTGCCTCCGCTGTCAATGCCCAACAACTCACCGTCTATAGAATTAAAGGCCGCCTCCAAGGAATTCGTTATCTTTTGGTCTTGTTGCTTGCCTTCGGCGATGTTATTATCCCATTCCTTTAATAGAATGTTCCCTCAGGTTTTCTCTGAAATGGTTAATCGGGGAGTACCCACCAAAACCCTATTGTTTGTGTCTATTACCGCCTCCTGGAAGGTGACCCAAGCCGCCCCTGCATCCCTTTCTTTGGTCGATAAATTATCGAAAACTTGATTTACCAACAGACAATTTTCCCGGATCGCTCCCACCTTGGAGAGAAAATTCTATTGTGCGGAAGAGATTCTTCTCTGAATCTCGATTGCCTGAGATTTGAACATCCCGATGTTTATCATTCTGTTCTCGGAGATCTCCACCCTAGCCTGCAACTGCTCAATAAATTCCTTATGTTGGCTCGCTTGCATCCGACCGTCTCGGACCACCAGTTGTGCTTGCTCAAGCTTGTTTTGAACCAATCTGGTCTGCTCCATTCCCACGCTCACCTAATCTTTAGCATTCTCCGCTGTTGTGGCTAGTCTAGCTTCAAGGGTCTTAATTAGGCAATTTTTTCTTTTAAGTTGGTTTTTTAGGAGCCTGACTGAGAATTGATTCATCGAGGTGTAGGCTCCTAGTGTGCTTGTTATTTTAGTGGTGAATTGCTCATTCTTTTTATCCTTTCCCTCAGTCATAATTTTATACTTCTTTGCAATCGACTCTCCTTCTTGATAAAACTCTCTTTTCACTACTGCCTTACTCTTTTTATCGAAGAAAAACTCATTTGGAGGGATTTCTTCTACTCTTATGGGCCTCAACTCCTCATTGAATATCCATCCCTCATCGATGTTTCCCTATGTCGAATGCAAGGGTCTGACTGATGTGATGGGTTCTCTGACATGTTTCACCGATTTTCCGGGAGTATCGACCGGACTTTGCTTCTTCGGTGGTTCTGGAGACCTTATCTCTGTCTTCGGATTCTGTTTCTTTGGTGGGTCTGGAGTATTGTTCTTTGCTTCTGGATTCTTAGTTTGTTCCTCCTCATCCTGGTGTTTTCCTTGGTCGGGAGTTTCATCTTTAGAACCTTCAACATCCTTCTGTTTTGTCTCCGAAACACCTGGACCCTCACCTCGCAAAACAACTAGAAGACAACTATGTCGGTGTTCCTGGAACTTCAACACATCGGCTCTTTCCGCTGGTGCCAAGGATTGAATCCGGGCTAGAATTTCTTCATAGGACCTCGCTCCTTGAAAAATGTCATCCGAGGGTGAATTCTCATGCTCAAATATTTTGAGCCTACAATCAGCCAAATGATTTCTCGCGGCCCTCTGTGGATCGTGCTTCTTGTATTCTATGGAGACCAAATTTAGGTCTTCCAGGGCTACAGCCTCAGCTTTGGCATGCCCAAAATCTAATAAAGAATAAGAATTCAAACGAATGGGAAAAGACGACCATACCTTCTTTGAGTACCCTTTGATCTCTTTACTTACACCACCAATTACCGTTTGTCGGGCGACCTCGTGACAAGCCAGCCTGTCGGGAATGAACAATGGCAGCGCATGCGGGGGAATATAAGCCCTGAAAACTTTGAGGTATGAAAATTATGCCTCCACGTACCAGTCTTCTATGCTGCTCAGATTTTCCACTATGTTGTCTGAGATACGGGGTGGCGGGTGACCAAAAATGGCAACATGCAGGGGCACCATTACCCAGTTAAAAATTTCATACGTGAAATTTTCTGCTTTGTTTTCCCATAGTTTTTCATGATATACATGTATGGTTTTGTCTTCGGCTGGAGTCCAACCCCATCTCATTAATGGAAAAGGTGTCATGGAACAAATTGCGTCCATAATATATGCGGACATGAAGAATGAGGACATCCTCCCATTTTCCTTCTACTCCCGATACTTTGTGACCTGATTAGTCAAGCTATCTGAAAGCATCCTTAGCTAGTTAAAGGAAACACCTTCTGCAACCCAAAATATTAGAGGCACCCACGCAAGGTAAAAGTGTTCTTTGTCCTCTTTCCCATGTAACCGACATGTCATCATAGCCACATATTTGTATTGTGGCTCTAAATAAGCGATTGAATATATGTCGTGGTTATCCTCTCTGAACTTCGCTGTGTTTGAAACCCAATCCTTTATCAAACTAGCCATGGTTTTGTCATATTGTACACATTATTTCTCCTTGAGCTCCTCCAAGAACTCAGCGCCATATACATGGTCGGACGTCGCGGGTAACTTATACATGGATTGCAGGTGTTCCGGCCTGAAAGTCCCAATGGTGACTTTCTGCTCATTCATGATAGTCCTGGTTGGTATGTCCATATGATCCAACGCCCATCAGACCATGTCATAATATGGAAGAAACCATGGCCTGGCTGCTACTCTGTGCATTTTGGATTGGACAACTATTTTATACTTGGTGGTTAAATCATCTCTTTCATTGTCGTCGAAGTCGTCAAAATAATCCACCAATTCTGCTTGCAGAATACCTTAAACATGTGACCAGTTCAAGATCGAGTCGATACTTCGGGGTGAATTATCAGAGACATTGTCTGAGCCTTGTCCTGAAACCTCAACATTTTCCTATGCTTCTTTCCGCAGAGCCATGGCCGAAGCTTGCATTTTATCTCTTCTGCGATAGAACTACGTATACATACAGAAGTCAGTTTACTCAGAAGTGATGAGCTTTGCATGCTATGAAAATGCATTTGTTATAATTAAACGCATGTCTTACATATATTTTAAAACTCGGTACCTTTCAAAACAATCCTGTCAAATCATAATTAGAAATAAATTTATGCCGTAAAAATTCGATCTTATATTCATAGATTTACCCTATTTCCTCATTAATGTCATAAATTTTGGCGGTTTAAAAGTCAGTTGGTGTATGGAGAGAAAAGGCTTCCTCATGAATCGTGCAAGCATCGAAACGCAGGATATGTCTTTATTTAGCTTAATTAATCCAATCTTTCCAACATTAATCAATATCTAGCTACTCGTTATATCGGGGATTTTCCTTTAACATTTAGAGTCTCCAACTCCCAAGACTGTGAAGATCGATTTTGGTTTAATCAAAGGTAATCGTGATTTGGGGCTTGATTAATTTTATAATTATTATATTCGCCATATCGCAACTCGGAGCTTCAAAGATAAGTTTCTGGGAGATTTACATGCCGAGCTGTGAAACCGCGAGATCACGATAATCATGACTTAATTAAGAGGGAATATAATCTTGGATTAAGTGATTAATTAATCAAGTTATAATTGCATCGTGAATTCGCAAGTTGGGGTTTAGATGTTGTAACCTTCAAAAAATATACTATCGAGAGGCGAGACGCCGAGAACAGCTTTTACCATGGTTAGCGTTTACCTTTAATCCTTGACATGAGTTATTCAAAAGGACCTCATGTCCTTGGCTATCGGGGCTGTGATAATAAAAATTCGGGTTTGGCGAACGCCGAGGCGCGAAACCCCGATGACGCTTAATCAGGATTTAGGGAAAAATTTACCCTTGTTACTATCTTGAGTGGAAAGTTAACATGATTTCTCCATTTCATGACTCGGGATATGGAGATTACATGAATTATAGTATCCGACTTGCGAGATCCCGAAGTAGAACAAAAAGAGGAAACATTTTTACGAAAGGTAGGACTTATTTCGAGAGTAAAAAAATTCATCGTTGCTTGCGTGATCAAGCTTCGGAGATCATTGATAACTTGGAGGGAAAAAGAAAACCATCTTTAGATTTCAAGCATCAAAATGAAAATTGTGACAGGCTAAAAAAACAAGGGTGGCTCCAGCATAGGCTCCAACTAGGGATCCCACCTTCCTGTGAGGCGGGAAGAACAGTAGACCACGTGCCAATATTGGGTAAATGCAGTCAAAAAAACGATCAGGTGGAAAGGTTTCCGAGAAAAGAGGATCGAAGGGGGAAAAAGACTTTGTTCTTTACCTTGAAAAGTTTTTTCAAAATCAAATACTCTTTCCAAACAAAACCGTAGTCCCTTTCACAATTTTCCCTTTCCCACTACTAAATTTAGGTATGTTTTAAGACAATCGAAACAGTCCTAGGAGACTCAACAGATCATGTGGCTCTCATCTTGCATCAAAAGAAAGAGATTATGTGTTTTTAACTGGGGAGTCTCGTCTGAATTTGGGATGTGGATCAGGTTTCAGAAAGAATTGGTTACCAGAGTAGAGTGATATTCATGTATAACAACCTTACAGATATCTCAGACATTGCTTCACTTCCAGCGAGCCTGTTCAGTACCCCGGTGACATTATCTGGCCCCTTTTACTGAATTTCCTTTCACCACTTCGGAATATATTTATGCATTTAAATGTTGAGACGAGGGAAATCATTTCTGAATTTCCTTTCATCGTCTCTTGGACTAGGTGAAAGCAATCATTTCTGAATTTCCTTTCACCACCTATCTTATAATTTACTTTTTTGAGCACGGAGATGGGGGAAAATAGTTGGTATCAGGGCTGATATCTGTGTAATATTTTGCATTAGAGGTCTGTCAACTTACTTTGATTACTCGGTACCAACCTTCCCTTGACCTTCACAACATCTTCGTTCTTAGGGAGAAAAGGAAAATAACTTTTAAAGTGCATCGCATTTAAGCAATCTTTAATCCTTCGATACCGTTGAAAAACCTAGGAAAGTTAGGATCGACCTAAACGTTCCTTCGCTTAGCAGGGAATTGAGTAGTTCTGAAGACCCGCTTTCCTTCCACGATCCATTTTGAAACTTACGAGGTTTAAATTGAAAAACTCTTATCCCTTCATAAAGAAACGGGAAGATGGTGGCTTGTTAAGGGTTAGACCCGAAGATAGACAGGATGTCAGGTAGCAATTTATTGACTGAAAATACAAAAGGTCAAACAATTCGAGACTGACTCTTGTAGATATTTTGGGGGATAGTTTACTTTGACTGATTTTTTTTAGATTGAGTGTATCATTCAAATTATTTTAAATCAAAGATTATCAAACCAAGAAACAATCTTGTTATCTAACATTTTAGCTGATATTGCATTTTGAATGGCGTTACCTCAGTTTTCTTTAACAGTCTTTCATAACATGTGTTTTTGAGAAAGGTCAATTTTACCTTTTCCTTTCACTTTCTTTGCGAAATATGAAACTACTTTAGGTATCACCTGTTTTATGCCGATTTATTTCTGACACTGACTTGCAAATTACTTTTCCTGCTAGTTTCGTATGCAGCTGGAATCCTGTAAAAAAAAAATACGAATCTTATTCGAAATATGTCGAAAGTTCATGAACGAAAAGGAAAATCAAAAGAAATATTTAAATGAAAGTACATATATGTACATCAAATATATATATATCAAAAATTTATTTATTTATTTATTAAATTTTTATTTTTTTTTTGAATATGGCGACTGTTATGTCATGTAATGCTTTAGATACCACCCGTTGACAGGGGCATGGAGGACTTCTCCATTTATATTTTCTAGTAGGAAAGAATTTTTTCCTTCTGGAGCTGAGACCCTGAATGGTCCATACCAGAGGTGGTCAAATTTGCTATGCTTCGCTGCTTCCTCCTTTCTTGCATCCCATCTTAGCACTAAATCACCTCAGTGGAATTCCTTGTCCTTTGCTTTGCGGTCGAACAATGCTTTCATATCATCCTGGTACTTCTGCATCTTGTCATCAACTTTGACTCTATGCTGTTGAACTTCAATCAACTGATTAATTCTCCTGGTTAAATGATTAGGTTCTTCATTTTAATCCTGCCATAACTTCATTACTGGTAGCACTAGGTTTATAGGTAGAACAACATCTGTCCCATAGACCATTTGAAATGGAAAAATTCTGATAAACCTTTTAGTGATGATGCGGTTTGCCCATAATGCGTATTTTAAGTGCACATGCCAAGACCTTTTATTTTCATCCAATACTTTCTTGATTATGTTCACCAAGCTCTTGTTAGATGATTCGGCCAATCCATTCCCCTCGGGTTAATATGTTGTGGAATGGCTGAGAACGATGTTATACCTCTGACAGAAGCTTATCATAGCCATATATTTAAATGCCTGGGCATTGTCGGTAACTATCTTTCTGGGAAAACCGAATCTTGACAAAATATTGTCTTCCAAGAAATCGATTACCACCGAGTCTGTTGCCCTTTTTGTTGGAATGGCTTCCACCCACTTAGTAAAATAATATGTAGCTGTTAAGATCCACTTATGTTGAGAACTGGAAAGGGGATTAATATCCCCTATGAAGTCTAGACACCATTGTTGAAATGGGGCTTTAGCTTTGACTGGAATTAGGGGCAGTGCAGGGAGTTTCTGTTTACCTGCGAATATTTGACAAGGGTTGTAGGCACGCACTTTGGCATTGACGTCCGAAAAGAGTTTCAGCCAATAGTACCCAACCCTCAAGATCTTGTAGGTTGTAGCTCTCCATGCATGATGCCCCCCACAGACTCCCTTATGAAATTCGTCTATAACCCGCTCAGTTTTTTATTCCACTAAACAGACTAGTAGGAACCCGAGTCAATCCTTCCAATATAGCTGACTTTCGGCTATACAATATTTAACTGCATGGAGTTTTAAAGTTCTGCATTTAGACGGTTATAGTTCATCTGGGAATTTTAGGTTTAGCAAGTAAAACACTATGTCTCTGTACCAGTCCGATGATAAGAACTTCTCTTCAATCTTGTTTGGACCTGTTTCTTCATCCAGTTTATTTGAGTCTATGTCTTCGTCAATTTCTTGTAGGTAATTGATATCAAGGGCTCTGAAATTTGACTTTGCTAAGAGTTTGGCCAGGCCTTTCCCTTTTATCAATTTGGTTGGTTTAACTTCCAGATCGAATTCTTGGATTTTAGCGAGCCATCGCCCTCTTTTTCTGTCACTGTCTGGTTGTACCAATATATCTTTCACAAAACGGGTAGGCACGTATGCGATAATTTTTGAATGCAATACATAAGTTCTTAATGCCTTTAGTGTTTTTACCATTGTGTACGCCTTTTTTTCTATTATGTCATACTTTAGTTCTGCGTCTCTAAGGATCTTGCTAAAAAACATGATTATCCATTCGAATCCTTCTTCATCCTTTTGTAGGAGCACCGCGACGATAGTATGTTCAGAGGCAAATGAGAAGATAAGAAAATATTTCAGATAATCTGGGCTTGCTAACACAGGTTCCTCGCTTATGACTTTTTTAATATGCACGAACAATGCTCTGGCTTCGGTTGTCCAATTTACTCCGTTGTCCTTCTTCAACATTCCTGTGATCAATTTGACAATCTCAGCAAAATTGGGGATAAACCTTCGTAAAAAATTTATTGTTCCTAAGAAATATTGAATCTCTTTTACATTTCTAGGAATATTTATAGTATTTATTGCTTCAATCCTCTTAGGATCAATCCTGATCCCATATCTAGATATGATATGGCCTAGAAGCTTACCTTCTCGCATAGCGAAATGTGATTTCTTTGGGTTCAAAGATAGACCAAACTTGCAGCATTTTTTGAAAGTCTGTTTCAAATGGACCAACTGTTCTTCATCGGTTTTAGAGAAAACCGTCAAATCGTCGAGGTAAATGACTACAAACTTGTCTCTTTCTCCTATGAAAGCGATGTCCATAGCGCGCTATAATGTAGCCCCTGCATTCATCAAACCAAACGACATCTTTTCATACATGAATGTACCCCATGGTGTGGTGAAAGTAGTTTTTTCCCTGTCTTTTTCATTCATGGTGATTTGGTTATAACCAGAGAACCCATCTATCATAGACATTCGATTTGCTCCAACTACTTTTTCTAGGACATGGTCCATTTTGGGCCGTGGATAATTATCCTTGAGAGAAGACTTATTTAAGTTTCTGAAATCCACACACAGTCTGATTTCTCCATTCTTTTTCCTGACTGGGACCAGGTTTTCCACCCAGTCCGAGTATCTCAGGGGTACGATTATTTTCGCATCTAAAAGCTTCTTAACATCCTTTTCAATCACGGGTATCAAAATGGGATTAATTTGCCTAAGCTTTTGCCTAAACGGTTTGACCCCAGGCTTCAAAGGTATCTTGTGATCAATTATGGAAGTGTCATACGTTCTCAGCTCATCATAAGACCAAGCGAAAACATCTTTGTACTGTCTGAGTAGGTTTTTGTATTTGAATTTTACTTCGGGTGGGAGGAGCTTGGATATCTTTACTACCCTGGACTTTTTTTCAGTTCCTATATCACAGTCCTCCACTTCTTCTAGTTGGGGTTGCAAAGTGGATTTCACAAGTACGTCATTCTGATCAAAAAGTCTCTCTAAAGGAATCAACCCTTTTGGAATCTGGTTTCTTTTAAGGACCAACATATGATGGTCCGCAATTTTTTCTCCGAAGGTTTCAGGATCTTCCCCCTCTTGCATGATCCACATCGGGTCATTTTGATTCTCTTGGTCTGGGTGAGTTTTGGAGAACTCACCCACTGCTACAAGAAATTTCTTAATTTGTTCGTCATCTTCAAAGACTTTCCAGTGTCGGATATTGTCTGGTATAGAGGGTTTGTATCTGATTTCAATGTGATATTTCAACTTGAAGGTCGTGGGAGGAGAGAAGGTTGAAGCTGCCTTTGCTAATGCATCAGCATGTAGGTTCTCTACGCAAGGGATAAAATGGAACTTTACAGATGAGAAACAGTTTTCCATGAGTTCCCAAGCACAATTTATGTATGTTCTTAGTCTGGGATGATTGGCTTGGTACTGTCGGTTTATTTGTTTGACTATTAGCTCTGCATCACCATAAACCTCCAAGTTACTTATATTTATCTTTTTGGAAGCCTCTAATCCTAATATCAGTGCTTCATATTCACATACGTTGTTAGTGTAATCTATGTCCCACTGCAGTCGGTAGGAGAAAGGAACTATGAATTTACCTTCTGGAGCTAGTAAAAGAACTCCTGCACCTGCCCCTTCAGAAGATAAAGCACCGTCAAAATACATTTTCCAGACTTCGGTGTTACACAGATACTCTATCATGTGACTTGAATCCATTTTCTTTATATCGATTTCCTCTGGACAACCATCCAACCCATCATCAAAAGACAAAATACAATTTCCCAGATCTTGGTCTGCAATGTAAATAGGGAAGTTGTTTAGGTTTTGAGGGTCACTGACTATATATGCTAATCTTGTTTCTCTGTACAACCGAGTGAACTGACCACCGAACATAAGGATTGTGGCATACATCATGTCCAACTGTAGAGAACCCCCCAACTTGGCTCCCCATGACCTAGATAACAACATGCCATACTTAGGAGGAATATCTGTGATAACCACATCCATCAGGATACTCTTAACCGGGACCTGCACCAGGATAATTACCAGATATTTTATCATCCCCATACATTTAACTCTTCTCGAGTCAAAAGAGTACAGATTTCCATAAGGTCTTGTAATCTAAAGACCCAACTTGTCCATTATAATCTTGGGCATAACATTATGGGAAGCTCTGAATTCTAACATACAATTATGCAACAACTGATCATACACATTCAGAGTGATATAAAAAAGAGTGATTGTGTCTTTGGCCCCTTCGAAATGGAGACCAAATGTGATGTTAGGTTTGTCATCTTCCAAGTTTAAAACATCAGACTGGCTTTCTAGCTCAGAGACACCGATTGCTTTGGTAATTTGCTTTCGATAAACGGGGTTTTTCACTAATTCTACCAAAGGGATTGGTATCTTAATTTTATTTAACTCATTTTCAAAGATAAAATCTTCGCTCACCTTGTCTTCTTATTTGGTTGAGACTTCCGCATCTTTCCTTTTAGAATTATTTGTCTAGACCACTTTATCCCTCATGGTCCTAGTTGAAGAAGTAACTTTATTTACTGGTTTAGTTTCTGGTGTTTGAGTTACAACTTTTTCCACCTTGGACTCCTGAGTGTTTACTACTTTAGTTTTTTTGTTGGGTGATAAGGTATTGTCTGAAGGAGGTTCATAAGCTTGACCTCTTTGAAGGATTTTCTTGGGTTGAGTCGTTGAGGTGGGATTATTCTTAGATCTTAGGTTGTACTTTGGTTGAAACTCAGCCATCATCATCTCAGTTTCTGATTGGGATTCATAGAGATCAGTGTGATCACCTTCTTCACCCTCATTTGACGGTTGTGGAATGTTTAGAGATTTTTCATAGTCTTCTCGAGTCAGATATGGTTGAGTAAAGTCATCACCAAATTTCGTGACATCATTATCCGAATCTCTGAAGTCTTGAAAATCATTCGCTCCTATAAAATTTTCATTCTTTAAGGGAGCTTGTATTTTTTTATATTCATTTTTTATTTTTCTTTATTGATTAGGGGGGTTTTGATTCCTCTTGAAATATTTTTTGGGGTAAGAGTCAACCTTGTCCTATTCGAGTTCCATTCTGGATATTTTATTTGACAGTTCTTTAATCACTCTAGCCATATCGTCCACCCTATCGTTTAAGGATCTATTGGACCCTGAAGGACCTGCTTGTTCTCTAAATCGCTTGGTCTCTTGGTTTCCAGTCTCTAATATAGATTTAAGTTTACCTGAATCCATAATATTAGACTCTATTTCTACTGCATCATCCTGCATATGGTTTAGGGTGGCTCCCCTTCTCTCTCGCAAAAGTAGTGCAAAATTTGGCTTGAAAGCTCCGACGAAAGTTACTTTGGCCGCGGGTTGGGATGGTTTAACCTTGACTGGGATTTTAATGTACAGTTTGTTGAATCTCGAAATGAATTCCATTACTGTTTCTGAGTTCTTTTTCTTCAAAGACCCAAATTCGGTTAAATAATAGAGATGGTCTTTTCTCTCGCCCCATTGTCTGAGGAAAGCATCTTCCAAAGCATCATAAGACAAGATAGAAGCTGCGGGTAGGCTCCGAAACCAAGTTTGGACCTGACCTTCAAAATTTTGGACAAGGAGTCTCGAATATACATCCTCGTGCTTGATACCGAAGATATCTGTGAATTGGTCGAAAAAATTAATATGTTCGGTCGCGGTCAGATCCCCCTCCCCGGTGAATTTTGGTAATTTTTTAGTGTAATTTTCTAGAAGAACATGTAGGGGGATGGGCAATACTAATGGATCATATCTGGCTGCAACTTTCACAAAAAATATGGGAGGGGGAGCAGGCCCTTGGCCTCCAGCTCCTCCTAGAGGGGCTCCTCCCCCTCCTCCTCTGATAAATCCTCCGCCTATTTCTATAAACCCTCCACCTCCTCCTCCGGTGGCTGCCATATTTGTTTGTGGAAATTTGTAAAGGGGGTTTTGGAAAATTAAAAGGGAATATTTATTTTCTTTGCGAAGAGGAAAATTCGATGAGGAAAGGTAAGGCACGCGAGGACTCGGTTCCTCAGATTTGCAAGAGAAAAAATCAGGAGAACCGATGGGTGTGGGAACTGAGTGTGTAACACACTCTTCCAAATTTGGTGAAGTCGGGAAATTCAACTGAAGAAAAGATGGTATTTCAAAAGCCAACGAACTTTCAAGAGGGCCCTTTCCTTTGTGTGCTAGTGGGACTGTTGGATGAATCTCACTCCTAAATCCGGAGCAGTTTGGCATTGAATCTTTAGCGTCAAAGAGAGGAGTGAGCGAAGTTGAGGGTTCGGAAGGACTCTTAGTCTTCAGTGATGGGGTTTTAAGTTTGTAAACTGTAGCGGTTGGCTTAAAAGTGCCTCTCGCCTTTAGAATTTTTTCGGGATTGGTAACGGGTGTAATCTACTTACCATCCAGGTTTTGTCTGGTATTCCTTCGACCGAATGCTAGTTTATTTCTCGTGGAGTTTCCAAGTGAAAGATTAAAATCCTTAAAAGGTGTGCACTCTTTGTTCACTATCAAAGATTAACACTTTCAATGAAAAACAAATGTCGTTTTCCCAGGGAAAAAGATTTTGTAACTTCGGTCCACGGAAACGGTACCAGAAAGATGTTGTTCCTGAGTCTGTACTCAAGGCTTAAAAGTACAGTGTCAAGGCATCCAAAAGTGGGTAAAATATGGAGAAGAGGGTAACGTCAAACTTCAGTAAAGGAAACTAGGGAAGATTCCTACGTTGGCGTTGTCTAGCTTCCAACTGTTCCTGGATAGTTATATCTTGTTCAATGGCTGCCCATGAACGCTCAAGCTTGACCCGGTTAGTAGCTATTTTAAGGATTGTGTCAAATAAGTTTAAAGTGATGTGCGTTTGGTACGATAGTCCAGGTTCCATATTAGGCTGTGTTGGTATAGGGAAAGTCATGGGGGAATAGTAAAAGTAGGAAAGACATCAAAGAGAGATTAAGTGTTGTCTCGATTTGGTCGAATAAAAGAGAATTTACGATTTTAGGAATAAATTAGGGATGCAAATGAAAGCCTCTTTCCCGTAACTATATTATATTTTAATAAAAGGTGTGAGGTGAGAGAAAAACATTTAGCTGTCTATAGTGTAAGGCTTCTACCAGGGTAGTATCTCACAAATAAACATAAGAGGAAAATGTAAGGAAATAACCGATGTAGCAGAGAATATATGTAGAATTCTGAAAACGAAGATTGGTCTTACACCCGTTGATAGCTGGTGCAGAGGAAAGACAATAAAAAATTACAGAAAACAAAAATTCATTCGCTATAGTAGTGGTCGTACTAAAGTATAATGAAGCACAACAATTATGAATACTAAATGAAATGAAATATGAAATACAAAGAAACAAACTTGTAACACAGTCGTGACAGAATTCAGAATCTTCAGATTTGCATGTATTAACTTCTCAAATGTAAAAAACTCTGTTATAATTGACAAAAAAGGGTCCAACCTCGTTTCTTTCTTTCTGTGATACATTTATACAATTTTACAAATCAGGTAGAATCTCAATAGTCACAAAATTTTGGTTATGATAGAGAAGAGAGAAATCGCTCCATTTCTCCTACTTTGTCTTCACTTGGTGCCAGATGTTTGTCGTTGCGCGAGCTCGGTACAGGCGATACATCTTTCCACCAGCTGAGATATTAGCCATGATGGTTCTGCTTGACAGCTGGCTTTGAAGAAGTAACATTCTTGGGCTAACTGTTGCATCATGTCTTCCATATGTCCATCGATGATGTCTATGGCACATAGTTGCGCACTAGGTTTGATCATGAACTTATCAACTTGGACTATATCCACCATAGTCATCTGAGAGATATCGATCGAATCTCTTTCCTCCTTTTCCTTCAGATCAAGTGAGATCTGTTCCACAATCATTTTCATCAACGCCTCGACATTGCCTCCATTGTCAATGCCCAGCAGCTCGCCGTCTATAGAATTAAAGGCCTCCTCCAAGGAATTGGTTATCTTTTGGGCTTGCTGCTTGCCTTCGACCATGTTATGCTCCCATTCCTTTAACAGAATGTTCCCTCAAGTTTTCTCTGAAATGGTGAATTGGGGAGTACCCACCGAAACCCTATTGTTCGTGGCTATTACCACCTCCTGGAAGGCAACCCAAGCTGCTCCTGCATCCCTTTCTCTGGCCGATAAATTCTCGGAAACCTGATTTACCAACATACATTTTTCCCAGATCGCTCCCACCTTGGCAAGTAAATTCTATTGTGCCGAAGATATTCTGCTTCGAATCTCGATCGCCCGGGATTTGAACATCCCGATGTCTATCATTATGTTCTCGATGATCTCCACCCTAGCCTGCAGCTACTCAATCAATTCCTTCTACTGGCTCGCTTTCATCCGACCGTCTCGGACCACCAGTTGTGCTTTCTCAAGCTTGGTTTTGAGCATCTCTATTTCATTTTTACTAGCCAATCTGGCCTGCTCCATTCCCATGCTCGCCTGATCTCTAGCATTCTCCGCTACTGTGGCTAGTCTGGCTTCAAGGGTCTTAATTAGGCGATTTTTTTTCTTTTAAGTTGGTTTTTTAGGAGCCTGACTGAGAATTGATTCGCCGAGGCGTAGGCTCCTAGTGTGCCTACTATTTCAATGGAGAATTTCTCATTCTTTTTATCCTTTCCCTCGATCATAATTTTATACTTCTTTGCAGTCGACTCTGCTTCTTGATAAAACTCTCTTTTCACTACTACCTTCCTCTTTTTATCGAAGAAAAACTCGTTTGGAGGGATTTCTTCTACTCTTATGGGCCTAAACTCCTCATTGAATATCCATTACTCACCGATGTTTCCCTGTGTCGACTGCAAGGGTGTGACTAACGTGATGGGTTCTCTAACCTGTTTCACCGATTTTCCTGGAGTATCGACCGTACTCTACTTCTTCGGTGGTTCTGGAGTCCTTATCTCTGTCTCCAGATTCAGTTTCTTTGGCGGCTCTGGAGTCATTTTCTCTTCTTATGGATTCATAGTTTGTTCCTCCTCATCCTAGTGTTTTCCTTGGTTGGAAGTTGCATCTTTATAACCTTCGTCATCCTTCTGTTTTGTCTCCGAAACACCTGGACCCTCACCTCGCAACACAGCTGGAAGACAACTACGTCGGTGTTCCTGGAACTTCAACACATCGACTCTTTCCGCGGGTGCCAAGGATTGAATCCGAGCTAGAATTTCTTCATAGGACCTCGCTCCTCGAAAAATGTCATCCGAGGGTGAATTCTCATGCTCAAATATTTTGAGCCCGCAATTAGCCAAATGATTGCTCATGACCCTCTGTGGATCGTGCTTCTTGTATTCTATGGAGACCAAATTTAGGTCTTCCAGGGCTACAGCCTCGGCTTTGGCATGCCTGAAATCTAATAAAGAATAAGAATTCAAACGAATGGGAAAAGATGACCATACCTTCTTTGAGTACCCTTTGAGCTCTTTACTTACACCGCCAATTACCATT
This sequence comes from Picea glauca, assembly GCA_000966675.3. NCBI lineage: Eukaryota > Viridiplantae > Streptophyta > Pinopsida > Pinales > Pinaceae > Picea > Picea glauca. The sequence goes on from JZKD02S1754433.1 coordinate 545,810, forward strand.
TGTCGGGCGACCTCGCATGCTGGGGAATAGAAGCCCCGAAAACTCTTAGGTATGAAAATTTTGCCTCCACGTACCAGTCCGCTATGCTGCTCAGATTTTCCACTATGCTGTCCGAGATACGAGGTGGCAAGTGACCAAAAATGGTGACATGCATGGGCACCATTACCCAGTTAAAAATTTCATACGCGAAATTTTATGCTTTGTCTTCCCATAGTTTTTCATGATATACATATATGGGTTTGTCTTCGGTTGGAGTCCAACCCCAGCTCATTAATGGAAAAGGTGTCATGGAACAAATTGCATCCATAATATATGTGGACATGAAGAATGAGGATGGCCTCCCATTTTCCTTCTGCTCCCGATACTCTGTGACCTGATTAGTCAAGCTATCCAAAAGCATCCTTGCCCAGTTAAAGGAAATTCCTTCTGCGACCCAAAATATTAGAGGCACCCACGCAAGGTAAAAGTGCACTGTGTCCTCTTTCCCATAAAACCGACATGTCATCATGGCCACATATTTGTACTGCGGCTCTAAAGAAGCGATTGAATATATGTCGTGGTTATCCTCTCTGAACTTCGCTGTGTTCGAAACCCAATCCTTTATCAAACTGACCATGGTTTTTTCATATTGTACGCATTCTTTCTCCTTGAACTCCTCTAAGAACTTAGCGCCATATACGTGGTCGGACGTCGCGGGAAACTTATACATGGATTGCAAGTGTTCCGGCCTGAAATTCCTGGTGGTGACTTTCTGCTCATTCATGATAGTCCTGGTCGGTATGTCCACATAATACAACACCCATCGGACCATGTCATAATATGCAAGCAACCGTGGCCTGGCTGCTACTCTGTGCATTCTAGATTGGACAACTATTTTATACTTGGTGGTTAAATCATCTCTTTCATTCTCGTCGGAGTCGTCGGAATAATCCACTAATTCTGCTTGCAGAATATCTGAAACATGTGACCAGTTCAGGACCGAATCGATACTTCGGGGTGAAGTATCGGAGACATTGTTTGAGCCTTGTCTTGAAACCTCAACATTCGCCTTTGCTTCTTTCCACGGAGCCATGGTCGAAGATTGTGTTTTAGCTCTTCTGCAATAGAACTGCGTATACATACAGAAGTCAGTTTACTCAGAAGTGATGAGCTCTGCGTGCTATGAAAATGCATTTGTTATAATGAAACACAACTCTTACATATATTTGAAAACTTGGTACCTTTCAAAACAAGACTGTCAAATCATAATTAGAAATGAATTTATGCCGTAAACATCCAATCTTATATTCATAGATTTACCCTATTTCCTCATTAATGTCATAAATTTTGGCGGTTTAAAAGTCAGTTGGCATATGGAGAGAAAAGGCTTCCTCGTGAATTGTGCAAGCATCAAGATGCGGGATATGTCTTGATTTAGCTTAAGTAATCCAATCTCACCAACGTTAATAAATATCTCGCTACTCGTTATATCGGGGATTTTCCTTTAACATTTTGAGTCTCCAACTCCCGAGACTGCGAAGATCGATTTTGGTTTAATTAAAGGTAATCGCGATTTGGGGCTTGATTAATTTTATAATTATTATATTCGCCATATCGCAACTCGGAGCTTCGAAGATAAGTTTCTGGGAGATTTACATGCTGAGCTATGAAACTGGGAGATCACGATAATCATGACTTAATTAAGAGGGAAGATAATATTTGATTAAGTGATTGATTAATCAAGTTATAATTGCATCATGAATTCGTGAGTCGGGGTTTAGATGTTGTAACCTTCAAAAAAAGATACTACCGAGAGGTGAGACGCCGAGAACAACTTTTACCACGGTTAGCTTTTACCTTTAATCCTTGACATGGGTTATTCAAAAGGACCTCGTGTCCTCGGCTATCGGGGCTGTGATAATAAAAATTCGGGTTTGGCGAATGCCGAGGGGCGAAACCCCGACGACGCTTAATCAAGAGTTATGGAAAACTTTACCCTTATTACTGTCTTGAGTGGAAAGTTAACATGATTTCCCCATTTCGTGACTCGGGATATGGATATTACATGAATTATAGTATTTGACTTGTGAGAGACCAAAGTAGAACAAAAAGAGGAAACATTTTTACGAAAGGTAGGACTTATTTCGAGAGTAAAACAAATCATCACTTCTTGCGTGATCAAGCTTCGGAGATCATCGATATCTCGGAGGGAAAAATAAAACCATCTTTAGATTTCAAGCATCAAAATGAAAATTGTGACAGGCTAAAAAAACAAGGGCGGATCCAGCATCTAGTACAAACCATTGTATACATCAAACTGCCAACGACATTGGCATACAGAACATGGGACATGTCCTCTTCTTCTTCCTGTGTCTTGGGACACTGATTTGCAAATAAATTTACACCTATAGGAATATGAACCTTGACCAATTTACTTCCATGCATATTAAACCTCTATAATATCATCTCAACATATTTTCTCTGATTCAACTAGAGTTTCATGTTTGCACAATCTCTTTTAATCTCCATTCCCATAATGAAGTTAGCAACACCATGATCCTTCATGTCAAATTTGGAGGATAGTTGTGATTTCACCTCATTGATAACATCCATGTTATTTCCTACCAACAACATGTCATCAACATACAATACTACATAAATGAAGTGATTACCAACCTGCATGGAATATACACAGTGATCATCCCTACTTCTTACAAATCCGAATCCAAGGATGTATGTGTCAAACGTTTGGTACCACATCCTAGGTGATTTCTTCAGACCATATAGTGACTTCTTTAGCTTACAGACCATCTCTTTATTTCCCTTCATTACAAAGCCTGATGGCTGCTTCATGTATATTTCTTCTTCTAGATCCCCATGTAGGAATGTTGTCTTCACATCCATCTATTCCACTTCAGGATCAAAATCAGCAGCAATAGATAAAAGAAATCTAATAGATGTTAACTTGGCAACAGGAGAAAAAATCTCACCAAAGTCAATTCCCTCTACCTGGGAATAAACTTTTTCTACTAACCGAGCTTTGTATTTCTCCACTTTACCTTATGCATTAAAATTCTTCTTAAACAACCATTTTCTACCAATAGATTTTCTTCTAGCTGACAACTCAACTATATCCCATGCCTCATTCTTATCCAAGGCATCCATTTATTCAACCATGTCCTTCTTCCATAGTTTACTATCCTTTGAATTCACTGCTTCTCTGACAGTTCTAGGATCATCATCAGTAATAGATAAAGCAAAATTGGAATGGAAATCAGGTGGACTATACCTTTCTGGTTGCCTTGTTTCTCTCACTGATCTCCTCAATACTGGGGTATGAGGTTCTTCCTATTCTTCTTTTTCTTCCTCTTCTTCAGATGATTTAGATTTTAAATCATCCAACTCAAGCTTTATTTTCTCAGGTTCATCTTGCGTTGGTAGGAATTCCTGTTTGGAAACATCTTTTACCTCTCTGAAAACAACATCTCAAATGTAAATAGTTTTCTTGGTTTCTGGGTTCCAAAGCTTATAACCTTTCACACCATCTTTATAACCAATAAAGATACACTTTTCATCCTTTTTATCCAACTTACTTCTATTTTCCTTTAGAATATGTACATAAGCATCAAAACCAAACACTCTAAGATGTTGAAGAGATGGTTTCTTTCCATTCCATACCTCATGTGGAGTTTTATCATCCAATGTTGATGAAGGCGATCGATTGACTAGGTAACATGATGTAGCCATTGCCTCTACCCAGAATTCTTGTCCTAATCCGGCACCACTGAGCATGCTCCTTTATTTTTCTATCAGTGTCCTGTTCATCCTTTCTGCAACTCCATTCTGATGAGGAGTGTATGGAGTAATCTTCTTTCTTGCTATACCACACTTCTTACAGAATTCTTCAAATTCATTTCTGCAGAATTCTCCAACATTATATGTTCTCAATACCTTTATTTTCTTCTCTGTCTGATTTTCTACCAAAGCCTTAAACTCTTTAAATTTATCAAATACCTCATATTTCTTTCTAAGAAAATAAATCCATGTGTTCCTT
>JZKD02S1754433.1:558513-586358 GCA_000966675.3 Picea glauca
AACTTAAAAAGGGGAAATAATTGTTTTACTATATTATGCTAGTTAAAAAAAATTATTCATTAAAAAGAAAAATGGAAAAAGGGTAAGTTTCTGCACATGCCTTTTTTAGTTTAATTAAAAAGGGGAAAGAGGGAAATCTAAAATAATTAGGAAACTAGGAAAAAGCTAGAAACATAAAAATAAAGGGGAAACACAAGGAAAAAAACAGATAGTCTAACTTAGTAAGTTATCTAGATTTTAAGAACTTTCTAATTTAAACTCAACTAGTAAATTAATAAGGGGGAAAGTGTTTAAAACTTGTAAGGGGATATGGGGACACCTAGTACTAATTCTAGGAGTGCCTTTAGGTCAGTGAGGGAAATAGGGGTAATTAATTAGTTAATGAAATTAATTTTTGGAGGATTGAAGGGGATGGGTGACACATGTACGGGGAAGATTTTTATGAATTAATTTATTAAACATTAAATTAAATGGGATTTTGGAAAAGTAAGGGACTTCAAAACTCTATATAATGGAGGGAGGAGAAGCATGATGCATCTCTTTTGTTTTGCGTAATGTTATGCTGGAAAAATCTATACTTGACTGACTTAGCTTGTGGGAGTTGGGATACCCAACTCGGTGAGGAGTGGTAGCTCGGCCTTGCTAGGCGAGCTGGGAGATAGCTGATTTTATGGTTAGTGTGTGTGGCCCCTTTGCAGCTTGAGGGACTAAGGGGGAAGAAGAGTACCCCTATCGTTGGCTGTGAGGTACCAGTGAAGTCTCATCGGTTAGCAAGAGGGAGTTGCACGAAGCGCACGGGACATCAACTCAGAGCGGACGATTGGGAAACGATATGCTTCCTCATTTATGCATGGTAGATTGTTAGTATGAATTATGCTTTTAGTTTTGTATGTTTAATTATGTAAATAAAATGATTGTATTATCATTCTAGGGGATGACAGAAATTTTCCCCACAACCTTTGGCTCGATGTTGATTTCCCATGGCCTTCAATCCCTGCATATCTTGACCGCCTTGTGGTTGATTGAATGCGATGATTGTGGTTTATTTTTTCCTTCGTCCTTAGGTCCTCACTCCGTGCCTGAGCAATCGTCCAGGAGCCTAATCTACGGTCATCGCTTCATCGTTAATAGACCTATGGATCTCAATGTCCTTCTTTTATGTGCGTGGATGATGAGAAAAGGATGTTCCTGTCATCTGTCCACCTCTATTGTTTGTCCTTGTCTGATTGTTGGTCATGCATCTTCAAACAATTTTTTTTTTTGCATATGTACTTCCTTGCGTCCTTGTTGGTTTATCTCTGTGCTTTTTTTTTTCTACGCACCTTAAGGGCTTCACCATGGATTTTATCTGCGCTTTGGATGATATAATCTCTGTGATCATTTCAATGACTTTCCCAATGGATCTTTGCATTTCTTTTCCCTGTCTGTGTTTTTCCCCTTGGTTACTCTCGCGATTTTCCATTATCAAGACTAGAACCGTGCATTTTAGGACTGCATTTTTGGCCACTGGATGTGACTGAGATTTACCCTTGTTACTCTAGCAATTTTCTTATTATTTAATGACATAAAACATGTAAATTCCCTTATGGTACATTTTCACAACGATTTTCCTTATATATTAATGATGGCAATGTAAATTCCCTTATTGTACATTTGCACAACGATTTTTCTTATATATTAATGATGGCAATGTAAATTCCCTTTTGGTATGTTTTCACAATGAGTTTTCTTATATATTAATGATGGCAGTGTAAATCCCCTACTGGTGCATTTTGTACAACAATTTCTCTTGTATCTTAATGACAACAATGTAATCCCCTTCTGGTGCTTTTTGTATGGTTACCTTGCTTATATATGTATGACGATGAATGTGATTCCCTCTCATGTGCATGCACAACATTTTTGCTTATTTAATATTGATGGTGAATAATAAATCCATTATGGTGTGCATGTATATCGTTTTTTATTATTTATTGTTGACAGTGAACAATAATTCCATCATCTACAACATTTTTTCTTATTTACTATTGACGACGAATAATAAATCCATTATGGTGTGCATGTACAAAGGTTTTTCTTGTTTACTATTGACGGTGAATAATAAATTTGTTCTGGTGTGCATGTACAACCCTTTTTCTTATTTACTATTGACAGTGAATAATAAATCCATTTTGGTGTGCATGTACAATGTTTTTGCTTATTTATTGTTGACAATGAACAATAAATCCATTATGTAGAGCGGTTTTGCTTATTTACTATTGACAATGAATAATAAATCCATTCTGGTTTGCATGTACAATGTTTTTGCTAATTTACTATTGACGGTGAATAATAAATCCATTCTGGTGTGCATGTACAATGATTTTTCTTATTTACTATTGACGGTGAACAATAAATCCATTATGTACAATGCTTTTCCTTATTTACTGTTGACGGTGAACAATAAATCCATTATGTATAATGTTTTTTCTTATTTACTATTGACGACGATAATAAATCCATTCTAGTGTGCATGTAAAATGTTTTTTCTTATTTATTTATGAGGGAGAATATATTTCCATTCTGGTGTGTACTATGCAGCAAATGTCCCTTGTCTAGTCCGTGAGTTTTTACTTCTTACCTGGTGAGATTTCCCTCAGGAATGCGCTGGTATTCATTATTTCCCTACAATTTTGAAGGGGTTTTATAGCCTGAACTTTTACCTAGATTTTAACTTGACAATAAACGTTAATTTGATTATGCAACTTATGAATTTAATGGTAACAACACACACCTATTGATACATTCTTGGACAACATTTAATTGCATAGAATCGCTTGTAATGTTTGAACAACCTTTAACAGATCATAATCGTCTTTAATTGGTTTAGACGACCTTAAATTGAATAGACAACCTTGATTCATTAGACAACCTTACTTATTTCATAGACAGTTCTTAATTTAATTTAATTTAGACTTCTCAATTTGGTTTAATATTGATTAAAGAAGCCTTGCCGAATTAATGCGAATTTAATGTTATTAGATTGAAATTAATGATTGAATTATAATGCAGAATTGCCTTATTGATTTGAAAGTAATGTTATTTAGATTGAATTTAATGACTAAGGTGTCAATTAGAATGGATGATTGGATTTTTATTAAATGTTAATCATATGGTAAGTTAAAGACTAATTTATAATTTAGGCTTGCTAAATTTACATGGATAATCAATGTCAAATAGTTGTAATTGTTGACTAGTTTAGACTTGATGAGTGGGTTGGGTCATTGACGAAGTTGTGCTTGGCTTATGTCTTCCTTGGGTGTCTTCCTTTGGCGTCTCGTCGAACTATTGTTGGGGTATGGGCGTGGTTTCCTTATTGGTATTTGTTTGCTAACGCGTCAGATTATCTAGATTCCTCGGTCTAGATAGGCCATGTTTGCGCCAAGGTTATTGATGCATCTATCACCCTTAGAAAACATGATTCCTGATGAGGGGATCATGGCATGCCCTATGGGATAATGGCGAACAAGAACTTGGTTGAATTCGGTTCATTCTATGTGATTGTTGTCGAGCATTACAAGTTTCTTTTGGAGCATCGGTTGAACGCCTTCAGGCATTTGGTTCATGCCCCTTCAGGTTCTAGTCTTTGTTCATCTAGGCCGTTGTGTCGGGATGGGGGTGTTGTCCCTTAGTTGTGGGTGGGGTCATGTTGCATTAGGTGGGTGGTCATTTCTCCTTATTGTGTTATGCATGTTCCACCCAGTTACCTTTGTGCTAGTGCATGGATTCATAATTGCCTTTTGCTTGGACTGCATACTTGCGTTCATCGCTAGTTGTGTGGTTAAACTATTTTGTCTTCGCCTTCTCGCCTAAACAGAAAAAAAAATTGCATCTTTTTTTTTTCTTATAGTTTTAACGATGGGGTTGTTACATGTGGTATCAGAGCAGGTTCAACCCACGAATTGGGATCACTACGACTTTTGTTGATTGGGTATTTGATTATATTGTTGCTAATTAAGTTGAATTGTATTCATGCAGGTAATCATGGTTAGAGGATGTCATAGAGGAAGACGATGGGGTGCTAGGGAGGAGGCGTAACGCCTCCAACAACATCCACGCCTGAGGGCTCCAACCCCCAGAGAGATGAACAGGTTGTCAGGAACGAGCAGATACCAGTAGGTGATGTGGTTGGAATGATGATATCTTTTAAGCACATGTATGAGGCACTGACCAACCATTTGGATAGATATGAGGCAAGAGGGTCGACACCCCCTGAGGGTCCATTACGCGCTCTGATCAGTATTGGTAGCATTCACTGTGAACTCAAGAAGGTCAAATTTCCCGAGTTCTTTGGTGCCTTGGACGGTGCAATGGCTGAGGTATGGTTGGAGAATATGGCGATGTGCTTTTCAGTTCATGACTATATCTCCAACATGAAGTTCCACATAGTAGTCTTTCAACTGAAGGGGAGCTCACTTGTATGGTGGAAGACTCTCCTACCGCAACTGAACATGGCCATCAAATATGTATAATGGAAATTGTTTGAGGATTCATTCTGAGAGAGGTACCTATCAGAAGAATTCATTGAGATTCAGCTCAACGAGTGGAACACCTTACAACAGGGTGTCCATATGCTTCTTGAGTACGAGGCCCATTTTATGGAGTTAATCCGATATACTCTGCATCTTAATACTAAGAAACTTATTGTCAAAAAGTTTGTTTTCATCCTTAATCGCAACATACATGCAAAGGTTAGGATTTTGATGCCTCAAACCTTGCATGATGTCATCCAGAAGGCCCTCATAGGATAGGAAAAACTTATCAGTGGGGGTCAGAGAAGGAATCCAGTGCGACCAGGAAGGCAAGTGTCATCTGGTGTGCAACAACATCAGAAACCAACCAGACATATGCCAGGATATCGTGGATTCCATAGGGGATCCACTTTCACTGCACATCGATGATCGGTACCTGAGAAGATGACACCTTATTGCGTACCACAACATAAACAGCAACATCGATGGCAATAGCATCATTTTAGGCCTATTCAGTAGAACGAACCAGGATTCCAGGCCGGTAGGTCGTAATCTTCTACTTCGAGTACCATAAGTACTAGAATGAAGAAGGGGTGTTGGACATGTGGGGAGCCACACTACCAGTGCGACTGCCCAGTGGAGAGGAATAGAGCATCTAGATTAGCCAGAACAACTACCGTGGGAGATTTGGGCAAGGCCCATCAGATTCATGCAGTGGTGAATAACCGCCAGGAAAAGCACCTGTCGACTGTTCTCGAGACATCATGTACCATCGCTAACTAGACCCTTAGTATTTTGATAGATTGTGATGCTACCGAGAGTTTCATTTCTGGTGTAGCGCTAAAAAGGCTTAAGTTAAAGGAAGTCAAACATGATGAGTTTAGCTTCGTAGAGATGGATTTCGGAGCCAAACAGAAGGTTGGAGGAAAGGTTATGGTCTGCACCATCAACTTGGGATATTTTTTCACCAGGGCCAACTTGTATGTGATGATCTTAGGATATTATAACCTTGTGATCAGTATGGACTATTTGGAATCGCATGAGGCGACACTCAACTGCAAGACAAAACAGTTGAGCTTGGTCGAAGATGAGAGGAAAGGACACGTGATTGTAGGATGGAACCATGGATTTTTTCTGAGGTTCATCTCTTCCTTGCAACTATGGAAGAACATGCACAAAAGATGTAATATTTATGTGATTCTTGTGTTAAACGAGAAGGGAGTAGCGAAAGGTCTAAAACACCTTCCGGTGGTGAGAGAGTTTGCAGATGTCTTCCCAGAGGAGTTACCTGGGATGTCGCCAGAGAAGGAATTGGATTTTACTATATACCTAAAACCGTGGACTAAACCGATAGGGAGAATGCCTTATCGGATGTAGACCTTGGAGTTACAGGATTTAAGAATGCAACTGAAAGAATTTATGGACCTGGGACTGATACATCCAAGTGTGTCACCGTGGGGTGTGCCTGTTATTTTAATACAATATAAGGATAGTTTGTGGAGGCTTTTCATTGACTATAGTCAATCAAACAAGGAAATGATCAAGAATCAATATCCATTTCTGAGGATCAATAATCTGTTTGATCAGATGAAGGGTGCGACAGTGTTCTGGAAGATCGATTGGCGATCAGGGTATCACCGGTTACGGATGAAGGAGGATGATGTCCCTAATACCACCTTTAAGACGAGGTCTAGACATTACGAGTTTACATTTTTACCATTTGTACTAACAAATGCCCCAGGTGTATTTATGATTTTGATGAACAGGGTGTTCTCCGAGTACTTGGACAAGTTCATCCAAGTATTCATTGATGATATTTTGATTTACTCTTGGAGGATAGAGGAGCATGAAGAAAAATTATGCTTGGTACTACAGTTTCTACAAGAGCACAAATTGTATGGGAAGTTGTCCAAATGATCATTTTATCAATCGAATATTCACTACTTAGGGCATGTCGTCTCCGACAAAGGTATCGTTGTGGATCCAGCAAAGGTCGAGGCTATTATGGAATGGCCTGCGATGTTGATTTCCACCATAACCTTCAACTTGATGTTGATTTCCCATGGCCTTCAATCCCTACATGTCTTGACCATCTTGTGGTTAATTGATTACGATGATTGTGGTTTACATTTGCCTTTGTCCCTAGATCCTCACTCCGCACCTTATTAGTCGGCCAGGATCTTGATCTACGGTCATCGCTTCGACATTAATAGACCTATGGATCTCAATGTCCTTCTTTTATGTGTGTGGATGATGAGTGAAGGATGTTCCTGTCAGCCGTCTACCTCTGTTGTTTGTCCTTGTCTGATTGTTGGTCGTGTGCCTTCTAACAAAAATAACTTCTGCATATGGACTTCCTTGCGTCCTTGTTAGTTTATCTCTGTGCTTTTTTTTGTTCTCCACACCTTAAGGGCTTCATCATGGATTTTGTCTATGCTTTGGATGATATAATCTTTGTGATTATTTCAATGACTTTCCCAATGGATCTTTGCATTTCTTTTTCTTGTCTATGTTTTTCCCCTTGGTTACTCTCGTGATTTTCCGTTATCAAGACTGGAACCGTGCATTTTAGGACTGCGTTTTTGGCCATTGGATGTCATTGAGATTTACCCTTGTTACTCTAGAAATTTTCTTATTATTGAATGACATAAAATATGTAAATTTCCTTTTGGTATGTTTGCACAACGATTTTCCTTATATATTAATGATGGAAATGTAAATTCCCTTATTGTATGTTTGCACAATGATTTTTCTTATATATTAATGACGGCAATGTAAATTCCCTTCTGGTAAGTATGCACAATGATTTTTCTTATATATTAATGATGGAAATGTAAATTCCCTTCTGGTATGTTTGTACAATTAGTTTGCTTACATATTAATGATGGCAATGTAAATCCCCTATTGGTGCGTTTTGTACAACAATTTTGCTTGTATCTTAATTACAACAATGTAATCCCCTTCTTGTGCATTTGGTATGGCTACCTTGCTTATATATTAATGACGACGAATGTGATTCCCTCTCGTGTGCATGTACAATGTTTTTTCTTATTTACTGTTGAGGGTGAATAATAAATCCATTCTAGTGTGCATGTATAGCATTTTTGCTTATTTACTATTGACAGTGAGCAATAATTCCATTATGTACAACATTTTTGCTTATTTACTATTGATGGTGAATGATAAATCAATTCTGGTGTGCATGTACAACGTTTTTTCTTATTTACTGTTGACAGTGAATAATAAATCCATTTTGGTGTTCATGTACAACGTTTTTTCTTATTTACTGTTGATGGTGAATAATAAATCCATTCTGGAGTGCATGTACAACGTTTTTTCTTATTTACTATTGACAGTGAACAATAAATCCATTATGTAGAGTGTTTTTTCTTATTTACCATTGACAGTGAATAATAAATCCATTATGGTGTGCGTGTACAACGTTTTTTCTTATTTACTGTTGACGGTGAATAATAAATCCATTATGGTGTGCATGTACAACATTTTTGCTTATTTACTATTGATGGTGAATAATAAATCCATTATGTACAATGTTTTTGCTTTTTTAGTATTGACGGTGAACAGTAAATCCATTATGTATAGTGTTTTTTCTTATTTACTATTGATGGCGATAATAAATCCATTCTGGTGTGCATGTACAACGTTTTTGTTTATTTATTTATGAGGGAGAATATATTACCATTTTTGCCTAAAATGAAAAAAAAATTGCATCTTTTGTTTCACTTATAGTTGTAATGATGGGGTTGTTACATGTGGTATCAGAGCAGGTTCAACCCATGACTTGGGATCGCTACGGATTTCATTGATTGGGTATTTGATTATATTGTTTATAGTTAAGTTGACTTGTATTCATGCAGGTAATCATGGTTAGAGGACATTGCGGAGGCAAGCGACGGGGTGCTAGGGGAGGAGGCACGACGCCTCTAACAACATATATGCCTAAGGGATCCAACCCCTAGGGAGACGAACAGATTGTCGGGCAAGAGCAAATAATAGTGGGTGATGTGGTTGGAATGATGAGATCTTTTCAATGCATGTCTGAGGCACTGATCAGTCATTTGGAAAGAGATGAGGCAAGAGTGTCAACACCCCTTGAGGTTCCACCAAGCACTTCGATATGTACTTGTAGCATTCTCCATGAACTCGAGAAGGTCAAATTTCATGAGTTCTTTGGTTCCTTGGAAGATGCAGCCGCCGAGGTATGGTTGGAGAATATGGAAATGTGCTCTGCTCTCTTCTATGGTGGAAGATGCTCCTACCGCAACTGAAAATGGCCATCTAAGATATATAATGGGAATTGTTTGAGGAGCAGTTTCGAGAGAGGTACCTGTCAGAAGAATTCATTGAGCTTCAACTCAATGAGTTCAACAACTTATGACAGGGAATCCATACGGTGCCTGAGTACGAGGTGTGTTTTATTGAGCAGATCTGGTATGCTACACATCTTAAAACTGAAAAAATTAAGGTCAACAATTTTCGTTTTCATATTTTGATACCTCAAACCTTGCATGATATCGTCTAGAAGGCCCTCAAAGTAGAGAAGGATCTTACTAGTGAGGGTCAGAGAAGGACTCTAGCGAGACCATGAAGGCAGGTGTCATCTGGTGCATAAAAACAAAAGACACCAGCCATACGTATGCCAAGATATAGTGGATCCCATAGGGGATCCACTTTCACTACACCTTGACGACCGATGCCTCAGCAGAGGAAACCTTATCAGGGACCATAACATCAGTAGTAGCGTCGACAACAATAGAATCATTTTAGGCCTATTCAGCAGAACAGACTAGGATTCTAGGTTGGTAGGCTGCCATCTTCTACTTTAGGTACCAAGAGTACTGGACCGAAGAAGGGGTGTTGGACATGTGGGGAGCCACACTACTAGCACGATTGCCCAGTGTAGAGGAATAGAGCACCTGGATCATCCGAAACCACTACTGTGGGAGATTTGGGCAATGCCCATTAGATTCATGTAGCGGTGAATAACTACCAGGAAAAGCACCAATCGACTGTGCTCGAGATGTCAGGTACCATCGCTGACCAAACCCTTAGTATTTTGATAGATCATGGTGCTACCAAGAGTTTCATTTCTAGTGCAGTGCTAAAAAGGATTAAGGTAAAGGAAGTCAAACATGATGAGTTTAGCTTCGTAGAGATGGCTTCGAGAGACAAACAGAAGGTTGGAGGAAAGGTTATGGGCTCCAGCCTCAACTTGGGAGAGTTTGTCACCAGGGATAACCTGTATTTCATGATCTTAAGATCTTATGATGTCGTGATCGATATGGACTGTTTGGAATCACATGAGGTGATACTCAACTGCAAGATGAAATGGTTGATATTGGTCGATGATGAGCGGAAAAGACATGTGATTGTAGGATGGAACCATGGATTTTCCCCAAGTTTCATCTCTTCCTTGAAACTACGGAAGAGAATGCACAAAGGATGTAAACTTTATGTGATTCTTGTGTTAAACGAGAAGGGAGTAGCATAAGTTCTAGAACACCTTTCGGCGGTGAGAGAGTTTGTGAACGTCTTCCCAGAGGAGTTACCTAGGATACCACCAGAGAGGGAACTGGATTTTACTATAGACCTAAAACCAGGGACTGAATCGATAGAGAGAATGCCTTATCATATGTCGAACCTCGAGTTACAAGAGTGGAGAATGAAACTGAAAGAATTGTTGGACCTGGGACTGATACATACAAGTGTGTCACCGTGGGGTGTGCCTGTTATTTTAATACAAAATAAGGATAGGTCATGGAGGCTCTACATTGACTATCGTCAATTGAACAAGGCAACGTTCAAGAATCAATATCCATTTCTGAGGACAAACGATCTGTTTGATCAGATGAAGGGTACGACAGTGTTCTCAAAGATTGATTTGCAATCAGGGTATCACCATTTATAGATCAAGGAGGAGGATGTCCCTATTACCACCTTTAATATGAGGTTTGGACATTACAAGTTTATTGTTTTACCATTTGGACTGTCAAACACCCCAGGGGTATTTATGAGTTTGATGAACGGGGAGTTCTGCGTGTACTTGGACAAGTTCATCTAAGTATTCATTGACGATATTTTGATTTACTCTCGGATGATGGAGGAGCATGACGAGAACTTACACTTGGTACAGCAATGCCTGGGAGAGAACAAATTGTATGGGAAGTTGTCCAAATGATCATTTTATCAATCGAAAATTCACTACTTAGGGCATGTCATCTTCAACGAAGGTATCGTTGTGGATCCATCAAAGGTCGAGGATATTATGGAATGGCCTGTGCTGATGAAAATTCTGGAAGTACATAGCTTCATGGGTTTAGCAGGATACTATCAACATTTCATCAAGGGATTTTCAAAGATAGTGAATCTAATCAGGGAGTTGCAGAAGAAGAACAAGAAGTTTTTTTGGACCGAGAAATGCACGAAATATTTTAGGAGGCTCAAAGAGTTGTTGACAACAAAACCTATACTAAATGTCCCTTACATGGAAATATACTTCGGATGCATCCAAGGAAGGCTTAGGCAGAGTTTTGATTGCAAGATGGATGAGTTATTACTTACATATCGAGGAAATTGAGAAAGCATGAGGAGAACTATGTGACACATGATTTGGAGTTGTTAGCCATTGTATATGCCTTGAAGGTTTGGAGACACTACCTCATTGGATGAAAATTTGAACTAAAGATGGACCACTGTGGACTACAACACATCTCTACGCAAAGCGATCTGAATGCACAACAACGGCTTTGGAAAAATTACTTAGCGATTATGACATTGAGATTACTTACATAAAAGGAATAGTGAACCGAGTGGCATATGCATAGATTCAGAGACCACGCATCTTTTTCGGTGTTGCCTCTTCAGAGGAATATACGTGAAAAGATTCTAACTTTACAACATAACGATGAATGGTACAAAGAGGTCGAGGATTTTATCGGACAAAACACAATGATGGTACCAAGATTTGAAGGATTTACGTTTGATGACGATGGATTATTGATTTTAAAAATCAGATTTACGTACCACCGAACAACAAGTTGAGGAGATTTATCCTAAAAGAGGCTCATAAGGCAGTATACATGGCTCACCCAGGAGTCACGAAGATGAGGGAAGAACTTAAACCCTTATTCTTCTGGGAAGGAATGAAGGTAAACATATTAAACTTTGTGGCCAGATGTCTAGAATGTTAGCAGGTAAAGGCTGAACATAGACATTCATCAGGATTACTACAACTGCACGCTATTCCGTAATCGAAATGGGAGGTTATTTCAATGGATTTTATTGTTGGATTGTCATTGATGGCAAGGAGACATGACTCGATTTTCATATTAGTAGACACTCTGACAAAAAATTCTCACTTTATTATTGTTCGTACAACGTATCAGGCACTTCACATAGCTATATTTTTCATCAGTGAGATTGTGAGGTTGCATGGCGTGCCTAAGAGGATTATATCTGATCGAGGATCGATTTTTACTAAACGATTTTGGACGAGTTTCCAAGAGGCCTTGGGAGCCCAACTTAACTTCAGTACTTCATATCACCCGAAGACTGATAGGAAGACCGAGTGAACAAACCAGACCTTTAAGGACATGTTGCGCATGTACGTGATGGACCAACAAAGGAGTTGGGAAGAATTCTTGCCACTGGTGGAATTCACTTATAAAAACAGTTAGCAAAACACCATTAAGATGGCGCCTTTCGATTTTCTTTACAGGAAACCATGTCAGATGCCTTTGAGTTGGGATTGGCTTGAGGATAAGATTTTGGTGGGCCCAGAAGTGATCCAATAAATGGAAGAGAAAATGTAAACCATAAGACAAAGGATTAAGGAAGCACTTGATCGACAAAAGAGTTATGCCGACGCGCACCATGTCGACCATAGTTACGAGGTTGGCAATCGAATATTATTGCTAGTTAAGCCACATAAGAGTTTGATCAAGTTTGGAAAGGGAGCTAAACTCTCTCCTAGGTTCATGGAAAGAAAGGGGCCCCTGGCCTATCGACTAGCCTTGCTTGATTCCTTGAGGCGTATGCACAATGTTTTTTATGTATCTATTTTGAGAAATTATATTAGTGATCCTACACATGTTATTGACATGAGTTTCTTGCATGTATCAAATGAAGGGATTCTCATGGCTGAGCCGATCCACTTCTTGGATCATCGCGTTCGATAGCTATGACGTCAAACAATAGAGAAGGTTAAGGTCTAGTGGGACATCTATAGTCCACACTTGGCGACCTGGGAGGGTGCAAATGATATGCGCCAGCAGTTTCCATTTTTTTTTATAGATAGACTTATGATACTGTGATACACATTATTTAAACACTTATACTGTCAAACTTCAGGACAAAATTTAGACCAAGAGGGTGTGTATGTAACATCCCTCTCTTGCGCATGTTGAGCGAACTTATTCTTTGAGGACACTTGCTCACAAGTTATACAGATTATTATACTATTAAACATCTGATTTTTATTATGAGGTGTTATGGGTTGATGACATGTTGTTTTGCTGCATTGATTTAGACATGTGCTATTGACTCAGTTTTATTGAGTGTGTAGGATTATGGACCTCGACAATGTAGAGGCATCGATGGAACCCCTTGGAATCTGGATCGAGTTGGGGAGTGAAATGTTGGGGTTTGATTGTTTTATATGTGATATTAGTGCATCTGATTAGATGATATGTTTATGGATATATTTCTAACATGATTCGTTGATGATACAAGATGATCATAGCTTGCTGACCCGAATCACATGTGGAGTAGAGGGGTCACGCAGGACTACCAAAGATGTTGAAGGGGAGGTGTGGACAACAACCCTACCACAACCTACTAGCACTCCCACCATGGCTTGAACTGTAGGTTAATGATTACATGTTTGAGAGGACCCACGATGCCTTGAGGGTAGACTACGACAGTTGCTCATGATGAATATAAGGGGTTTGCAATAAGGCAGGGGTCTTATTCCTTAGAGGCCCTTAGTATCCCACATGATCACCTAGCAGAGTATTGACTCTAGGGGTTTTTTATGTCTACCAAGTCAGTCAAGAGGTGAGTGGCACCCTTGGATCACGTGGTGCATCTTGAAGGGAACGTCGTGCAATAAAAATGGAAAGAGGTGAGTGGCACCCTTAGATCACGTAGTGCGTCCTCAAGGGCATGTCGTGCAAGAGAAACAGAAAGGGGCGAGTAGCACCCTTGGAGCACCTAGTGCATCCTAAAGGGCACATCACATTGTTATTTAATAATTGGATAAACCTATATGGATTTAGGATGACCAACGTGTTAAGGAAGATTTAAAATTTTTTCCCTAATAAAATGTCACCTCGCCTAGGAAAATAGAGTCTAGGTCTAAATTATACTGGTGGTAAAAATTTATCTATTTATTTAAAATATCTATATATATATAATAGATACTAATGATAATTTTCATAAATATTGTGACAAGAAGGGGGGTAAGAAATTAAATTGATTTATAAAAATCTTTTGGGATAAAACTTAAAAAGGGGAAATAATTGTTTTACTATATTATGCTAATTAAAAAAAAAAATTGTTAAAAAGAAAAAGGGAAAAAGGGTAAGTTTCTGCACATGCGTTTTTGAGTTTAATTAAAAAGGGGAAAGAGGGAAATCTAAAATAATTAGGAAACTAGGAAAAAGATGGAAACATAAAAATAAAGGGGAAACACAAGGAAAAAAAGAAGATAGTCTAACTTAGTAAGGTATCTAGATTTTAAGAACTTTCTAATTTAAACTAAACTAGTAAATTAATAAGGGGGAAAGTCTTTTAAACTTGTAAGGGGATATGGGGACACCTAGCACCGATTCTAGGAGTGAATTTAGGTCAATGAGGGAAATAGGGGTAATTAATTAATTAATGAAATTAATTTATGGAGGATTGAAGGGGATGGGTGACACATGTACGGGGAGGATTTTTATGAATTAATTTATTAAACATTAAATTAAATGGGATTTTGGGAATGTAAGGGACTTTGAGACTCTATATAATGGAGGGAGGAGAAGGATGATGGATCTTTTCTATTTTGTGTAACATTATGCTACAAAAATCTATACTTGACTTACTTAGCTTGTGGGAGTTGGGATACCCAGCGCAATGAGGAGTGGTAGATGGACCTTGTGAGGTGAGATGGGAGCTAGTTAATTCTCTGGATAGTGTGTGTGGCCTCTTTGTGTCTTGGGAGGCTAAGGGGGAAGAAGAGTACCCCTATCGTTTCTTGGAAGGTACCGGTGAAGTCTCATCGGTTGGTAAGTGGGAGTTGCACGAAGTACGTACGCCATCAACTCAGAGCGATTGGGAAATGGTACACTTCTTCATTTCTACATGGTATATTTTTAGTATGAATTATGATTTTAGTTCGTTATGTTTAATTGGGTAAAGAAAATGATTGTATTAGCATTCTAAGGGATGACTGAAATTTCCCCCACAACCTTTAGCTCGATGTTGATTTTCGATGGCCTTCAATCCCTGCATGTCTTGACCATCTTATGGTTGATTGATTGCGATGATTGCATTTTATTTTTTCCTTCGTCCCTAGATCCTCAGTCCATGCTTGAGAAATCGGCCAGGAGCCTGATCTACGGTCGTTGCTTTGGCGTTAATAGACCTATGGAGCTCAATGCCTTACTTTTCTGTGCGTGGATGATGAACGAAGGATGTTCCTGTCGGTCGTCTACCTCTTGTGTGTTTCCTTGGATGATTATTGGTATTGCGCCTTCTAGCAAAAATAACCTCTGCGTATGGACTTCCTTGCATCCTTGTTTGTTTATCTTTGTGCTTGTTTTTGTTCTCTGCACCTTAAGGGCTTCACCATGGATTTTCTCTGTGCTTTGGCTGATAGAATCTATGCGATCATTTCAATGAATTTCCCAATGGATCTTTGCATTTTTTTTCTTGTCTTCATTTTGCCCCTTGGTTGCTCTGGCGATTCTCCATTATCAAGACTAGAACTATGCATTTTAAGAATGCGTTGTTGGCCACTAGATGTGACTGAGATTTACGCTTGTTACTCTAGCAATTTTCTTATTATTTAATGACATAAAATATGTAAATTCCCTTATGGTACATTTGCACAATGATTTTTCTTATATATTAATGATGACAATGTAAATTCCCTTCTAGTACATTTGCACAACAATTTTTATTATATATTAATAATGGCAAAGTAAATTCCCTTCTTATACGTTTAACTTGGGCTTATCTTCTTTTTCTAATAGAATCGTTACTTGGATGGAATAAACTTGACATCCATTTCTAAAACATTTCTTGAATTGCATCGCTGAAACTTGTCTGACTGACACCGGTTTTGGTATGCCTTCGACTGTTCTAACAGTGCCAAAATTACCTTTGTAGCTAAGTATCATTGTATAACAGTCTAGTACTGCTTTGTGTTGTTCCAACCAATTCCTCCCGATAATCATATCATAAGATCCTAGTGGTAGGATGTTCAGATTGGTCCTTATCTTTTGACCATCTAAGTTGAACTCAAGATCATAAATAAAGTTAGCTACATTTCTTTTAGTTCCTGTTACTAGTTGTACAAGCCAAGATTTTCCATGCTTTTGTTTCTTAAGTTTATTCAACTCTACTACATCGGGAGTAATATAACTTAACGTAGCTCCATGGTCAATTAAATCAAAAATTCGAGTGTCATGGATTTTACCTTTGATTTCTACCACCGAGGACTGGTGGTCAGCTTGTCGACCATCTATGGCTACATTTATCCGATGCAAACTTCTTCCCATGTCTCCCACTGTCGAGGCTTCCTATAAATTGTGAGCAATAGTTATGTTTGTTGTAATTAAACATGGACAATTCCTCCTTAGATGAGGCTCTCCACACTCCCAACACTTTAATGGCTCATGGGAGTTGTCCCCAAACTTCTTCGTTTCCAAGTTTACCGGTTTACTGCTACCTTGTGTGTTCGGATGATTGGAGTGAAAATCCCTCCTTGGGAAACCTTTTGCTGCATTCCGATAAGGAGTTGGTTGGTATCCCTTCTTTCACTAGTTTATTCCATATTGCTTCTTATCCTTCTAGGTCTTGGGAAACTCTACCCACTGTTTATACTGGTCATAGCACATTCATGCCTTCCTGAATGCCTCACTCAAGGATTTGGGGTTGTCAAACTCAATTTTGTCCCTATAGGAGTATGGTAAACAGCTTAAGAATCGTTGGATTTTTACCTTATCCTCCCGGATGTATGGTATGAACCTTAGTAGTTCTAGAAATTTATTTATAAGGTCCTCCATCGTTATTTTTATGAGTCGTAAATCATAAAATACTTTCGTCTTCCTTTCATAATAGCTTTCAGAAAGGTATTGTTTCTTAAAATACTTCTTAAAGTCAGACCATTCCAACTGTTTCTCCTTTAGGCCCTTGGCCAATTTCAGGTCCTGCCACCAAATGTTGGCCTTCCCCTTCAGATTGTAGATGGCCATTCTGACCTTCATGTTACTGGAATAGTTTTAGATTTGGAAGTATTTTTTGATGTCCAATAGCCATGCCTCATCTTCTTCTCCTGTCCTGGATTCTCCATCAAAAGTAGTTGGTTTAATATTTTTTAAGTCTCCTTCAAGGTGGTCTGTCTATTTTCTTTTTTTGTCTGGTATGGTTTTATCTTCAGTTGAAGGTGTCCCTTCAGATGAACTGTCTCCTTTTTCTATTTTTGCACCAGAGTTCTTGGAGGCCCTCTTTCTGAACTCTTCCTCATGGTTATCTTTTGGGATTTTCTTGGTTACTATACTACACAGCAGGACTTCATTTATCTCTTGTTGTTCTTGTTGTGCCTTCGTCAATTTTTCATTGTCAGCCTTAAAAACTTGTAGTTCAACAATAAGGTTCCTCATTGCTTCCAACACCTCCATGGGTGAGCTTCCATCACTGTTCTGTCTTGGATCTCTGGGAGGTCCTTGCTCTAGATTCTCTTCCATCCTGATTTCTACACCTTCTTGAGCTACCATTATTCAACACAAAATAGAAAAGCTTTATGTTTGTAATCCACAAGATTTATTAGTTTTTTTTCATAAACTAGAATATATACTAAGCAACTAATGTGGCCCTATTCAGGCCCAGTGTTGTAACTTTTTCTCTGATACCATATGTAATGTACCTCAAAAAATTGTCATAAAATCAAATTTTGTTTGTACATTTATCAATGAAAAGTTCTGAGATTTCAAGCGAGTAAGATTTCTGTTATAAGGCTTGAGTCTAAAAGTTTGTTAGAATCCTTACTGTCATCGGTGTTCCTCACCATTCAACTTAAAGTTTCCTAATCGACGATATAAAAGTTTCTACTCTTCACTTCAATGTTTATCTAAGATCCTGCAATTTATAATTACTTTTCTATTTGTTTGTGCCTATAAACACTACCACAGTCTTAACAATACAATTAACTTTGGGACTTTATGGCCAATTCCCGACATAAAAATATTACCATATGTTTGCAATACAAATGACTTGTAATATGGTATGTTACTTCCATACCTCTATCTAGAATGAAGACTCTCCAATCAACACACAACAACTCCTGAAATTCATGAAAAGTGACCAGCACATCGGGATTTCAAAGTTCGGGATTTCGCAAGTATAACAACCAACATCAATGCACAACAATTCCTGAAATCACGAAAAATGACCAGCATTTTTGGATTTCAGAGTTCAGGATTTTGCGAATATAAAATCTAACATCAACACACAACAATTCCCAAAATCGTGAAAAGTGACCAGCATTTCAGTATTTAAGTGTTTGGGATTTTGCGAGTA
Source organism: Picea glauca (assembly GCA_000966675.3). Taxonomy (NCBI): domain Eukaryota; kingdom Viridiplantae; phylum Streptophyta; class Pinopsida; order Pinales; family Pinaceae; genus Picea; species Picea glauca. Next base: position 576,831 of record JZKD02S1754433.1, read on the forward strand.
GAGTAGCCAACATCAACGCACAACAATTCACGAAATCGCGAAAAGTGACCAGCATTTCCGGATTTTGGAGTTCGAGATTTCACGAGTACAAAAGCCAAACATCAACAGATAAAAACCTCTGAAATGTGAAACAAAGTGAAGGTTGGACTAGTGCTTCGGGGTTTTGGGATTCGAAACTTCATGAGGTCAAGTGCCCCAAACTTCAACATATACAAATTTCTGAAATGGGAAAAGAAAAAAGTGAGACCCGCATTTTGGGATTTCGGGGTTCGAAACTTTGTGAGTTCCATTGTCCAAATATTAACATAAAAAAACTTTCGAAAATGCGAAAAAGGAAAAGTGGGTCCTGCATTTCGGTATTTCGGGGTTCGGAACATCGCGAGTTATTGTATCCAAACATCAACATGAACAAACTTATGAAATGTGAAAGGAAAGAAAGGTGAGACTCGTATTTCAGGATTTTGGGTTTCAGAACTTTGCGAGTTCCATAGCCAACATCCAATGTACAACAATTTTTGAGTTGCAAAAAAGAAAGGAACTAACATTTCGGGATTTCAAGATTCGGGGTTTCGGGGTTTCAAAAGCCAAACAACAACACACAACAACTCTCAAATTCCGAAAGGTGAAAGGCTGTGGGACCAACACTTCTAGATTTCGGTATTTGGGGTTTCGAGGTTTCAAATGGAAAACAACAACACACAACAACTCACGAATTTCGAAAGGTGAAAGGGTGTGGGACCAACACTTTGGGATTTTGGGATTCGGGGTTTCGAGGTTTGGAAAAGCAAGGGAACTTTGTATAAATGTAACCAACAAGTCTCAAATGCCGAAAATCACATTATTTTCTTAATTCTAATATTTTTACCTTGTATTGGTATTCTTACTTTCGTTCTATGAAATAGTAGGTGTAGAAGGATTCAATATCCGTTTACTTATCAGAATTCAAAAAAAAATCTAACTTCTAGGTTTTATACGCATATAATTTATAAAAGGGGTACAATAGGGTAACAGGTTTTGTAAAAGGTAACTCCTATTATGTTCACTCAGAGCCTCTTTAAACAATTCATTAAATGTCAACAGTACTAGATCTGTGCATTTATGTAAATACAAGAATAAGAATATCATTCCATTAGAGTTTGGAAATTATAAATGATGATTTGAGGGATCTGAGTTTGGATTCCGGGGTTCCCAGAATTCTTTAACTTTCCGAATTTTGTACATCTAGTATTTTGAGTTCAGATTAAACATAACCCGTAGATGGACCGATTTTCTTAAACTCGACTTCTATACAAATAAATTTGCCTAGCACTTCCAGATTTCGAGAGGGACCACTCTAGAATTTAGATTGTGATTGTACATTTAATACTACGATAAAAGTCATCCATTGAAAGAATTATTTCAAATTTAGAAATAATTGGATGCATAATATTAGTTACACACAAAACATCCATGAATAGAGAGGGAAGGATTTACATTAACGCAATTAGATATAATCACACAACAGATACCTGCTATCAATCAAAACATAGCCATTCAAAATAGAGAGGGGTAGATCAACATATCTGAATCCAATCCACAGGAAGACAAAGGGAACAACCACATTCCTCCCAACCTTAGAACAGAGTAGCCAAAGTCACTTTCCCGATTCACCCCTAAGCTGACCATAAATCCATGAGGGCGAACTTGGAAACTCCACGTCAGCAATGTCCTTCAATTCCAATAACTGTCCTCTTGCCTCACACTTACTCAACAGTGCTCATAACGACAAGGCAATTCTATTTCAACAGGCTCCTCTTACCTCACACTCAAATCCACAGTGTTCATAACAGCAAGAGAGCTTAGGAATATTTTTCCCGGCATACTTGGCAGCGTCCTGCCTCCTCGCATATGCTATTTATCAATTTTTTTGCCCGAGTCTTTTTCCCTCCTTTGGGGATTTTCATAGCTCTCTTAATCCCTGATTTCTAGGGCTGCCAGTGGCCAAATCTCTGACTTTCCACTTGTAATAATAATCCCAGAGGTAGTTCCATCTTGCTCCCCACTCATGGAGTCATGGTCAACTGATTTTTTAATATGGTTGTTCCATTTGTCCTCCTGCAATTGATATAAATATTCACTTATGATACAAGTGTCATAGTCAAATAGTTAGTTGATTCCAAACAGATCTTTTCCCAACAGTCATAATAATTAAATACAATTATTAAATTCGAAATTCGCAATTGCCATAAATGGAAAAAAAATTCCAGATTTGAATTTGCCAAAAACATAAATAATTTCCAGCACACAAAAATAAAAATATTTTATTTTTTTGGGGAATGTCATAGATGGGTTTCCAGTACCTCCCAGGAAGTCGAAGATTAAGTCCACAAAAAAACTCTACTCGCCCATAAAACAAGATTTAACTCATGATAGTTATACATAATAACTTTAATGGGAGACTCAAGTAACAATAAATGGGAATTCCCCGGATGGGGTGACACGTTGCTACAGGGAGACAGGTGGATCCACACCCAGCCCTGGCATAAATACTGATGGCCGCCACCCACGCGCATGACATAACGATGGGGGACGGCCATCGCTGCAGCTTAAGGGCGGAGGGACCTTTCCCTCGCGCGACAAGGTACGAGTTTAATGGTTTAGTAATGGCGATGGTTAATAGCGAGAGGATGGCCTCGGCTCTAGTTCATTCCGTTTACAAATTGCTCGGTAAGCGCAGGCTTTCACCTACCAAGGTCTTGTTCATAGCCCGAGGGCTCTGGTGTTTAGTATTGTCCGCGCATTTCGCATTCTGGGCCTGATTGCTCTGGTGTTTGTATTTCTTGCTGCATCCAACGCATCTGGGCTTGATTTCACGCATTTCATCCCTGCAACCGTTCTTCTGCTCTCACCAGCAATTTCCTCGAGCCCTCTCCATGGCTTGAAAAAGAGGTACGCCCCGACATGGCTCGGCCTGGGAGGCACATAAGGCACAGCGGCTTCGTCAGGAACAACTTGAAAGGGCCCTGGCTCTTGCTACATCAATTCTCTGGAAGAACGCCCGAGCAGAGAAACGGGCTCGGCTAGCCACCATTGTTGAGTCTGGCGCCGGGTGCAGCTGGGATGTCAAGGGAAAAATGTCGGGAGCGAGGCAGGAGAAAACGCTGGAAGCGAGGCAGAAGGAGGAAATCAAGGAGGAGTTTCCCCCCTGCATTGTGGAGGAAATCCCATATACGGAGGACTTGATGACTATGGAGTTCACCCGAGTGGTAACCAAGAGTGAGGACTGCAAGCCCATTCTGGAACTGGTCGATTACATCCCTGGATGTCTCGTAGAGGAAATACCCTGGCCTGGTAATGACAATTGTAGTTGCCAGAATGCGAGCACGAAGGTGGCAGAAGGTGCAATGGAACAACGGCTGTTGGATGCGGGTTCTGGAGCGGCGGTGGACGAGGGTGGCAGCGTGCATGGCTCACTCATCCGGGATGAACACCTAGCTCTCATCTTCGACCTCCATGGACACTTGGCGGATCTGGAGTATCGGGCCCTCTGCATGGGTCGGAGAATGGACATGCTACTTGATGCATTCTCCAACGCACAGCCGAAACGGAAATGCCCACTCTGCTCGCAAGCTTATGCCATCCTGGCTGGGACCACCCGGCAGAAGGGCAAGGATGACAGGTCACCAGACACCTAGGTTTTTACATTCTCTTGGTTTTTAGTTTTTATGTTACTGTTTTATATGAACTTAGATGAAAGGCATCTGTCCTGGTTTCCTTCGGGCAGGACAGATGCCACTCTGTCTTTATGTTTTATAATGCTATTGCTACTCACTCCCTATACTTGCTGGTTTCCGAAAATCGGTAGCATTTTGGGTGATACTCCTTTGTATAACTCTGTACAAGTTTTTTTGCCTATCTAATATAGTAGGATCCACACTTTTTTATTTAAAAAAAAAAAAAACAATAAATGGGAATTTGTTTACAAGGGTTCTTTCACTATAACAGAGAGTCGGGACACTTTAACAATCGAAAGTATAGGAAATGCGTTCTTACTAGGGAGTGTAGATGGCGATAGAGGCCCTCCAGTTCTTGTTATCCCTTTTTGGAAGCCTGCATCTGAGAGACATTACATAGAGATTTTTGAGGGGACTCCACAATGAAAGAGAAAACACATTACACCCTTGACGAACCCTAACTACACGTTGTAAATGCTAAGAGTACGAAGGGAAGATAGACCATGTGATAAGAATAGAGTTGGCGCATCTCGGTTGGATGAAAGCCCAGATGAGAACATCGTAATTCGCATAATACATGACTGTAACATCCTCCTCGTTACGACAACAATGCTGATAACAGGTGAATTTTTTTTTTTGTTTTAAAAGTGTGTGCGCACGTGTAGGAGGGGAAACAGACACACTGGATTCTACATCGCCACCCGACGAATAACAATATGCAACCACGACGATCACAACAAGAAGACACAAGGCGCACAACAAGTAACTGCAAGCAAATACTACCCAAGACAAGGCACCCCAAAATATCTTCAACAATAAATGACATACTGGGTTAGGTACCGTACGAACACAAAAGGTAGAATCCATGGTAGTAGGTTTTACTATTTCTACAAAGGAAAGTAGGGCATTTAATCTTAGTCCTCTGCTCTGGAGAGAGAGGAGGTCAGATAGGCGCCTAGCCGACTGCTCAGGAAGAAACTAGTAATCCCCTTAGGTGTGTCGCAAGAGTGGAAACCCTGCCTTTAAAAGGCACGAGACTCTTGATACGGCACTGGATTCTTGACGCAACAAAAAACACAGACATATATACTAAGGCTACTGAAGGTGTCCACATCCCTACCGACACAAGCAGACCACGCAATGCAATACCACCAAGTACCACAAAATCAAGTACAATCATGACCTCTACAAGAGACGCAAGTCAGGAGGACTTTAATAACGACCAACCACTATTGAGACTCGAAGACCTCAATCATAGATCAATTGCTCCATTCGTTTTCCATTACACGACAAGTACCATCCCAGTCTTAACAATTTACATTAGTTTACTTGCAAAATCCCGATTTACTGAATCATAATGAAACGACCATCACGTCTCCATAACATAGCCATGTCAAATTATGCTATTAATAACAGTAACTTTTTCAGTAACAATTTCAATAATTTAACAACATCCTTCCATCTAACACTATCCTAGCATTGTCGTTGAATAACAATGCATTTCATGCTTCCCCACCAACTAATAGAAATGACATAATTAACCTTGCAACTAACTAATATGGCAATAACAACTAAATGACCATTCAATAACCATTAATTAAATAACATCACAGTTACAATTAAATGCATTGCATATTTAAACAATAAGAACCGCTTCACCACCAACTGAATAGCAATTTAATAATTAACATTGTAGCTAACTAACATTGTGACAACAATTAAATGACCCTTTAATAACAACTAATTAAATAACATTGCAGTTACCATTTAATGCATTGCAAATTAAGCAAGTTTTAACATTGCAATTGAAACAATATTCACGTTGCAATTTAACAAATATTCCCCTACTTTACAATAACCTTACAATAAAATAACATTGCCATCATCGTATTTTACAATAACTCACAATTAAATGACAACCCTTTACCTATCAAGTTGTCAACACCAAACTTAGATTCTCATTTTATAATGCCATAAAGTACTACCTTTATACATTACCAACAATGTATTTTACTGAAATTTCTCCATGCATATTAAAACAACATTAAATTACAGCCAGTGTCATTACCTATCATTCAATGAACTTGCAACTTAAAATAACATCAACATTATAGTAAAAAGGCATATTATCAAATAACTCTCAACTTAAATAACAACATCATTACATTTGTATGTTATCAATTCCCAACCTTACCTTTTAAGTCATATTACATGAACATTATTATTACACAATTCAAGACGATAGTTTATGAAGACATTAACTAATCATTACCGTTATTCAATTCATAAACATTACTATAATCATGACAAATCATTACCAAGTCATTACATAATCCTTGCCCTTAATCATTTTACAATTTATTATATTTCAACAATTACTTTAATAATTATTATCACCTTAACAATTATTATCCCTTAAATCCTAAGGGCCATAAAGGAAATCTTAAACCATTCGTGTCCATTAAGGATATTTAAATGCAGAATGGTAATACTCGAGCACCTCCTTCATTCTGAATAATAAACAAGGAATCTACACTAAAGGGGGTTCACAAGACAGAAAAGTAAAAGTCCGATTAAAGGATAACCCTAATTGACCAAGGGCTTCCAATAAATCATAACCCAACCGCAGTAGTATTAAGGGTAACTCAAGCACTTTACTCCAGCAGACTCGAGGTGCACAGGCAGGAACAGGTAAATTCGCATCCATTGACCGAGATGGTAAGGCAGGTGATTCCTCAACCAGAAACTAGCCCTCCGTTATTTAACAATGGACTATAATTTACATAACTGTCCCTACCATTAAATAATCCTACTTTTATTTGTTTTACAATAACCATTAATTGAGCCATACATTCATCCGATCTGTTACCTATAATCATGTCAGCAACTTGATCATAAAATGACTGCCACGTCCTCGTTAACAATTCCATGACCAGTAGCTCTAGCGTAAATGTTTCATTGAAATTCATTATCGTAACAACAATAATACCCGCATTACAGTATCCTAAGCATGTCCGATATGAATTCTCTATTCCAAAGATTAATGTTGTCATTAAGATAGCCTTAACCAACACTATCCACAATGCACTCAACGCTGATAAGGATTAGCTTCCTGTCCACCAACTAGAATCGTCGACCCCAGTGGGAGTGTTCTCTAGATCCTAAGTAAAAGATGGAAATTCTGGAATAAACAGTCTGTCAGGGAACAAAGAACTGGCAAGGGAGGACGCAGGTAGACAGTTGGCACGGTCATCGAGGGAGAGTGTAACGGCCAGAGAGAAACTATGTTAAACGAGGTCGAGGTGAAGGCATTAGGTAAAGGTTTTCAGAGGTGACTGGTGTGAAGGGCACGAGATACCACCGCAAGGGATCACAGCCAAATCCCTTCTTCCTAGAAACGCATGGGCTCCAAAGATTTCGGTTTCCAGTGCTGAAAACAACGATGCTTCTTTGTAGTTCCCCTGCTACCGGTATTATGGAGTTGTGGGTAATTTAAAATGGGTGCAGTGCAATATTTCAACTTCCGTGGAAACCTGCTCCCAGGTAATACTGTCTCAACGTGCGGTCCAACTCTTTCCTGGTAAGGCCCGCAACCCTCTAAGCTGAGCCCTTGGCAACTGGGGAAAATTACATTTAATAGAAGGGCGAGGACAAAACTCCGTGATCTCAGTCAAGAAATGTTATAGTCACTCAGACAACGAAGCATCCAGGTTGTAGTTCCAAACCTCACCGTATTGGGAAAGTAAGATCAACAAGATCGAACAGGTAAAGAAAAGGGTAAGGGGCTGGACCGCGTTCGGAGTTCCAATTCACAGTACGCTTCAGTCACTCAGATGGTGATGTGCCAGGCAGTCAAATAAAGCAGGAGAGAAATTTTGGACAGGATATTTCAACCCAGTCAGTCACGTAACCCTTAAATCAGGGCGTTATGGCCAGATCAAAAACTAAACCGCGCTGTGTAAGGTTTGAGCCTAGAATTTCCTCACGTAAATTTTCATTGCTATTTCTAAACGAAGATTAATAACCTAAAATTATTGCGCGCACTTGAACATAAGGTACCTTCATTCGATCGGATCCGTAAGGAATTACGTACCTGTAGATTCCGTCATGGGCGACATCTAACTTCAGGAAAGGAGGCAACATAAAGGCTCATGGACTCAATATATTAGTTCCAAATTAGAGTTGTAATTTCTAAAATTCCAGAAACAGGTTCAACCAAGTACACATTCATTCTCCAAGTCCAGGCATGTAAATTCAGTCATAAAAACTTGCAGACACCAAATTCAGAGACAGTTCAGCATATAGATTAAAGCGGCCAGCAAGCTAGACGGATGGGTTCCCTGCACAATGGGGCCATTTACTACCCCCAATATTACACCTACAGATATGAGTCATGCCTCCTACACAGTCTGACATTTAACCAAATAAAAACATACCTTTGCCAATTCGCCTGCTCCAGGTGATGTCCGCGCTCTGTGCCGCTCCCGCTCACCGACCGTAGAGATCTCACCGGTACCTCCCAGCCAATCGCTAGGGGTACTCTGCTTCCCCCTCAGCCCCCCAAGCTGCAAAGGGGCCACACACAATCCAGACAGTACCTAGCTTCCCATCTCGCCTCCAAGGCTAAGCTACCACTCAAGTCAGCTGAGAAATTCCCCAACTCCTCACAAGCAATCCATCCAGTTTTCCATTTTGGAAGCATCACAATACCTCATAGCAGATCCCCCTTTTCTCCCTTCCTGCCCTCCTTTTTATGCCCCTCCAACCCTAAATCATAATAAATTTAAGTTTTTATTGAAACCCTAAAAATTTCTCTCTTTTACAAGTGTCACTCATCCCTACCCTTCTCCATAAATTATTTTCCTTTTCTATAAATTTGAAATTATGGAATCCATGTCAATTTGTTTATAATAAATATATATTACTTTATTTTTCCTATTTACAAGCATGTTATTCATCATTTTAATTTTATCATCATTCATCATTTTAATTTATCATTCATATATATATATATATATATATATATATATATATATATATATATATGTTAATAAGAGATTAAAGTGATGACACACATGTATGTGGGAAAAGTAGATGTATAACATAAAAGAGGAAAAATGAGAAATTAAGGGGATGGATGGTGATTTAATACTGTGAAATGGACATGTAAATGGGAAATGGATACTAGAAGATTAAGGTGATGGATGATAGTTTAATAATGTAGATAGGGATAATGAGAGGATAAAGGTCTTAGTTTTTTTAATTTTTTTATTTTTATTTTCTTTGTTATATTACATAGGTGATGTCATTCCCCCACAAGTTAGGAGATAAATTCTTCTTGTAAAATTTTAAAACTATTAGATTTGCTTTAAATCCTACCCTCGTCATTTCCCCAATAATTTTATAAAGACCAACGATTACTTAGGTGGGTTTTTGTTTTATTTGTTATTTTTATTCCAGGGTCTGCTCTTAGGGTTAGACTAAAATTTTACCCTACAAGTTTTAGACTTAGTACTAGATTCTGAACTGGGCGTCACTGGGTTAGGGAAGTTGTTTAAGAATCTCTTAAGGCGTTAATGTCTTAGGGATATTTAGGTTTTTTTCCTTCATCCACATCAATGCGACGTGCCCTTCAGGACGCACCACGTTCTCCAAGGTAGACACTCGCATCGTTCATCTCCTTTACACGATGTGCCCTTTAGGATGCACCACGTGCTCCAAGGGTGCCACTCGCTTCTTGTGTTTATTTTGTGCGACGTGCCCTTCAGGATGCACCACGTGCTCCAAGGGTTCCACTCGCCAACTGGACTGATTG
>JZKD02S1754433.1:632965-686736 GCA_000966675.3 Picea glauca
CATTTTCTGGTGTCAAGTGTCTAGACTCTCATCCTCCGAACCCCTGAACTCTTGAGTGTCGATATCCCGATATCACCCCTTTTGAGACTTCGCCCTCCGCTGCTCTATGCGTGAGGTCTAACCCTTGTGAAACTATCGATATATGTAACGACTGTTGGCGATTCTGAATGAGATCTAATGGATCAGAATCTCTTCGGCTCTTGTGCTCCTCCACTTCTCCCTGGATGTGAAATCCTTCAACGGTCTAGATCTTTTCGGATCATCCGACGGTGGCTATTGCTCCTCCCGAGATTTGGTACTTTTCTTCCAACACTTGGAAGAATTCCAAATGTTCAAATACCTCGACCTTTCTTTATTTTCTCTGTGAGCTTCACCACTTTGAATCCTCACCTGCATGTATGAAACGCTAATCCCGCTGAGCTTAACTCCCGAATCCTTAAAGGATTTTGACTTCTGTGCTCCTGCAGAGTATTCACACACACAAAGGTGCTATCCCTTATGAGCTTCTCTAAGACTCAGACCTCTAAGGAAAATGATTCCTTCTTCCTTTCTCCTGCATATGGAGAATTTGGATGCCCTCCTGGCTATCCCTTTACTCAAGAAACCTATTGCTGAGTATTTCAGGGTGTTCAACAACCCTGCGAAGATCCCTCAGTGGACTCTTCCCCAATCACAGAACTCAACAGAGTTCCCTTCTTCTCTGGGCCTATCTACATACTATCTCAATGCCCTCCTGGAAAAGTATCAAGAATCCTCAGATGATTCTGACTTCTGAAGAACTCACAACATAGTTCCTCTGTGCACTCCCTTGCACCTACTCAATGCTCACTTGGAAAAACTTTACAGAACTCCTCAGAGATTCTATCTGCAGATGTGTTCTCCTCCACAACCTTGCCTCTAAGGTCTTCAGTAACCTCAAAGGTCTTCCTCTGAATTGTTGATTCCAGTTTATGTGCCCTCCTGGCATGTCTTTGTCTGACTTCGCAGAGTTCAGAAGTGCATCTATGCATTGGTATCCAGAGACCGCAGTACTCTGTCATGCCCTCATGGCATGAAACCACAAATAACCTCTCTAGCATGAAATAAAAACAACTCCCTACAAATGTCTAGCATACATCTACAACATAAATTGAACACAAAAATATATTCACATAACATAGATAATATGTAGGAAAAATTGCTCTAGTTTATATTAATCAAAATGTCTCTTCACAAAGGTGTTCTAAGAACGGACTGTAACCAGGTATCGGCTCCTTTTGTTCTTCTCTCTACTCGCATAATCTCTACCATGAGATACAATTACAAGAATGAAAGATATTTTACATGAGGGGTCTCTTTGAGCTCTTCCCTCCAATCTGCCTACCCTATTCAATTCCATTGAATGGGTTGTCTAGTCCAGAATCGGATCTAGATCTCAACCCTACAAACATTAAAGGCCTATCTACTCTACGGCTGTGCAAAGCATGGCTTCACGGATCACCAGCCTAAACATTAAATTACATTCAAATTCAAAATGGAAGATGAGGGGTATGCATCTCTTTAGCTTTGAATGCACGCGCTGACGTGGATGGCTGGTTGGTTGGCTGACATGGAGAGATGCTCCTGCATCACACAAGTTTGTCGAAATTGAGACAGTAATCCACCATCTTGATGATCGTCCCAAAACCAACAATAGTGTTTGTCCATCGATAGAGCGACGAATATGGGGTGGATTTATATCAAAATTGAAAAATTGAACTTTTTCTCTTGAATTTTGCGATGAAAGAGTACTTTTGTCGCAAGTAGTCGTCACATTTATTCCAATATGTAGTAGTCATTCCAGATTTTGCTGTGATGTTCAAGCCAATTCATAATCCACTTAATAAAGATCGTTCTTTTTCTTGGACAGATGATGTCAAATATTCTTTTGAAGGGATAAAGAAAGCGATCAGTTCCGTAGCAGTTTTGGCGAAGCTGAATTTTGAGAAGGAAGTCACAATATATACTAATGCCACTGAAGAGGCAATTTATGATGTTCTTATGCAAAATCATGACCAAGGAAATGAAAAACCAATGGCTTACATGAGTCAAAGTTTGTCTGATGATGAATTTAAATATTCTTTTATTGAGAAACATGTTTTATCTCTTGTTAAATATGTTGAAAAGTTTCACCACTTCATATTAGGTAAGCATATGTTGGTAAAGGTACCTTTACCTACTGTCAAGTTTTTTCTCTCACATACTTATCTTTTAGGAAAGATAACACATTGGCTTGCCAAGATCCAAGAGCATGAATTGAATATAGTGAATTATACCACTATCAAGGGACCTGATTTATCCCTTCACTTAGCTTAGCATGATGAGAATGGTGAAGAAATTGATGAAGAAGATAGTCCCTTTCATCTCTCTTTTACATTCATGATCAGATCCTCCCTGTGTCTAAACATCCCTGGTACAAGAATTCGGTTTACTATTTACATAACCAAAGATGTCCAGATAAATTAGACACTCATGAAAGGAGAATATTACATCTTGAATCTGCAAGGTAAGTTATTATAGGAGACTTCTTATTTCGAAGATTTGTTGATGGTGTGTTGCTTCACTGTGTAAACAATGAAGATGCACATAAATTGTTGCAAGAAGCTCATGGTTCTTCAAGTTCTGTCATTCATGTAGGAGGTCATTTTTCTGCAAAAACCACTTCTTTCAATATTATTAGAAAATGATACTATTGGCCTTCAATATTTCGTGACTCTTATGTTTTTCGATATCTTTTGGCAAGTGCCAAAAAATTGTTGGGAAAGAACGCCTTTCAGCCATGCCATTATTGGGTAAGTGATTTTATTGGTCTTATTTATCCTCCTTCCTCGGTTGGACAAGTCTTTATTTTGACAACCATAGGTTATTTTACAAAATGGGCTGAAGTTGCCCCACTTAAGCATTCCACAGATGATCAGGTAATTTCTTTCCTTGAAAATAATATTTTTTCCAGATTTGGTCTTGCATTGGAAATTATTACAGATAATGGTCCTACTTTCATTTCTGCTAAGTTGACTGAATTTTTATCTAAATTAGGGGTTAAAAATCTCACCTCATAATATTATTGTCCCCGAGGAAATGGGTAGGTTGAGTCTACCAACAAAAATCTAGTAATAATCATCAAAAGGCTCATCGAAGACAAGTCTCGTCAGTGGCACACTCTCCTCACTTACGCCCTCTAGGCAGATAGAACTACCACCAAGGTAAGCATTGGTTGCACTCCTTTCTATATTGTTTATGGTCAAGAAGCCCTCCTTCCAACTGAGCTGGAACTTTCTTCCTGAAGATTAATTCTACAGATCGAAGAATTAAATTCTTAAGATGTTTCAAAAAGGATAAACATGCTACTAGCTTTGGAAGAGCAAAGGATGATTTCTTTGGATAAAATTAAAAGGAGACAACAAAATGTTAAGAAGTATTTCAACAAAAGTGTCAACAATATCAAGTTTAAGGTCAATGAAATTTTTTTCTATGGGATTCAGCTCACGCTGATAGGGGAAGACATTCAAAATTTCAGAAATTATGGCTGGGTTCTTTCAAGATCGCTTTTGTCTTAGGTACCAATTCTTACATTCTAAAAGATTTAAAGGAGAGATTGTTTCCCTACAATACTAGAGGTTTTGAATTGAAGAATTATGTGGAACCAACCTGAAAATCTCTAACACGGTTTGGATTTTCTATATTTTAGTAGTCTAGCTCTGCTTTCAGTTTTCATTCTTTTTCTTTTCTTCTTACAACAATTGATTTATGTTTTATGTTTTATGCATCTCCTACTACTTTTACATTCCTTTCCATATTTTTTATTTTGGCCGAGAATAAGATATTAGATCAGTTCTGCCACAATGACACTTCTGCAAGATATTTTTATTCAACAACAATCAAGATTACACAGCTGTTATGATGTTTCCCCTCAAGACATACTTGGATTTTTTATCTGCTTTCACTTCTGTCTTATAAAGAGATTGGTTATCTCCTACTTCTTCTTTCCATTTCTTCATCCATTTGAAAAATAAAAGAGCAGGTCCATTATTTTTTCTCCTTGGAGCAAGAGCCGATTTTGGTTGAATGATTATGCATACAAGGATAAACCCCCTCATACTTAACATTTTTTATGAGTTATTCTGAAATTCCCGATCTTTTTTCCATTAAATCTGCTCACGTCCCCCTGTTGCATAATTATTTTGTTTATATATTCTAAATTTATTATTCTGGTCTGAGAAACCATGAGTTATGAGTTCTAAATCTTTTGAAAACAAATTTCCCTATGGATTCGTCGGTTTGTTGACGATTAAAATCGAAACGAGGATTTCTCATGAAAAGTATTGTTAAAGCCTATTAACTATAAGCTAATAATATATATATACTAGTATGTGAGACCCCCTTGTAGGTTGGAGGATCAGATCTGGGTCTTATTTGATGTTTTACTGTTGTTCAACACTTCTTACAGGATTGAGAATGATTGATTATCGATGTAGGTCCTATTCATGATAGATGGATGAGGGATAATACATATTTGTTCTCTTTTTTTAGACTTGAATTCCATGATGGCTTATGATATATGTTGTTGTCATTTCTATATGTTCCTGGATTCGTTACTTTGACACCTGGAAAAGACACATGTTAGTAATGAAAAATAAAGAGCAATTGAAAATAAATAAAGCAATATAAACAAAAAAATGCAAAATGAAGGAAATGGTTTATACTAACATTTTACACTATATGCATTAAAACGATCATTCTAGATCCCAGCTAACAAATAATAGCTATGTGATTTATTGATTTCTATGGAAATATAGTTGTTATACATTACTGTATAGCTGGAAATGGTAATATGTAGATGGTGCTCTTGGCAATTAAGGGAATTTGATTTCAATGCATGGTTCAATTGGGTGAATTAATGGATTAGTGGCTGGCGCATATGAAGGAATTGAATGAGTTGAGCATGGAGGTGACATGCATTTAATGCATGTCACTCCTACTCCTTCCACTAGATGCCACCCTGGTTGGGCTATTGTTTCAACTGAGTTTGTTGTGGTTAGTTTTCGACTTCCAAGCAGGGGAAGAACCACTCAGCTAATTCACGTTTTTAAGGTGCCCTTGGTTACAGGTATGCATTTTTGGCCATCCATGAATTTTATCTGGTTATGAAATACATAGTGGCTATGTATGTATGGGTTCATGCTTTCTTTAAAGTTTGGAAACTATGTATTTTGGTGATATTTTTCTGGATGATTGGTGTGGGTTTTCATCGCAGTAATGTGTGAAGTTACAATGTATTGTTTTGTTCTGAGTGTTAGCAGCCATAAAGGTTGTTTTTCATCCATGCTGGTTTGGTGGAGGGTTTCGTTTGGTCTAGAGTGGACAATTGTCTCCATGCATTTGCATTACCATACCTGGTCATTTGCAGTTATGGGGTTTACTAGCTTTTTGGAATACCTTATGTCATTGTGCTTCACTTGGGTATGAATTCGTTCATGTTTCTAATGTCACGCAGGGGTTTGTGATGGTTGTTTTCCAAAGGGATTTCTTAATGTGACTGTTATTTCTCGGCCCTATCCTGTCTCAACATTCTTGGGTTGATTGGGAAGGCCATGAGGGTTATACCCTACGTTTTCTAGGTTTCGTTACAAAATCAAAATGGAGCCTTTCCCCTCTGTTTATAGTCTCTTCTATCTGCAAAGACATTTGTGGTATATCATGTGCATGCACCATGAGTCTCATAGGTTTTCACCTGATGTCGGGAGTCTATTCCATGTCTCCTTATGTTGGTCCATAGAGCCAATCCTTGATTACTCAAAGCTCAATTTTGATAAAGGAAACCCTTTATGTCATGTTGGATACATGGTCGATGGTTATGAGTTGGTGATGCATTGTCGATAATGTTCTATTTTCAACTCATTTCTGTTGATTATCCTGAAAGTGGATTTTGGTTATAGTCACTACAATTGGTTATTATGACAGTCAAATTGATAATCCCAACATTGAAATTGGTTGGTTGAAGAATGGGGTTGATACACAATCACTTTATTTTGCATTAGGATTATTGAAATGTTTACCTGGAATTAGTTTACAATTGATTAATGCACAGTGATGCCCTACCTTTGAATTGAGCACGACCTTTGAATTGTATTTGATGATTGAAATAATTCATGAGAAGTGGTTGATTTTGATGCTTAACAGAATGGAAATAAGTGATTCTTTATGCATTTGGTAATTGTTTTAAAATATTAAATGGATAAGTGATATGAACAGAGATCCCCTACATGTTGTTGTGGAATGCATATTGTCTTGTTTGATGACAATGTGTTAAATATTTGATTACAATGACGTAGCAAGTTAATGCACAAAGTTTTTTGGACTATACACAGTAGTGGTTTTTTCTGGGTTACAATGGCCATTTGGTTGGTGTATTTCCTTTTACTGAATGGTTTTATGGATTACTTAATTAATTTTTATGAACAATACCTACTCTCATTCCCCTCCATTATTTCACTTTTCACTAACTACAACCCTATCACCTTCCCACATTCATTTTTCACTTCATGTTCTAAAATTGATTACAGTCAAGGAGAATTTTGTATTGAAGCAGTTGGAAGTTACATTTTCTTGGTTGGATCACAGTGATGTTTTATTTGGTTTGCATTATAGTTGATTATTTGTTGTCTTTGAGAAGTAAATGTTTTCTTTTCCCCTTCATTTTATCATTTTTCGCTAAATACAAGCCCCTATCATTTTCCAAGACCTTTTGTTCACCCCC
This sequence comes from Picea glauca, assembly GCA_000966675.3. Lineage (NCBI taxonomy): Eukaryota > Viridiplantae > Streptophyta > Pinopsida > Pinales > Pinaceae > Picea > Picea glauca. The sequence goes on from JZKD02S1754433.1 coordinate 639,741, forward strand.
TGCTCATTGACAACAATTAAACAATTTATATGGATTGGATTGCATGAATCTGATATGTTGTTGAGCCAAAATCTATTTCATATTTTTAAAGATTTGTCATGTATGGTTGTTAAAGGAACTATTTTCTAATCAATATGCATATAGGAATGAGATATTCAAATAAAAGGTTGAAAACTAAGGCCTACTATGCCTCTGTCAAAGAGAAAGTTGTTATTGACCCTTCCACATCTTCAAATAATTCTGATAAATATGTGTCCTCCCACATGCATTGGAAGGATGATTGTTCTCACGTAATCAACAAGATTAGGCCTAAAGGCTTAGCACAACAAAAGGAAAATTTAGGAAAATCGAAGGGTACCAACAACAATCAAGGAAGGATTACATCTCAGAGTGGTAAATCCAACTTTTGAGTTTTTATTTTATCTATTGTTGATGACATTTGAATTTAGAAGTTTTTGGACAACATGTTTTATTTTTGGATATATGAGTAATTCATTTTTGAAAACAATGTCAAATATAAATGAGATAAATTCTCAAATGTGCATGTGATGATGTGAGTCACAAGGAAAGATGTTCTTGTTTAATTGACTAGTTATGTTATAATTGTTAAGAGCTAGATGGGAGTCACAAGAGGTCCCACCTACTAGTTATTGTTTATTTAAAAAACTTATTATGATTATTTGTTTTCCCCCTAACTAAGAAGTTGGTTGAGTCTTTAGTTAACTTAACTAATGAGGTAGTTCAATACCTCATCCAATTATGATTTTCTTAAAGGAAAAAGGAAAGGGAGGAATGAAAGGAGGATAGAAGGAGAATCATACTAAGGTTTTCTCTTTGAGTTTATGTTGATATAGTTCAGTTTTCATTCATTCCATAATTTATCACAAGCCTAACTCCTTTTTATGATAGTAGGGTATTATTGTAGGCAACAAGGTTCATGGTTGAATTACATCATTGGAACACTTGTTTCTCAGAGGTGTTGATCTATCTTTGATAGTCTGTGTAGACTTGTCTATTTGCAAATTACTTTTCATGACTGACAAAGGCTATTGTGAAGAGTTGAGTGGGAAGCAATCTATGGCAAGATGATCCAACTTTTAGAGTTCATTTTTTTATCTTCTCTCATAGATCCTTTTGTATGTTCCATCAGGGATGTCTAAGTTTGAATTTGGTTCGAAATTTCTCCATGAAATTTTGTAAAAGGAATGAGTCTTTGGTGAATTGGAATGAAATAAAGGTTTTCTTTATTTCTCGTATATCTTGATTATCATCTTGGTGTATTTACTTCTATCTCTACATTTATTTCAACAACTATTATATTCAAAAATTCATATTTAAATGAATTTTCCAACAAGCTTTTAATTGTGAAAAGACTATCCTAAGCACTTGTAATCAATACGTGTTAGTTAGGATTTTATTTTTGATGGCTATAAACATAGGGTGATATTCCTATCTATTTTTCTTTAGCCAAGCAAAATCTGAAAATGCTTGAGTAAGATCATTTCATATCTTTTCCTCAACAGGGGGGGTGAATCAGTAATATCGGAATTTAATCCTTTTTCACCATAAAATGAAAGTGTTATATCAATGTAGCATTATTATCCAATAGTTGAAGAGTAAATAAACAATGAACAAATGATAAATCATACACATACACAATACACCAGTGTTTTACATAGAAACCCAAAGTGGGAGAAAACCACATAATGCTTTTTCTTATATGTATTTAAGAATTACATTCATTGGAAGCACTAACTTTCTTTTTTCTCTAGCTGGAACTGGAAGGAGGCTCCAACCCCCTATTTTCTCAGGCTACAACTCGAGGGAAGCTCCAAATCCCCAATTCTCTAGCTACAACCAAAATGAGGCTACAATCCCCTATGTTCTCTTACTACAACCGGAAGGTGGCTACAACCACCTGTACTTTCCCCATTCAATTGCCTCAAAATATAAGTAGAATGATGGAACCATTGTCACATTATCACTGTGAGGTATACTATTATAAACATGTACCAATCAACCTATAACAACTTGTACCAAACAACCTGTAATCAACCTATACCATAAACAAGTGCATCAACCATGCACCAACTTGTACCTCAACCTGTACCAACAATGAGTGCATCAACCATGCACCAAATATGTATCAATCATTCATAAAATACACATAAACTATGAATCATCAATATGTACCAAAGTCAAAAACTATACACTTCATGTATATGCCAACTTATCAACTACTTGTCTCAACCATGTACCCAAAATGTACCTCAACCAAAATCCCACATCAACTTCATCAGTCAAATCTGATTTGTACCTATGTCATAGACTTGGTCTATATGATCAAATACCTGCAAACCTTCCTTAACTTTAACAACAAGAGACTGGCATTTTCATCAAATTTTTCTTTAGTCTCACATGACTATTTTTGGATTAGTCAACAACCCTAACCTGAAATAATCATAACTATGAACTTGTAATGAATAAAGATCTAAAAATGTTACACAATGTTCCTCAGTGTCTTTTATGCAATTCCTCCATATTTCACTATTTGGAACCTCTCATAAAAGGAGTTGTAGAAAAAATGGCATACCTTGTTGAATTCTGGCTTATTCTGGAGATCGAACTTGTAGAGAATTCCCCGCATGAAATATTTGTTGTATAGATCTTAAAATGGTACACACAATACTAAAAAATATACTATAACCAATACATCTGGTCTTACTAAATTTGGACCAGTTATAAAGAAGTTATGATGTTTTTACCCAAAACACTTGTTTTGGACTATTTTCAGGACTTGCCAGAAACCCTATTTTCCATGGAGTATAACTCCACAAATACAACGATCATGGGCCAAGGAGGCCACCTAGGGGAATTCCCACCTAGGGCACACAAGTAAACCACCTAGGCACAACATTTCTTCATCTTTTGATGAGGAATTAAATATATGTAAAATAAATGGTTCCCTTGGTATATAAGGTGAACTAGGACTAAAATAAAGCATTCTTACATTTTCTTTGGAAGCTATGTGTCTTGGTTGTTTTCTTTTCTAAGTTTGCATTTTACATTCATGACAATTTCATTTTTAGGGTTTCTGAAGAATAACCACTGCGCCTTCCTTCACGACTTCCTCCTGGTGACACCATTTTCCATGCTTCCACCTCTGAGAGCAAGCTTATCTCATTATCTAGCCGCTCTCTTCGAGAGAAAATCATTTCGTTCAAGTTTTCTAAGGAAGAAGGGAGGGCGCACCAACTAGGTTTGCACCCTTGTTGGTTTCTTCTTTGTGGGAATGAAGTGAGTGAGCCCTCTTCCATGGCTACACTGGGCTTCTACCACTAATCCTTGGAGGTCACTCTGATATCAGCAAAACCTCTTGGCCACTCTCGGGTCACCCTGGTATGGATCCCCATTTTCATAGTCACCCAAACTAATGGTGCACCCTTGTTCATATTTCCACCCCTGAGGAGAGTTTTTAGTCAGAAGTCGAGCTATGGATTGCATGGTCACCTTCTCCTGTAGATCACCTTCTTCGGAAGATCAATTGGTATCAGAGCCTCAAGATCCATGGAAAATCTTTCGATCTTGAAGATTGAACCAATTTTTGTTTTTTGGGGTTTTCATGAAATAATCCAGAGTTTTCCCATTCCGGGGTTTCCTTTTTATGAAAGAATATCCACATATATCATAAGACCCAAGGGTGCCCACATCTCCATTTCCACAGAGAGGAGCTCCACAGATCTAAAAAAATACATATCTCTCCCTTTAGACCAGTTCAAGATCTGTTGCCTCGAGGTTTTGATTCCTCTGTTCTCAAAATAGAGTCCATTGTTCAGCATTGAAACCTAGGGGTGACTTTTCTCTTCAATTGGCCTCACAATGCCTCCATGCAAAGATCCTTTGGCAATCGAATTAGAATCCAATACATAAAATCTTGTCCAAGATCTTGCCTCCATCCTCAATGAGCTGCTCAGAATGCAACAACAAAACAATCCAGATCCATTCCAGTTGGACACTCAAATCCAACTACCCAAGTTTGCTGGGAAAATGAATGGTGAAATGGTGGATTCTTGGATCCGTATCCTATCCACCTATCTCAATACATGTGCAGGCCTTACCGAGGAAAGAAAAATCTAGATTTCCTCCTTGCAATTAGAAGGACTGACACAAACTTGGTGGGATACAAAGAAAGAGAAGACCACATTTATGATAGATATTGGGGATTCTCCAGAATCCTATACTTTGCAACCCATCAAAACCTGGGCTCGACTTTTTGAAGATGTGATAAATCGCTTCTATCGACTTGGGTATGTGTAATCCTTATGGATCAAATGGAACCAACCTTGAAAACTCCCTTCATAAGGAGTGGAAGGCTACATAGAATTCTTCTGCAAGATGCAACTCTTACTTCATGTTCCAGATCCAGAAGAGGTACTCATATTAAAAATTGTGGCTAGTTTATTAATTCAATTCCGTCGAGAAGTAGGTCTGTTTGAGAATCCAAATTTAGATAAAACATTTCAAAGATCTTTGGCTATAGAAAGGAAAGTTTCTCCTAGAGGTCGTATTCCTTAGTCCTTCCCTTACACCAACCCCCTCGCCTCTCAACCATCCAGCTCCCATCCCTTAGCCCTCTTTCCACCTCATCAGACTCAAAACCCCACACCCAATACAACTACAAGAACACCCTAGTGCTCATTCCACAAAACTACTTCACACAATTCATTAGATTGTTGAATCCTCCAAAATCTAAAAACCAAAAAAACTCTACTCACTGATCTCATTTCACCTTCCCAAGTATAAGATACTCAGGAAGTTCCTCTCGACAATCTGTAATGTACCTCAAAATTTACATTAAAAAAATAAAAATAATAATTGGGTACTTTGAGTTGATTCTGTGTCATTAAAGTTTCAGTCATTCGTCAACCATAATGTTCAGTGAACTTATTGCATTTTACTTCTCTATTCTATTTAACATATTGAAGCCTCTTCCTATTTAGTATTGAGTTATATACAAACATAGGTACATAGCCAGGGATATCCTATTTCATTGCAACTTGGTATTATCTACCGTTTTTGTTTCCAAATTCCACTTTATGATAAGGAGATGTATCTACTTAGAATCATTATCATATTAATTGCAATGGTTGTAGATGTAAGGCCTTATAACATTCGTTCTGATATATATATTATTATAGGGTCTACAAGAAGGGGTTAGCATTATTTGAAATACTTTTAAATAGACACTATTGGGTATAAAATCAGACACTAATTTGCACCATGAAATAAGGCACGCAGAGGTTAAACTTAGTAAGGTTAGGTTACCATCGTGCCATTGGGAAATTTCCAATGCCTAACGATATTAGACTATCCACTTCGGATGGTTAATGTGATGGTGGTTAGGTTCAACACATAACCAATATTGTAAGACTAAATAGTAACCCTACATAGGCTACCCAGTGTACCTTGTCATTAATATTCTAAGCAACTGATAGAGGTCAGAACCATATTTCCTTAAAGGCCTGTCTGCAATATTTATGGAGTTCTGAGATGAGTCTATTCGGTTCAGTACTAGGCCTGTGTGCCCTAATGCAATGTCGACAACTTTCCATATTCACATGGCCCAAGTACGAATACCCCATCCCCATTACTCCATATGAAACGTCATTCCAACGCTTTCAATTTCATTCTGGTTTTTGGTTTGGTGAAGGAGAAAGAAAACTTTGAAGACCATTTTCCATTTGGATTTAGCATCGTGGTCCTAAGTTTGTGATTCGGCCCCTATGCCCGATGGGTGGTAATCTTGGAAGGAATTTCTCGACGGGTAGCTTTGTGTGGGGTAAGTTTTCCCTTGACTGTTCTTTTATTTATGCATTCATATCGTTCTGCCTCATCAAGTAGGTCTCTGCATGCTATTGTTTCCCAGTCAGTTCCTCGGTACCATTCTCATTTTTTCTTCGAGGTTACCGTAAAAAGGGGTACGTGGTACCCTAGCAAGGTTTTGGTCTTTTCACAGTTTTATTCCCTTTCTCTGTACTATCCTTCCTGTCGAGGTCGAGCTATTATTTTCTTGTGGAGGAACTTATCACAGTGTCTGTTAGAAATGTCCATTCGGGATATCCTATTTTGATTGAAATGTTGATATTGGCCTGGTTTCCTCCATCGGTTGGTCTCTCATATGACAGAGTGTTGTGTCCTAGTTTTCCCTTACTTGTTTAAAATTTATGTGTTTAAAATAAGTGTTGTCTAGTGTTATTATATTAGTTGGAAGCGATGCTCTAATTGTCGTATGCGGTTTAATACTTTATGTTTATGTTTGAAAGGTCACATTGATTTCATATTTACCCTTACTTTATGCTCCTTATACGCATATCATTCCTGCAATGTTTCTTTGGATTGAAATTTGTTAATCATCGCTAATGATGGGCCCCTTTGATGTGTGAGGGTACCCATCTGGGGGACATAAGATCCTCTTCCCCTTTCGGTCTGGGAGGCACATGGTTAGCACGATGGCGAAGGTTATGGAACCTTCCACTATAATTAAGTACATCACCAACCCCTTTCTAGTTACATTTTTTGTTCCTTAATTTAATCATATTATTCCTATTGGATAAATTTTAATGTTTTCCCATTACTTTGTGTAGGTGTGGTCACGCCGAAGCATGGTGACAGTCAATTCACTCCTTAAATAGGTATTCGGGTTCCAACACAGTTCCCTTCCATCTATTTCAATTTTACATACACCGATGGTCAGGGCTATGTCCCGTTCCTAATGTTTGAAGATTTTTAGTTCCAAGTTAGTTGATACAAGCTACGCCCTGATTTGTATAAGCAGTTTGGTATGAAGAAAAATAAGCCAAGCTTGCGCCTGGTTGGACTTGTGATATTTAGACAGTCGTTCTATTTAAGTAATATGATCATTATGTTTTTAGTGATACTTTGTTGTGGATATGGGTTCAAATCTTTCATTTTCCATGTTTAACACTTTCCTCGATATTTTTGAAAAACGGTTTATTATTACAGATTCGAATTCTTTTCTTGTGTTATTCTAGTTATTTTTCCAGATTTGAATCTCACTGTTGATTACACAGTCTCTTCCCAAACCAATTCGGCCATGCACAGTAGTAAAACCTAGAACTAGCCTAGTAACAAATGCACCTAAGGGTTTTTTTTTCCACCGGGATTGTGTGATGACTTCCAGATTTCATTTATGCATCATATACTTAAATATATTTGTCCGATTGAGATTGTAATAGATCTAGATTTCCAGAATTCTTGTTTATTTTCTTTTCATATGCTTACTTTACTCCTTTATATCCACAACATTGCCTTGCCCTGTTTAAACATGAAACATCATGGCTTCGCTATACAAAATTACTATTTACCTTCTATTTTCTACTACAGATATTAATCAAGCCTATTATCAGTCCACTCACCAGAAATAAATAACATTTTTACTACGAAAAAAGTTTGTGGTTATACTGTAGGTGTGCCTTTGCTTAACAGAGTCATCTCTAATTTACTATTATAACCATACTGATTTCCATACACTCAAATCTTTTTGTAATCGATTATGTGTAGTTTGCGGAATTATTTCCCTACTTATATGTTTATATATCTACCTAGTTCTTCCGGATTTTGTTGTAGTCAGTTTACTCCAGCGTCATTATTCCACTATTACATAACGCCCATATAATATATATATATGTTCATAAAAACAAATACCTATAAAGGTCTTCATGCATATAAAATAGTACCTCAGTGATATAGGGTGTATTTACTTTGAATTTGAATTGTATATTCACTAGAGTAGGCTCACTGTATACTATAATCATCTACAGGAATATAATTCGCCATAGAAATTGGCAGGTGTGACTTCACTCACATTATGCAACCAATTTTATTTCCTTTTCCTCAACAAAAAATTAATTAAGAATATAGAGGTAGTGTGTGGTCCATTCTATTATGCGATTAGTAACTTTATAGGTCTCGTCTTACTCGTTAATATATTCATTGACCTTAATAATTACTTAGCATCACATCTAAATACAAAAGTCCATTTATAGTTAATGATTAGGAAATAAAATGATAGATCTTTCCACCACAGCATTCAACCAGAATTCATACATAGAAGTAAACATATTGTAGCACATAACATTTAACTAGGATAAGTTAGAGTTACATATCTGAATCAAATTTGTGGGATGCCAAAGGGAATAGCCACATTCCTCCCAACTATAGAATAGGGCAGCCAATCTAGTTGCCTGATTCACCCCCAAGCCTGACCATGAATCCATGAAGGTGAATTGAAATCTCCTCTCCAACAATATCCTTTAATTCTAGCATAATCCCCCTTGCCTCACACTCACATAGTAGTTCTCATAACAGCAAGGAAAAGATCAATAGTCTCCATTCCCAACATACTTGGCAGTGTCCTGCCTCCTCACATATGCTATTTATTAATTTGCCTAGGACTTTTTCCCTCCCTTGGGAATTTTCACAGCTTTCTAAATCCCTGATTTTCAGGGGCTGCCAATGGCCAAATCACTGATTTTCTACTTGTAACAATCAGCCTAGAGTTAATTCCAATGTGTTCCCCACTCATGGAGTCATGGTCAGCTAAATTTAACATGGCTATTCCATTTGTCCTCCTGCAATCAATATAAAATATTTTGTTTTCATACAAGTGTCATAGTCAAATAGTTATTTGGGTCAAATGAGGTCTTTTCCCAACAGTCATAATAATTAATTACAATCATCAAATTTGAAATTCAGAATTTCCATAAATAGCAAAAATTTTCCAAATTCAAATTTTACTAAAAATGGAATGAATTTTCAGGAGATTTAAATTTAATTTTTTTTTTTTTTGCGACATCCCATCCTTTCACCCTTCAGTAAAACACTATCCTCAGTGGTCATTCCTTTCCTAGAAAAATATTGGAGGAGATTTCCACAAATCTCCCTCCAACTCCCAAGTGGCCTCCTCAGGACTAAAGTGCTTCCATTGCACCTTTACTTGAGCGACGACTCTGTTCCAAAGTGTTATTTATCTCTGGTCTAGAATGCACAAGGGTTCCACTTGGAACTCGCCTTCGGGTTCCACCTGCACCGAGTTCCAATAAATCATATGGGTAGGGTCATGAATATGATTTTTCAACAAAGAAATATGAAAAACATTATGAATTTCAGATTATCCAGGAGTGCAAGTTGGTATGATACGGGTCCAATTCGAGCTAGTATCTCGAAGGGTCCACAAAACTTGGGTGCCATCTTGGCACAATTTCCTAACTTCAATGAGCTTCTTCAAGCTTTGAACTTTAAATAAACATGGTCTCCCACTTGGAATTCCAAGTGTCTTCTTTTCTGATTTGCATAGCTTTTCTGTCTATCCTGTGCTTCTTTCAAATTTTGTTGTACCTTCCTTACCATGTTTTCCATTTCTTGGAGAATCTATGGTCCCACCATGAGTCTATCAGTCGGGTTATCCCAGCTAATTGGAGTCATACATTTTCTACCGTACAGTATTTCGATAGGGCTCAATTTAGCTGAAGTCTGGTATCCATTGTTATATGCAAATTCTACCAAGTGTAGATAGTTTTCCCATTTGTTCGGTTTTGTTATTACGTATATGCAGATCATATCCTCAATGATTTGATTTATCCTTTCAGTCTATCCATCTATTTGCGGGTGATAACTCGTACTGGAATTCAAGTTAGTATTTATCCCTGCAACAATTCCTTCCAAAAGCCGGATGTGAATTTTACGTCTCTATCTCAAATCACCATTTTATGAATACCATGCAGTCTAAAAATTTATTTCATGAATATTTCAACAATGTTTATATCTTTAAAAGTAGACTTTGTAGGAATAAAGTGTTCAGACTTACCGAGTTTATCAATTACAACCATAATAGAATCATTCTCTTTCCGAGTTTTAGGAAAACCTATTATAAAATCCAGCGATATGGTCTCCCACTTCCATTCTGGTACTGGTAATGGTTGTAATAGGCCGGATGGATGCTGGTGTTCAGCCTTAACCTGTTGAAAATATTTGCACCTAGCCAAGTATTCTGTTGTTTCGCCCTTCATATTAGGCCAATCAAATAGTTTTCTAAGTGCGGTTATCATTTTCTGGTAACTTGGATGGCCAAAATAAGGTTTCTTATGCACTTCATCCAAGACTGTTAATTTTAACTCTACAAAATCTTGTAAATAAAGCCTGTTTTTAAATCATAGTAGTCCCTTCTTGTCGATACTTAGATCTGTTTTATCTGAGTTTGTGTTATTTTTCTGTAATTTTGTCATTACCTTAGTGTAATTTCCATCGTTAATACCTGTTGTTCTTATCCTTTGTTCCAGATCACTTTAGGCCTTGCTGATACTTATCTTGAATATCCCATGGACTCTTCTGCTTAAAGCATCTGCTACTTTATTTTCCTTACCCTTGATATGTCTGACCTCGAAGTCAAATTTTCTTAAGAAGGCTAGCCACCGTGCTTGTCTTGCATTAAGGTCTGGTTGGTTCAACAAAGATTTCAGCCCGCTATTATCCATTAATAGTAGGAATTTTCTGCCCATTATGTAATGTCGCCACATTTTTAAGGCGTGTATTACTGCTGCTAATTCTAAGTCATGAGTGACATAATTTCGCTCGTGTTCCTTTAATTTCCGGGACTCATAACAAATAACGTGTCCTTCCTGAGTTAGGACACCACCTAGTCCTTCTTTACTTTCATCCAAACATACCATGAAGTCTTTATCGAGGTCTACTACTTTCAATATGGGTGCAGTTGTCAATAATCCCTTCAGTTTGTTAAAGCTATCTTGGCACTTTTCTGACCAGTTAAACTTGGTTCCTTTCTTTTGTAATGAAGTGATAGGGTAGGATATCCTGGAAAACCTTTCTATAAACCTACGGTAATATCTGGTGATTCCCATGAATGACTGTATCTCTGCTACATCCTTGGGAACCAGCCATTCCATAGTGGCTTTTGTCTTTTCCGGGTATATGATAATGCCTTCTACTAAAATCACATGTCCTAAATATTGTATTTCTTTCTGATAGAAGTCACACTTGTAAAATTTGGTGTACAGTTTTTGTTTCCTCAACGTTTGTAGAAATATCCTTAAGTGTTCATCATTTTCTTCTTACGTTTTTGAATAGACTAGAATATCATCGATGAATACTACCATGAACTTGTCTAAGTACTGACTCAAAATACTATTCATCAAATAGATAAACATGGCTGGTGCATTAGTGAGTCCAAAAGGTATGACTACAAATTCATAGTGTCCATACCTTGTCCGAAAAGATGTTTTTCTTTTGTCCTTGTCTTTTATTCTAACTTGATGATAACCAGATTGTAAGTCCAACTTTGAAAATATCTTGGCCCCACCTACTTGATCAAACATATCATTTATCCTTGGTAAGGAGTATTTTCTCTTAATAATCATTTTGTTCAGTTGTCTATAATCGATACATAGTCTTGGAGTACCATCTTTCTTTTTCACAAAGAGGATTGGTGCCCCCCATGGTGAGACACTGTGTCTGATATACTCTTTGTCCAATAATTCCTGTAACTGTATTTTTAATTATGTTAGTTCTGGTAGACTCATTTGGTAAGGTGCCTTTGAGATAGGGGATGAACCTGGTAGTAGGTCGATGGAGAATTCTATCTCTCTTCGAGGAGGTAATTCTAGTATCTCATCCACAAAAATGTCTCTGAAGTCACGTAGGACAACAAAATCTTCTAGTTTTGGCTTATCATCTTTTCCTAGCAGATTCGTTACTTGGATGGCATAAACTTCACATCCCTTCCTCATACATTTCTTGAGTTGCATTTCTGAAACCCATCTGACTGATACCGGTTTTGGTATACCTTGGGCTATTCTAAAAGCGCCAAAATCGTCCTTATAGCTAAGTATATTTGTATAGCAATCTATTACTGCTTTGTGTTGTTCCAACCAATCCATCCCAATAATCATATCATAAGATCCTAGTGGTAGGATGTTCAGATGGGTCTTTATATTTTGACCATCTAAGTTGAACTCACAATCCAAAACAAACTCAACTACTTTTCTTTTATTACTAGTCGCTAATTGTACAAGCCATGATTTTCCATGCTTCAGTTTCTCAAGTTTGTTTGACTCTGCTACATTAGGTGTAATATAACTTAACGTATCTCCAAGGTCAATTAAAACATAAATTTGAGTATCATTGATTTTACCTTCGATTTCTACCACTGAGGACTGGTGGTCAGCTTGTCGACCATCTATGGCTGCATTTATCCGATGTAGGCTTCTACCCACGTCTCCCACCATCGAGGCTTCCTGTAGATTATGAACAAAAGTTATGTTTGTTGAACTCAAATCTGGACAGTTCCTCCTTAGATGAGGCTCTCCACATTCCCAACCCTTTAATGGCTCGCGGGGGTTGTCTCCAAACTTCTTCATTCATGGGTTTACCGGTTTACCACTGCCTTGTGTATTCAGATGGATGGAGTGAAAATCCTTTCGCAGAAAACTTTTTTCTATATTCTGATAAGGAGTTGGTTGGTACCCCTTCTTCCGCTAGTTCATTCGCTCTTATTTATTATCCTTCCAGGCTTTGGGAAATTCTACCCGTTGTTTATATTGATCGTAGCACATTCGTGCTTTCCTGAATACTTCGCTCAAGGATTTGGTGTTTTCAAACTCAATTCTTTCCTTGTAGGACTGTGGTAGACAACTTAGAAATCACTGAATTTTTACCTTATCCTCACAGATGTACGGTACAAACCTTAGCATTTCCAGAAATTTATTTATAAGGTCCTCCATTGTCATCTGTCTAAGTCATAACTTGTAGAACTTTTTTGTCTTCCTTTCATAGTAACTTTTCGAAAGGTATTATTTCTTGAAATGCTTTTTAAAGGCAAACCATTCCAACTGCTTCTCCTTTAGGCCCTTGGCCAATTTCAGATCCTGCCACCAAATGTTGGCCTTCCCTTTCAGATTTTAGATGGCCATTCTGATTTTCATGTTGCGGGAACAATTGTATATCTGGAAGTATTTTTTGATGTCCAACAACCATGCCTCAACTTCTCCTCCCATCTTGTATTCTCCATCAAAGTTAGTTGGTTTAATCTTTTTAAATTCTCCTTTGAGGTGGTCTACTTGTTTTCTTTTTCTGTTTGATTTAGTTTTTTCTTCAGCTGAAGGTGTTCCTTTCGATGAACTATCTCCTTTTTCTGTTTTTGGCTATGAGTTCTTGGAGGCCCTTTTTCTAACTTCCTCTTTGTGGTTATCGTCCTTTGGGATTTTCTTTGTCACTATACTACGCAGTAGGACTTCATTTATCTCTTGCTATTCCTGTTGTGCTTTTTTCAATTTTTCATTGTCTGCTTTGAAAATCTGTAATTCAACAATAAGGTTCCTCATTGTTTCTAACACTTCCATGGGTGAGATTCCATCACTATTCTGTCTTGGATCACCAGGGTGTCCTTGTTGCGGGTTTTCTCCCATTCGGATTTCTACATCGTCCTCAACTTCCATAATTAACACAAAACATAAATAGCTTTATGTTTGTAACCATAAGATTTTTATTAGTTTTACATAAATAAGAATATATATACTAAAAAAATATGGTGGCCCTGTTCATGTCTAGTGTTCTAACGTTTTTTCTCTGATACCATATGTAATGTACCTCAAAATTTATATAATTTTTTTTTTTTTTTAATTGGGTACTTTGAGTTGATTATGTGTCTTTAAAGTTTCAGTCATTTGTCAACCATAATGTTCAGCAGACTTATTTCCTTTTACATATCTATCTTATTTAACATATTGTCACTTCTTCCTATTCAGTATTGAGTTATATATGAAAATAGGTACATAGCTAGGGATATCCTATTTCATTGCAACTTGGTATTATCTATCATTTTCGTTTCCAAATCCCACTTTATGATAAGGATATGTAGCTACTTAGAATCATTATCATATTAATTGCAATGGTTGTAGATGTAAGGCCTTATAACATTCATTATAATATATATATTATTATAGGGTCTACAAGAAGGGGTTAACATTATTCATAATACTTTTAAACAGACACTGTTGGGTATAAAATTAGACACTAATTTGCACCATGAAATAAGGCACACAGAGGCTAAAATTAGTAAGGTTAGGTTACCATCATTCTATCGGGAAATTTTCAGTGCTTAACAATATTAGACTATCTACTTCAGATGGTTAATGCGATGGCAGTTGGGTTCAACACATAACCAGTATCGTAAGAGTAAACAATAACCCTACATAGGCTACCCGGTGTACCTTGTCATTAATATTCTAATCAACTGATAGAGGTCAGAACCATCTTTCCTTAAAGGCCTGTTTACAACATTTATGGTGTTCTGAGATGAGTCTATTCGGTTCAATACTAGGCCTGCGTGCCCCAATGCAATGTCAACAACTTTCCATATTCACATGGACCAAGTACAAATACCCCATCCCCATTACTCCATACGAAAGGTCATTCCAACACTTTCACTTTCATTTTGGTTTTTGGTTTGGTGAAGGAGAAAGAAAATGTTTCAGACCATTTTTTGTTTGGCTTTAGCATCATGGTCCCGAGTTTGTGATTCAGTCCTTGTGCCCGATGGGTGGTAATCATGGAAGGAATTTCTCATTGGGAATCTTTGTGTGGGGTAAGTTTTCCCTTGATTGTTCTTTTATTTATGCATTCAGATCTTTCTACCTCGTCAAGTAGGTCTTTGCATGCTACTATTTCCCGGTCAGTTCCTCGGTAGCATTCTCATTTTTTCTTTGAGGTTACTGTAAAAAGGGGTAGGTGGTACCCTAGAAAGGTTTAGGTCTTTTGACAGTTTTATTCCCTTTCTCTGTACTAGCCTTCCTGTCAAGGCCGAGCTATTCTCTTCTTGTGGAGGAACTTATCACGGTGTCTGTTAGAAATGTGCATTCGGGATATCCTATTTTGATTGAACTGTTCATATTGGCTTGGTTTCCTCCATCGGTTGGTCTCTCAGATGATAGAGTGTCATGTCCGGGTTTTCCCTTGTTTAAAATTTTTGTGTTTAAAATAAGTGTTCTCTAGTGTTATTATATCAGTTAGAAGAGACATTCTAATGGATGTATGTGGTTTAATCCTTTCTGTTTATGTTTGAAAGGTCACATTGATTTCATATGTACCCTTACTTTATGCTTCTTATACGCATATCATTCTTGCAATGTTTCCTTGGATTAAAAACTGTTATTGATCGCTAATGATGGACCCCTTTGATGTGCGAGGGTACCCATCAGGGGGACACAATCTCCTCTTCCCCTTTCGGTCTAGGAGACACATGGTTAGTGCGATGGCGAAGGTTATGGAACCTTCCACTATAGTTAAGTACATCACCGACCCCTTTCTAATTATGTTTTCTATTCCTTTATTTAATCATATTATTCCTATTGGATAAATTTTAATGTTTTCCCATTACTTTGTGCAGGTGCAGTCACGTCGAAGCATGGTGATGCTCTCTTCACTCCTTCAAGAGGTATTCAGGTTCCAACATAGTGTCCTTCCATCTATTTCAAGTTTACATACACTGATGGTCAAGGCTATGTCCCATTCCTAATGTTTGAAGATTTTCAGTTCCAAGTTAGTTGATGCAGGGTATGCCCTGATTTGTATAAACATTTTGGTACGAAGAAAAATACGCCAAGCTTGTGCCTGGTTGGACTTGTGATATTTAGACAGTCGTTCTATTTAAGTAATATGATCATTATGTTTTAAGTGATACTTTGTTGTGGATATGGGTTCAAATCTGTCATTTTCTGTGTTTAACACTTTCCTCGATATTTCCGAAAAACGGTTGATTATTACAAATTCAAATTCTTTTCTGTGTTGTTCTAGTTATTTTTCCAGAATTGAATCTCACTGTTGATTATACGGTTTCTTCCCAAACCGATTTGTCCATGCACAGTGGTAAAATCTACAACTAGCATAGTAACAAATTTGCCTAAGGTTTTTGTTTTCCACTGGGATTGTGTGATGACTTCCAGATTTCATTTATGCATCATATACTTAAATATATCTGTTTGATTGATATGGTAATAGATCTAGATTTCCATAATTCATGTTTATTTTCTTTTCATATGGTTACTTTACTCCTGTATACCCACAACACTACCTTTCCCTATTTAAGCATGAAACACCATGGCATCACTATACAAAATTACTATTTACCTTATGTTTTCTACTACAGTTATTAATCAAGCCTATTATCAGTCCACTCACCAAAAATAAATAGCATTTTTACTACGACAGAATTTTGTGGTTATACTATAGGTGTGCCTTTTCTTAACAGAGTCATCTCTAATTTACTATTATAACCATATTGATTTACATACACTCAAATCTTTCTGTAATGGATTATGTCGATTTTGCGGAATTATTTCCCTACATATATGTTTATATATCTACCTAGTTCTTCCGGATTTTGTTGTAGTCATTTTACTCTAGCGTCATTATTCCACTATTACAGAACGCCCATATAATATATATATATATATTCATAAAAACAAATACCTATACAGGTCTTCATGCATATCGAATAGTATCTCAGTGATATAGGGTGTATTTACTTTGAATTTGAATTGTATATTCACTAGATTACGCTCATTGTATACTATAATCATCTACAGGAATATAATTCACCATAGACATTGGCACACATGACTTCACCCACGTTATAAAACCAATTTTATTTCCTTTTTCTCAATAGAAAATTAATTAAGAAGATAGAGGTAGTCTGCGGTCCATTCTTTTATGCGATTCGTAACTTTACAGGTCTCGTCTTACTGGTTAATATAGTCAATGACCTTAATAATTACTGAGCATCACATCTAAATAAATAAGTCCATTTCTAGATAACTACTAGGAAATAAAATGATAGATCTTTCCACCATAGCATTCAACCAGAATTCATACATAGAAGTAAACAGATTGCAACACATGACATTTAACTAGGATAAGGTAGTGTTACATATATGAATCAAATTTGTGGGACGCCAAAGGGAATATCCACATTCCTCCCAACCGTAGAACAGGGAAGCCAATCTACTTGTCTGATTCACCCCTAGCCTGACCATGAATCCACGAGGGAAAATTTAAATCTCCTCTCCAGCAATATCCTTTAATTCCAGCAGAATCCCCCTTGTCTCACACTCACACAGTAGTTCTCATGACAGCAAGGAAAATATCAATAGTCTCCTTTCCCAGCATACTTGGCAACATCCTGTCTCCTCACATATGCTATTTATTAATTTGCCTGAGACTTTTTCCCTCCCTTAGGAATTTTTGCAGCTTTCTAAATCCCTAATTTTCAGGGACTGCCAATGCCCAAATCACTGATTTTCCACTTGTAACAATCAACCCAGAGTTAATACCAATGTGTTCCCCACTCATGGATTCATGGTCAGCTAAATTTAACATGGTTGTTCCATTTGTCCTCCTGCAATCAATATAAAATATTCTATTTTCGTACAAGTGTCATAGTCAAATAGTTGGTTGGGTCTTCCCAATAGTCATAATAATTAATTACAATCATCAAATTCAAAATTCAGAATTGCCATAAATGCAAAAAAATTTCCAAATTCGAATTTTACTAAAAACAGAATGAATTTTCAGCATATTTAAATTTCAAAAATATTTTATTTTTTTGGGATGTCACACAATCCCACAAAAGTAGATCCGTCATTGATTCTAATGACCCAGGAAGATTTGAACGCATCCACCCAACCCCTCTTCACCCATAACTACCAAATCAAAAATGCCTTGGCTTTACTGAATATGGACAATGGAAGCTAGAAAAATTTGTTGTCTCAAGCCCTTGTCAACCTCCTTAATATTGTCACCACTCCACATCCGCAACTCTATCAACTTGGATGGGCCCAAAAGGATGGCCCTCGCCTCCTAGATTCCAAGAGTTGTTTGGTCACTTTCGCCATAGGCCAATTCAAAGATACTGTCCTCTGTGATGTCTCCCCCTTGGATTATGTAGATTTTCTTCTCGGTATCCCATACCAAATCCAAAGAAGTGATATCTATCTATCCAAAACCCGCTAGTACAAAATTACCAAAAAACGCCACACTTATATCTTAACTACAATAAAACCCAAACTCCCTTCTACCAAATAACAAATCTGACATGTACACTTAAACCAATCTGTCTCTCTCTATTTGGTGCACCCAATAACACCAAACAATATAGTGCACCCTGTTCCTAAAACTATGACTCCCCTCCTCCATGAGTTCGTAGAGGTATTTCAACCTCCGGAGGGACTTCCCCCCTCCTGCCACATTGACCATTCCATTCATATCATCCTTAGACTTACCTTACCTAATTCCCCTACTTATCATTTGGCCCCAACAAAATAGAGGAAATGGAAATACAACTGACCGACCTCATCAACTCTGGCCACATCCAACCCTCATGTTCTCCCTGTGCTTTTGTCTCCTTTGTCATTCCTAAATGAGATACCTCAGAAATGTGCCTTGTCATTGATTACCGAGCCTTGAAGAAAGCCACAATAAAACTCCATTACCCCCTTCCCGGATTGAGGAACTACTCAACACCCTCCAAGGAGCTAAGTGGTTTACTAAATTGGATTTGAAAACCGACTACCATCAATTTTGAATGAACCGATATGATGTTTGGAAAACAACGTTCAAGCCCAAATTTGGTCTTTTTGAGTGGAAAGTCATGCCTTTCGGTCTCACCAAAGCCCCAACCACTTTCATGAGGCTCATCAATGACATATTCATAGCACATTTGGGTTGATTTGTGGTCATCTACTTAGATGACATTCTCATCTTTAGTCAGACATGGGACACTCACATGCCACATGTCCGACAAGTTCTCCAAATTCTCCAAGAACACAAGTTGCAAGTCAAAGAGAAGAAATCATATTTTGGTCAGAGTTCAGTCCCCTATCTCGGCTTTGTGGTTAGATCAGAGGGTATTCAACTAGATCTAGCTTCCATCCAAGCATTGAAACAATGGCCTCTACCTTCTTCAGCTAAGGAGTTGAAAATATTTTTGGGTGGCATTAATTTCTATCGTAAGTTCATTCCCTCTTTTTCAAATCTTGCTCGACCTTTGCATCAGCTCTAAAATAGTTCTTCTACATTGATCTAGACCAAATAAGAAACTACTCACTTTGCTCAGCTCAAAGACACCCTCTTTTCATCCCATGTTTTACATCTGCCAGACCTCTCCCAACCCTTTTAGAATGATTCTGACACCTCACAATATACTATTGGTGTCGTACTTAAACAAGGAGGACACCCCATTGCTTACCACTCTGAAGCCCTATCCGAGGCAAAGAAAAATTATAGTACCTATGAAAAGGAATTTTATAGTCTGGTGCAAGCACTCAAACAATGGAGGCATTATTTGTTGGGTAATGAAACCATTCTGCATAGTGACCACCACCCTTTGATTTTCATCAACTCTCAATCGAAGATTCAGGAACAAAGGAACCTTAAATGGGCCTCCTACATTCAACAATTTCACTTAGTTATCATATACAAGAAAGGCACTTCTAATCAAATGTCTGATTTGCTAAGTCAACCTACCACTTGAGTTCTTTCCATTCTAGAAGTACGTTGTGCTACTTATGACACATGAAAAGATCAATATTCTACTGACACCAACTTTCGAGAGATTTGGGAAGCTTTGCAAAGCCCCACAGTGATCAATCAGACCCCCTTCCTAGACTACACTATTCGGGATGGGTGGCTATATAAGTTGAATTTTCTATGTGTTCCACACTCAGAAGACCGCCTCTTGCTCATCAGAGAAGTGCATGCTTCAGCCTATGGGGGCCACTTCAGGACCACAAAGACCACCCAACATCTGCAACGCTATTTTCATTGGCCTTCCATGTAGCCTCAAGTTGTAAAATTTATCAGAGCTTGTGCCTTATGCTCGTAATCCAATCCATCCAACCGGAAGTATGGGTTGTATCAACCACTTTCGCTTCCTTCTTGGCCTTGGGAGTCAATCTCAATGGACTTCCTAAGTGGACTTCCGATGACCCAAAAGAAACATGATGCAATCTGGGTAGTGGTATGCCACTTCAACAAAATGGCACTTTTAATCCCATGCACAAAGACTACTACAACAACACAAACAACAAAACTCTATTTCTGTCATGTCTGGCCCCATTTTGGCCTCCCAAGTAGTGTCATCTCAGACAAATATTCTCGCTTCCTTAGTATATTTTGGAAGACCATATGGGCTCTATTGGGGTGCCACCTCAAGTTTTCTAATACATTCCATCCTCAAACGGATGGCCAAATAGAGGTTGTCAACAGAGTCTTGTTGTATGGTCTCCAAACTCACTTTGGGCGCAACAAACAATGGGACAATTACTTACACATTCTCCAACATAGCTACAACAGGGCAACACATTCTTCTACAGGCTTTTCACTTTTTGAAGTCTACTTGGGCTTCGAACTAGCATCTCCAACCGAGCTTCCACTCACTTGGGCTCCTCAAGGTACCTTCCATCAACAGTAGGAACAACTGTCAGCTCAACAATTTCTCCAACGAATTGCACACCACCAAAGTGCAGTCACATCAGGACTCAAAGCATCCCAAGATCATGCCAAACAATGCCATGAGAAACAGAGAACCTTCATGGCCTTTAAAACACGGGATCAAGTCTGGTTACACTTGGATAAGAAGCTCTTCAAAGGCCATCATCACAAGCTTCTCCCAATCAGATATGGTATGTATACAATACTCGACAAGATTGAATGAAATGCATATAGGTTGGATCTGCCACCACAACTGGGAATCCACAATGTCATTAATGTAAATCACTTAAAATTGTTTGAGCCTTCCCTCTTAGAATAATGAGTCACCTTCACTCATCCAGTGGAAAACATTCTTGATTTCCAACTCCCATTGGCCAAAGACACTATATTGGACACTCGAAGTCGCTCTACAATACACATGACTTACACTTCATATCTCGTAGCCCACCAAGGCCAAAATCTAGCTCAGGAAAAGTGGATCACAAATGATGTATTGCACAATAGGCTTCTGCATCTTCTCATGGAAGCCGGGACGATTCCAGATCTAAACAGGGAGGAATTGGGCCAAGGAGGCCACCTAGGGGAACACCCACCTACGGCACACAAGTCAATCACCTAGGTGCAACACTTCTTCACCTTTTGATGAGGAATTAAATATATGTAAAATAAATGGTTCCCTTGTTATATAAGGTGAATCGGGACTAAAATAAATCATTCTTACCTTTTCTTCTGAAGCTATGTGTCTTGGTTGTTTTCTTTTTTGAATTTTCATTTTACATTCACGACAATTTCATTTTTAGGGTTTCTGAAGAATAACCAGTGTGCCTTCCTTCACGGTTGCCTCCTGGTGACTCTGTTTTCAACACTTCCACCTTTGAGAGCAAGCTTATCTGATTATCTATCCACTCTCTCAGGGAGAAAATCATTTCCTTCGAGTTTTCTGAGGCAGAAAGGAGGGCGCACCAACTGGGGTTTGCGCCCTTGTTGGTTTCTTCTTTGTGGGAATGAAGTGAGTGTGTCCTCTTTCATGGATGCACTAGGCTTCTCCCACTAATCCCTGGAGGTCACTCTGATATTGACAAAACCTCTTGGCCATACTTAGGTTAGCTCGTTCTAGATAACCCTTTTGCTTGGTCACCCAAACTAATGGTATGCCCTTGTTCATATTTGCACCCCTAGGGAGAGTTTTTGGTCAGAAGCCAAGTTGTGGCTTGCGTGGTCACCTTCTCCTATAGATCACCTTCTTGGGCAGATCAGATCCACAAGATGAATTTTTTACCACATATACTTGGATATGTTTCATCAATGGCCTATCAATTTCACGGTCTTAATAATTCTAGAAAAAACGTTATTGCGAAAATGGTGAGATAACCTGTAAACAACATACCTTAGAAAGCATCATCAAAATAATTTATCCTCCCTTGAATTCCGGCCTTCTTTTCTTCACCTTCCCTCTAAAATTCGGCTAAAATATCCTTTGGTTACCTCAATCACCTATATATATTCAATATGATCAAGTGTGATGTGAAATGAGAGAGCCTTGCCTCTTATTTATACTCTCCAAATATCTTCCTTAGAAGCATATTCTAGGTCACTTAACCCATTTCTAGGTCACTTAGTTCATTTATAGGTCACTTAACCTATTTTCCTCATTTTTAGGGTTAACCACTTTCCATAATTAGAAATTTCCCCATTACATTATCATTTAAATATTCCTCCTTAACTTTGTCACCTCACTTTATCATTTAAATAATCTTCTTTGATTTTGTCACTTCACTTTATTATTTAAATAATCCTTGTTGACCTTTTCACTTTACTTTATCATTTAAATAATAATTTATTCTTTGCAATCTCTTTGAATTCTTTGACCTTTTGGGGCTTCAAGCCAACATATGAGGGTTCTCCAACTTCGTAGGGCCATAACTCTCAAACCGTGAGGAGTCATGTGGCGTTTTACATACCACAAGAAATGGCATGACATGTAATATACTTATAGAATAGTATTACCTTCAAATATATTAAAACTCATACCATTATACATGAAACAACCTTGGGTCCATTACCCAAACCTTTTTGCAACCGAAATTTGCTACCAGGCTTTCTTCAAGGTTTGACATCAATGACAACCAACCTTAATCAATAATATCCCCCTTTGGCATTGATGGCAACACTCTGATGCAATACTAAAATTATATCATGCAATATTGAAGTTATATCACCCATGCTCTCCTTGGAAACATGCCTCTGTCCTATACATCTCTGTGACCATTGCTCCCCCTGGAACCATGCCTCTTTCCTCTGCATCTGATGAATCTCTCCCTCTTTGTCATCAATGGAAAATGTGTCGATCCATCTGGGGCTGCTCCCCTTGACTGAACTGCCCTCTTTATGGTGGTTCCTTGTATACATCTAAGACATATAAGATAAGCATTCAAAATCATTCATTTTGGAGTAGAAATAACTCTGATTCTCTGGTGAATATACTCAAAGGCTTCCCATGGACGTGGTTTTGTAAATATGTCTACCACTTGTTCTTTTGTGCCCACATACTCAACTCTAATGTTGTTTTATGCAACTTGCTCATGTAGAAAGTGATACTTGATTGGAATGTGCTTCGTCTTGGAGTGTATAACCAAGTTATTTGAGATATTGATGGCGCTTGTATTATCACAATAGATTGGAATGGGCTCATCATACTCAACCTTCATATCTGTCAAAGTTTGTTTCATCCAAAGAACCCATGTACAACATGTTGTTGCTGCAATATACTATGCACCGACCGTAGATAGAGATATTGATGATTGTTTCTTTCTTAGCCATGATACTAAACACTGAACCAAGTAGAAATTTTCTCCACTGATTCTTCGTCATTCATCGATACAACCTACCCAATATACCTTTGTGTAGGCAATAAGAGATAGATCCTTTCCTTTTGGATACCATAATCCAAACTCTCATGTTCTTTTGAGATATCTGAAAATTATCTTCACTGCTAATACATGTGATTCCTTTGGTGCTGCCTGAAATTGTGCCACCTGTTCAATTGCCTACATTACATCTGGTCTGGATGTTGTCACATATAGTAGGTTGCCAATCATTGACTTGTATTGCGTCTGATCTGTAGACTTTGAGTCATGATCTTTGCTTAACTTGAAACTGGTTTGCAATCTTCTATTCAGAACCTCTTTATCATTTCTATGATATACTTGGTTTGAGATATAAAAATTCTTTAGTTTCTTTGACATATTTGAAGTCCCAAAAAGAAGGATAGTTCTCCAAGTAAGGACATTTCAAATTCATTCTGCATATCCTTTACAAATTTCTGTCTTAACCTGTCATCATTACTACCAAAAATAATATCACCAACACAAAATTCAATTAATAAAATATTACCTTGACTTACCTTGATGTAGAGGTTGTTGTTTTCACTTCATTTTCTGAACCCTGTCTATTGTATATATTTATCTAGTGTAGAGTACCATGCTGTAGGAGCCTGTTTTAGACCATACAAGGCCTTCTTTAATTTGCACACATGTTCTGCATTCTCTGACAACTAAAATCCTTCTGGTTGTTCAATGTAGACTTGTTCTTCAAGTTCCCCATTCAGAAAAGCTAATTTTGATTCCATCTGATACACTTTAATATTTTTTGAGCATGCATAAGCTAAATGAAATCAGATTGGTTCCATTCTGGAAACTAGGGAAAATGTCTCTTCAAAGTCGATTCCTTCAACCTGTGCATATCCTTTACATAACAATATAGATTTGTTCCTTGTAACCTGTCCATATTCATTCAATTTATTCTTGTATACCCACTTTGTGTCGATCACATTCTTATCCTTTAGTCTTGGAACCCATTCTGAAGTGCCATTTTTCTCTATTTGATCCAATTCTTGATCCATGGCCTTGTTACAAAATTCATCCTTGCTGGCCTCTTCAAAATAGGTTGGTTCAATCGTAGATGTGAGTGCTAGGTGTGTTTGTTCTGGTGAACAGATTCTTCTTCTAGTCTCAAATCCTGCATCTTTGTTTCCGATAATCTGATTTGAAGGATGATTCTTTTGTACTCGCTTGTTAGGTGTATTTGGAGGCACTTGTTGAACTTTCTCTTATGCTTCTGTCGGATTCTCTTCATATTCCTCTTCTATTTCCTTTTCATCTTCTGCTTCTTCTTTGAAAAGTTGTTCCATTGATTCGTTTTCTTCTTCCTTTGATTCTGGTCAGACTGTTTCATCAATTGTTATGTTGATTCTTTCTACAACTTTGTTCAATCTCAAATTGTAACACTTGTATGATTTCCTTGTACTTGAGTAACCAACAAGTACTCATTTATCCACACGAGATTTAAACTTTCCCATTTCTCCATCTTCTCTTTTGATGTAGCATTTTCTTCCAAAAAATATGAAGTTCTTCACATTTGATGGTCTTCCTTTCCATAGCTTGTAGGGAGTTTTGTTAGTGTTTTTTTTTAGAATTACTATGTTTTGAATGTGAACTATTGTATGCACTGCCTGTGTCCAAAACATATCTGTCAATTTGGAATCCATTAGCATTGTTCGAACCATTTCCTGTGCTGTCATGTTCTTTCTTTCAACAACTCCATTCTGTTGAGGTGTCCTAGCAATGGAGAATTGCCTTTTTATTCCATGACTGTTGCAGTAGTCCATAAATTCCTTTGAAGTGAGCTCTCCTCCATTATCATATCTCAAGCATTTTATTTTTGAGTCCATTTAATTTTCAACCATTTCCTTGTATATCTTGAAGTTTTCAAAAGCTTCTGACTTATTCTTGAGAAAGAAAACTGCATTCATTCTTGTATGATCATCAAATAATAACATAAAGTATTTCTCACCTTTTAAATCCTTTATTGTAGTTGGTCCAAATAGATCAGTATGCACAATTTCTAGTGGTCTTTTCGTTGAATATTCCTTTGATTTGAACCTGGTCTTTGTTTGGTTTCCTTGTTGACAATGCTTGCATAAAGTGTTAGTTGGTTTCATGATCCGAGGCATTTCTCTGAATTCTTCTCTTCTGTTGACTTTGGAAAGGTTATAAAAATGTATGTGACCCATTCTTTTGTGCCACAGACAACTTTCATCTTCCTTTCCTAGACAACACTTTTCATTTCCAATTTCACTTAATACATCTATGTTTCTTAAAGCTCTTGCAACTATAGCAATCAATTTTCCTAAACCTTATTTTCTTATCTCGCACTTTTGTGAATCGAAATTAACTTTATGACCTTGTTCACACATTTGACTCACACTTAGAAGATTATGTTTCATATCTTCTACTAGTAGAACATTTTCTTCCTTGGTATTCTTGTTCCCAATTCTTACTATGCCTTTTCGAATGATTTTAGTTGAATCATCATTTCCAAAGGAGACTGATCCATCTCTTACCTTTCGTAATGTAAGAAACATGTCTCTATCACTTGTCATGTATTTTGAACAACCATTGTCAACATACCAACCACATTTATTATGCTTAGCTTGTAGAGCGAGTGTGAATTCTTCATTGCTATATTGATCTTTCTTTCTTATCCATGTCCTTTTATGAGGTTCTTGTCTGTGACTATTTCTATTCTATTGTGGTTCTCAAGGAGGGACTGTCATTCTGCAATCTTTGGCTATGTGTCCAAAATTTTTACATTTGTAACATTCCACTTCAGTGGTCAAAGATTCAAACCCGTTGTAACTTCTTCTCTATGTTTCACTAGGCCTTCTTGGATAACCCCTTTGTGTGTGAATTTCGATGTTGATTTTGTTCTTGTTGTTAGCTCTACAATTCACAACTTTATGTCCAAAATTATTACATTCATAACATAAACGAAAAAAGATACTTTGATACCTGGGAGTTGAAGATCTTCTGAAAGGATGTACTCTTATAAATTATTCTTCTTTCTGAGGCCTATCTGTCAGTTGTTGATTGTGAAATATGAATCTTCTCGGTGGAGGAGTTTCCCTGTAATCTTCCTTGTATATATTTCTATCCCCCTTGATTGTTTCTACATAACATTTTTGATATGTTTCTTTCTCTGTTGTTTTGCATCTTGATCCTTTTTCTGTCTGATTGTATCCAAGTCCTGACTTGTCATGATGATATTTTTGATTGCTGATAATGTCATCCAAAACATTTTAGTTTTTCTGCATATTTTTATTTTGAATATCCTTTCTTAATGTGACAATCTCTTCTTCCAAATTTCCAATGATCTTGTGTTTTTCTTCTAGTTGTTCTTTGAGTGCTTCTTCAATTCTTTTATCTTCTTCTATTTGAACCTTCAAATTTGTGATCATTTGTTCTAGTTCTTGAGTGTCTTCTTTCTTGTCTAGTTCTGCTTGTAGTTTCTTGTTTTTCTTCTTTTCTCTTCTGATAACTTCTATGGCACACATTAAATCCTCTTGGTAGTCAACTTCCACCTCTTCAATTTCTTATTTGACTTCTTCATATTCTTTTTCGACTTCTTCATATTCTTCTTCGGAGTCTTCTTTATCAGAGTCTTCTACTGCCATGAATAAAACTCTTTATGTCTTACTGTCACTGACTTCATCTTCATCTGATGATGAGATATCTTATTTGGTGCATGATCTTTTCTTGAAAACTTTCTTTATGGTTAATTTTCCTTTATATGTTTGTTTTCCTTTTGAGTAGCCTTCATCATTTCTCTTTTTCTTATAAGTACATTTGTTAGAAAAGTGACCAATACCATCACAATTAAAACAAATTAAAGGAATCTTACCTCTATACCTACTGTCAGTTCCCTTGTTCAGTCTTTTGAAAAAGTTGGCCACTTCTTCATCATCTTCTAAGACGTCATTGTTGTTGATATGTTCTTCTTTTTGCCTTCCCTTTTTCTTTGAATTTTTGGATGTTTTGAAGGCTGCTTATTTTATATCTGAATTTCCCTGTTCAGTTCTCATTTCATATGTTGTGGAGATTCCATGTAATTTACCCATGCTTATTGAGTTTAGATCTGATATTTCTTTTAGTGATGATATCTTAGGGTCAAATCTCATAGGAAGAGATCTTAGTACTTTTTGAAGAATTAAAGATTCTTCGATTTCTTCTCCCAATCCTATGATTTCATTTACTATTTCATCAACTCATAAAACATAAGCTGCAATATTCTCATTTTCCTTCATCTTAAGTTGTTCTAACTGGCTTCTGTAAGTTTGAAGCTTTGTTGCTTGAACTTTTGAATCTCCTTCATAAATAATTTGAATTTTGTCCCAAATCTCTTTAGTGGATTTACAATGTGCAACTTTGGTGAATACCATTTCATTAGGACCATTCAGAAGTGAATTTTTGTATTTGGAATTATTATGAACGAGTTTCATTTCTTTATCATTTATTGGCAGAACTGTTGGTGTTGTGTATCCATCTACTATTGATTTCCAAATTTCAAATCCATGTTCCTGTATATATGTTTTCATCCCTATGCTCCAAAATATATACTTCTGTCGATTGAACTATGGTATTCCATTTTTATACAAGTTGTTTCTCTCTATGATCTACCTTTTAGTGGTTAAACTGATTTCTAAAGGAACCCGCTCTAATACTAATTATTGGATTACTGAGAGAGGGGGTGAATCAATAATATAGAAATTTAATCCTTTTTAACCATACAATCCAAGTGTTATATCAATGTAGAATTATCATCCAATAAATGCATAGTAAATAAGCAATGAACAAATGAACAATCATACACATACACACTACATGAGTGTTTTACATGGAAAACCAAAGCGGGAGAAAACCACATAATATTTTTTCTTATATGTCTTGAAGAATTGTATTCATTGGAAGCACCAAATTCCCTTGTTTTCCATTTGAAATTAGAAGGAGACTCCAACCCCCTTGTTTCTTAGGCTACAACCTGAAGGAAGCTCCAACTCCCATATTCTTTGGCTACAACTAGAAGGAGGCTACAACCCCTTATGTTCTCTGGCTACAACCGGAAGGTGGCTACAACCGCATGTCCTTGCCCCGTCCATCCCCCCTGAAGTAGAAGTAGAATGATGGAACCACTGTCACACTATCATTGTGAGATATACAGTTCTAAACCTGTACCAATAAACTTGAACCATGCATCAACTAGTACCTCAACTTGTAATCAACCTGTACCATAAACAAGTGCATCAACCATGAACCAACCTATACCAAACAACCTGTCATCAACCTATACCATAAAAAAGTGCATCCAACCATGTACCAAGTATGTACCAATCATGTTTAAACTACTCATCAACTATGACTCATCAATATGTACCAAGATCATCAACTATACACCTCAGGTGTGTGCCAACTCATCAGCTACTTGTCTCAGCCATGTAGCCAACATGTACCTTAACCAAAATCTCTCGTCAATTTCATCATACAAATATGATTTGTAACTTTGTAATAGACATGGTGTATATGATCACATGCCTACAAACCTTCCTTAAATTCCACAATAAGAGACTAACATTTTCATCAAACTTTTCATCAGTCTCACATGACTAGTTTGGGATTAGTGAAGAAACCTAACTTGAAATAATCATAACTATGTACCTGTAATAAATAAAGATATGAAAATAATACACAATGTTATTCAACTTGTTTAATGCAATTCCTCCAAGTGTCGCTACTTGGAACCTCTCAGAAAAGGAGTTATAGTAAAAATGACACACCTTGCTGAATTATGGCTTATTCTAGAAAGTGACCTTGTAGAGCGTGCCCCGCATGGAATGTTTTTTGAATGGATATGAAAATGTTACAAAGAATACTAAATAATATACTCTAACCAAAATATTTGGTCTTATTTAATTTAGATCTTTTATGAATAATTTATGAAGTTTTTACCCTAAACACATGTTTTTGACCAATTTAAGGACTAGCCACAAACCCTATTTTCCATGGAGTGTAACTCCAAAAATACAATGAACCACAAGATTGATTTTTTACCATAGATAATTGGATATGTTTCCTCAATGGCCTATCAATTTCATGGTCTGAATCATTCTAGAAAAAACATTATTGCGAAAATGGTGAGATGACCTGTAAATAACATACCTTAGAAAGTATCATCAAAAGAATTTATCCTCCCTTGAATTCCAGCCTTGTTTTATTCACCTTCCCTCTGAAATTCGTCTTAGATATCCTTTTGTTACCTCAGTCACCTATAGATATTCAATATGCTCAAGTGTGATGTTAAATGAGAGATCCTTGCCTCTTATTTATAGTTTCCAAATATCTTCCTTAGAAGCATCTTCTAGGTCACTTAACCCATTTCTAGGTCACTTAACCTATTTCTAGGTCACTTAACGCATTTCTAGGTCACTTAAGTTATTTCTAGGTCACTTAACCCATTTATATGTCACTGAACATATTTTCTTCATTTTTAGGGTTAACCACTTTCCATAATTAGAAAGTTCTCCATTACTTTATCATTTAAATATTCCCCCTTGACTTTGTCCCCTCACTTTATCATTTAAATAATTTTATTTGATTTTATCACTTCATTTTATTATTTAAATAATCCTTCATGGCTTTGTCACTTTATTTTATCATTTAAATAATAATTTATTCTTTGCAATATCTTTGACTTCTTTGAATTTTTGGGGCTTCAAGCCAACATGTGAGGGTCCTCCAACTTCGTAAGGCCATAACTCTCAAACCGTGAGGACTTATGTGACATTCCACATACCGCTAGAAATGACATGACATGTAATATCCATATAGAATAATATTACCTTCAAATATATTAAAACTCATACCATTATACATGAAAAAACCTTGGCTCCATTACCTAAACCTTTGTGCTACCAGAATTCGCTACCAAACTTTCTTCAAGGGTTGACATCAATGACAATCAACCTTAATCAACAGGTCCCCTGTCCCATAAATGAGGGGGTATCATACACCGATTTGTCTTTTTACTTAGCTGTGACCTTAAAAATAGCTTATTATTATTATTATTATTATTATTATTAAATTCTAAATCATAAACCTTAACACTTATAACTACTAACCCCTATAAACCCTAACCCATATAACATATAAAATCATTATTCAATAACTACTAATAACTATAATATTCATAATGATGTAGGAGCATCTCTCCACGCATCCAGCCAGCCAGCCAACCACGTCACCGTGCATGCATTCAAATGAAAAAAGGGATGCATAGACTCATTTAATATTTGTTATGAATGTAATTTAAATGCTTAGGCTGTTGAGCCATAGAAGTCGTGCCTTTGTGCAAGCATTAGGTAGATCGACCTTTATTGTAGATCGGCTCAGATCTAGATCCAGGTGCTGGGCTAGACAACCATTGAATGTAATTTATTAGAGTAGGTGAACCTGGAGGGAAGCGCTCGATGAGCCCCTCAGGTAAAAGATATTTTCATATCTCATTTTGAGTTAGTATGGTTGTAGGAGAAGAGACAGAGAGAGCTCGAGAACACTTTGTAAATTCAGGCATTTGCCATTGTTAATAGAACAGAGTAGTTTTTCCTGCATTTCTGTATGTTATTTGGATGTCTGTGTGTGTTCTCTATGTGTGTTGCGAATGTATGATTGTTGATGCATTCTGCAAGAGTGTGTGTGATTTCAGGTGAAGTTATTTGAGGCTTTACACCAGGAGGGTGTGACAGAACGCTGCGGGTTCTGAGAACCATGCACAGAGGTTGCACTTCTGAACTCTGCGGAGTCAGACAAAGGCATGCTAAGGCACATGAATAAAGTCAACAACTCAGGAAGAAGACCTCAAGGTTGTTGAACACCTTGGAGGCAGGGCTGTGTAGGAGAGACACAGTTGCAGACAGAATTCTGCTACGAATTCTGTAGAGCTCTTCCAAGTGGGCATTGAGCAAAAGCACAGGTTGCATTGGAGAAGAACTATGTTGTGAGTTCTTAAGAGGACCGGAATCACTGAGGATTCTGAGAGATCTGCCAAGTGGAGATTGAGCAAGTGCATAGGTGCATAGAGAAGAACATAACTGTTGGAAGTTCTGGGAGAAGATACTCTGCCAGGTGGGCATTGAGTGAGTGTGCAGACAGGCACAGAAGAGAAGAGAACTCTTCAAGTTCTGGAGTTGGAAGAGGAATCCACTGAGGGATCTTCACGGGGTTACTAAATACCCAGAAGGCTCAGCAAGAGGTTGCTTGGGCGAAGGATAACCAGGAGGGTGTCCATATTCTCCATCTGTGGGAGAAGAAAGACAAAAACCCTTAGGGGTCTGAGTGTTTTCATAAGCTTAGGAGGAACAATGTTTTTGCACGCATTGATGAAGCTTAGAGTTGAGGAGCTCACAGAGAGATAAAAGAAGAAAAGGTCGAGGCCTTTGGACCTTGAAAATTCTCCCAAGACAGGAAGAATGTGCAGAAAGCTCAGGTGAGAGAACAACCACCGTCGGATCGGCAGAGAGAGAGATCTAGACCGTTGAAGAGTTTACGTCCAGGAAGGTGTCAGAAGAGGCACACAAAAGAGGAGAGCGACAACCGTCGGATCTCATGCAGAAATCCCGTCAGCTGTTAGATCAGGAGGAGTAGCGTAAATTCAGCCTCTGGAGGAGGAGCGCATAGAAGAACAGATCTGGGTCATTAGATCTGGGACAAATACCCGACAACCATCGGATCTGTGGAAGCTGCACGAGGTTTAGCCATCGGGATATCGACACTCGGGAAATCGGGATTCTTGAGGTTGTAAGACTTGAGACACTATAAGTCTTGAAATCCTGACAAGATCTGGACCGTCCATATTCAAGGACAGGTGTCAAAGGATCGAGCGTCATCGACACATCAGGAGTCTTGAGACTGAGAGTTCGAGGCCTGTTGAACCCCGAAACTGTGAGAAGAGACCACAGCCGTGGATCTCAGACAGGACACATGGCAGAAATCTGGAGTGAGTCGGGGTTCGACATTTCTGGGTTTCTGAAGACAAAGAAATCATAGCATTTAGAATCGCAAAATCGTGATACGCGATTTCTCGATCGTGACGGAGGTGGGCCATAGAGGAGCCTAGCAAGGAGGACAGGTGGCAAGTTTTCACGACGGGTGAAAGGAACAATGATAGGTCAACGGTTGTGAGTCATCGGAGGATCGGGGATCGGAGGATCGCGGATCCAGAAGACGCATGCACATTGACATCGCAAACCCCAAAACCTCGATGGAAAGCTATATGGCTATGATCATATGGTTGGTGGTCACATGGACCATGGTATAGCCAGAAAGGGCTACGACCAAGAAGGAGCGTATCGGGGATCGGCATATTGCGAGTCCCATGGACATGCGCCTTTGGACATTGAAAATGTCGAAACTCCGATAGGAGGAGTCCTGACAGGAGTTTAAAGCCGCAGACATATGACAGAGGGTCATGTGGGCTAGAGTGCACCAAAATGGGGCTAAGGATATAGAAAGGGGCGCATCGGTAATCGGGGATTCGAGAGGTAAGAAACCCTCGGCATCGAAAAGTCTGAAACCTCGACAACAGTATATGGCTGCAGTCATATAGGAGATGGTCGCGTGGACTGAAGGCTTAGCCTGGAGGGTTAATGCGCTAAGAGCTCATCGAGGATCGGGAGTTGGAGAGTATAGCGACTCTCAACAGCGAAAAGACCAAAACCCCGAACCCCGATACAGAGTTGGGGATAATAACGGTGAAGTGTAGGAGGCCGTGAAAGAAAGTAAAAGGACCTGTGGATTGGGTCAGGTTTTCAGGCAAGGGATTCCATAGGAGGAATAGAAAGAGCTAATCCGTCTCATGAGAAGAAATTGAACGATCATGTGAGAGGGTGTTGGAGTAGGATAAGCTTGCGCCTTACGTCAGAGTGGTATCAGAGCTAATTGTTGGTCTGTATATTTCAGGCAAGAGGAGAAAAGCGGAGGCAAGAAGAAGACAGAGCGCTGGAAAACTTTGTAAGGATTTTTTGCAGGAAGGCAGTAGTCCATAGACAGTCAGGGGGACTGTAAGATGAAACTAGAGACACTCTTGATGCAGAGTGACAGCAGGTTTCCTAGGAGAGCAGACAGAGACAGCAGGAAGAAGCCAGAGCTGATGAGCCTAGCTGAAAGATTGAATGAGCATGCCAATATCAGGGCAAAAATGGAGCTGGAATTGAAGATGCGGCAGGATAGGAAGTTGAGATGGGTGTATGAGTGGCCCATGCAGAAGCTGAAGGAAAGTTGGCCAGTCAAGTAGTTGATGGTCATAACACAGCATAGGCTATTGAGAAAATGGCTGAGGTATGCTGAAAACCTCAGGGCTAGAGAGGAGGAAGAAATGGTTCACATCTGTGAACCAGAGATTGGAGACATTCTCGGTGAAGAGAATGATCAGAGATCACTGTGGGATCTCATAGACTGCCAGGAGGGAAGTGGAAGGTTTCCATATTGCCATATGGGCAAGGGAACAGAGATGAGATCAGCTGAAGATCTCATGGATTGTTAGGAGGACAGTGAGGAAATTTTGCATTCCCAGCAGGGTAATGATCAGAGATCGCTGCAGGATATCGAAGGCTGCCAAGAGGGCAGTGAGAACGTCTCATATTGCCAGGTTGGCAGAGATGAAAGTTCAAGACTATCTGAAAGTATCAGGGACTTGGAGGTGAGTTCAACTCAGCATTGGGTGCTGATGAAAATAGGATCGGTTGATCTCAAAATATGCCAGAAAGACAACGGAAGCATCCCATATTTCTAGATGGGCAGGGATGAATTGATGAGTCAGAATCAGCCAGGGGAGCTGATAGAGCAGGTGAGATCAAGGATGGACTTGGATTAGCAGATGCAGCTAACAGAAGAGGAGAAAGATCATAATGATATTCTGATGATTGGGGGAATTGGAGTATTCCTACCACATTCCCAGGAGGAGGTAGAAATTTGTGTTGTAGATGGTGCAGCAACAGAACAGTCACAACTAACAATGACTGTCAAAAGAAAATTGGAGCAGACATTTGAGACTGCCCAAGAGGATGAAGGGAAGAATGAGTGTTCTGAGGAACGACTCAATGATTTTAGACAACAAGCTGAGAGTGTTGTAGCATTGGAGATGACAGAAAAAGAAGAAGCAGAAGTGGAAGGAGAAAGTGAGCACTCCGAGGGATGGCTCAGCACATTCAACATTGAAGCTGAAGAGACTGCAATGTGGGAGTTTGCAGCAGGAGCAGAAGAGGAAGAGACAAAAAACATATGTTTTGCTGAGTTGTGGCAGCAGATAGAAGCCCTAGAAGAAAGGGTGAGAGTGCAGGGAAGGCACATCCAACAGGTGAGGTTGGAAGCAGGTAAGGAGGAAGGCGTGGGAGATCATGATGATCTGCCCAATGGCCAAAAATTTTTGCATCTGAGGAGACTGCAAAAATCGAACCAGCCATGGGAGCAGCTGGATGAAGTGATCAGTGAGATCATGGAATTGATGTTGAAGTGAGCAGACACTACCAGCAGGGAGAGGCTAAGTAGAAGAACAACAGCAGTAGAAGCAGTGCAGAAGCAGCAGCAACAACAAAATGGAGCAGATGGAAAGCTCCAAAGACTTATTTGGGATCCAGGAGGATTTCCAACAACTCAGAGGGGAAGCGCATGAGCAGGAGCTCATGATTTTGCAGCTGAGGAGTATGATGCAGGAGTATCTATCCACGCATCCATCTAGCCAGCCAACCACGTCAGTGCGCATGCATTAAAATGCTAAAAGGGAGGCGTAGCCTCATTTAATATTTGTTATGAATCTAATTTAAATGCTTAGGCTGTTGAGCCATAGAAGTTGTGCCTTTGTGCAAGCATTAGGTAGATCAACCTTTATTGTAGATCGACTGAGATCTAGATCCAGGTGCTGGACTAGACAACCATTGAATGTAATTTATTAGAGTAGGTGAACCTGGAGGGAAGCGCTCGATAACCCCTCAGGTAAAAGAGATTTTCATATCTCATTTTGAGTTAGTATGGTTGTAGGAGAAGAGCTAGAGAGAGCTCGAGAACACTTTGTAAATTCAGGCATTTTCCATTGTTAATAGAACATAGAAGTTTTTCCTGCATTTCTATATGTTATGTGGATGTCTGTGTGTTTTCTCTATGTGTGTTGCGAATGTATGATTGTTGATTCATTATGCAGGAGAGTGTGCGATTTCAGGTGAAGGTCTTTGAGGCTTTACACCAGGAGGGTGTGACAGAACGCTACGGGTTCTCAGAGCCGCGCACAAAGGTTGCACTTTTGAACTCTGTGGAGTCATACAAAGGCATGCTGAGGCACAGGATTGAAGTCAACAACTCAGGAAGAAGACCTCAAGGTTTTTGAACACCTTGGAGGCAGGGTTGTGTAGGAGAGATACAGTTGCAGACAGAATTCTGTTGTGAATTCTGTAGAGCTCTGCCAAGTGGGCATTGAGCATATGCACAGGTTGCGTTGGAGAAGAACTCTGTTGTGAGTTATTAAGAGGACCGGAATAACAGAGGATTCTGAGAGCTCTGCCAAGTGGGCATTGAGAAAGTGCATAGGTGCACAGAGAAGAACATAACTGTTGGAAGTTTTGGGAGAAGATACTCTACCAGGTGGGCATTGAGTGAGTGTGTAGACAGGCACAGAAGAGAAGAGAACTCTTTGAGTTTTGGAGTTGGAAGAGGAATCCACTGAGGGATATTTGCGGGGTTACTAAATACCCAAAAGGATCAGCAAGAGGTTGCTTGGGTGAAGGATAACCAGGAGGGTGTCCATATTCTCCATCTGTGGGAGAAGAAAGATAAAAAACCTTAGGGGTCTGAGTGTTTGTAGAAGCTCAGGAGGAACAACGTTTTCGCACGCATTGGAGAAGCTCAGTGTTGAGGAGCTCGCAGAGAGAGAAAAGAAGCAAAGGTCGAGGCCTTTGGGACCTTGGAAATTCTCCCAAGACAGGAAGAATGCACATGAAGCTCAGGTGAGAGTACAATAGCCGTCAGATCGACAGATAGAGAGATCTGGACCGTTGAAGAGTTTACGTCTAGGAAGGCGTCAGAAGAGGCACACAGAAGAGGAGAGCGACAGCCGTCGGATCTCATGCAGAAATCCCGTCAGCTGTTAGATCGGGAGGAGTAGCGTAAAGTCAGCCTCTGGAGGAGGAGCGCACAGAAGAACAAATCTGGTTCATCAGATCTGGGACAGATACACGAAAGTCGTTGGATCTGTGGAAGCTACACGAGGTTTAGCCATTGGTATATCGAGACTCAGGAAATCGGGATTCCTGAGGTCGTAAGAATTGAGACACTATAAGTCTCGATATCTCGATGAGATCTGGACCGTCCATCTGCAAGGACAGGTGTCAAAGGATCGAGCATCGTCGACACATCAGGAGTCTCGAGATTGAGAGTTCGAGGCCTGTTGAACCCCAAAACTGTGAGAAGAGACCATATCCATGGATCTCAGACAGGACACACGACAGAAATCTGGAGTGAGTCAGGGTTCAACATTTCGGGGTTTCTGAAGACAAAGAAATCGTAGCATTTAGAATCGCGAAATCGCGATACACGATTTCCAGATCATGACGGAGGTGGGCCATAGAGGAGCCTAGCAAGGAGGACAGGTGGTAGGTTTTCACGATGGGTGAAAGGACCATTGACAGGTCAACGGTCGTGATTCATCAGAGGATCGGGGATCGGAGGATCGCGGATCCAGGGGACGCATGCACATTGACATCGCAAACCCCAAAACCCCAATGGGAAGCTATATGGTTGCGATCATATGGTTGGTGGTCACGTGGACCATGGTATAGTCAGAAAGGGCTATGACCAAGAAGGAGCGCATAAGGGATCGGCATATCGCGAGTCCTGTGGACATGCGCCTTTGGACATTGAAAACGTCGAAACTCCGACAGGAGGAGTCCCGACAGGAGTTTAAAGCCACGGACGTATGGCAGGGGGTCATGTGGGCTAGAGCGCGCCAAGATGGGGCTAAGGATAGAGAAAGGGGTGCATCAGTAATCGGGTATTCAATAGGTAAGAAACCCTCGACATCGAAAAGTCTGAAACCCCGAGAGCAGTATATGGCTGCGGTCATATAGGAGACGGTCGCCTGGAATGAAGGCTTAGCCTGGAGGGTTAATGCGCTAAGAGATCATCGAGGATCGAGAGTTGGAGAGTATAGTGACTCTCGATAGTGAAAAGCCCGAAACCCTGAACCCCGATACAGAGTCGGGGATAATCACGGTGAAGTGTAGGAGGCCGTGAAAGAAAGTAAAAGGGCCTGTGGATTGGGTTAGGTTTTCAGGCAAGGGATTGCATAGGAGGAATAGAAAGAGCCAATCCATCTCATGAGAAGAAATTGAACGATCCTGTGAGCGGGTGTTGGAGTAGGAGAAGCTTGCGCGCTACGTCAGAGTGGTATCAGAGCTAATTGTTGGTCTGTATATTTCAGGCAGTAGCAGAAAAGTGGAGGCAAGAAGAAGACAGAGCGCTGGAAGACTCTGTAAGGATTTTTTGCAGGAAGGCAGTAGTCCATAGACAGTTAGGGGGACTGTAAGATGAAACTGGAGACACTCTTGATGCAGAGTGACAACAGGTTTGCTAGGAGAGCAGACAAAGACAACAGGACGGCTATTGAAGGCCATAGGTCTACTGAACGGAAGAAGCCAGAGCTGATGAGCCCAGCCGAAATATTGAATGAGCTTGCCGATATCAGGGAAAAAATGGAGGAGTTGGAATTGAAGATGCGACAGGATAGGAAGCCGAGATGGGTGTATGAGTGGCCCATGCAGAAGCCGATGGAATGTTGGCCAGTCAAGCAGTTGATGGTCATAAGACAACGTAGGCTGTTGAGAAAATGGTTGAGGTATGCTGAAAACCTCAGGGCCACAGAGGAGGAAGAA
Source organism: Picea glauca (assembly GCA_000966675.3). Lineage (NCBI taxonomy): Eukaryota > Viridiplantae > Streptophyta > Pinopsida > Pinales > Pinaceae > Picea > Picea glauca. The sequence goes on from JZKD02S1754433.1 coordinate 678,121, forward strand.
ATGGTTCACATCCGTGAACCAGATATTGGAGACATTCTCGGTGAAGAGAATGATCAGAGATCGTTGCAGGATCTCATATACTACCAGGAGGGCAGTGGAAGGTTTCCATATTTCCATATGGGCAAGGGAACATAGATGAGATCAGTTGAAGATCTCATGGACTGTCATGAGGATAGTGAGGAAATTTTGCATTGCGAGCAGGGTAATGATCAGAGATCGTTGCAAGATATCGAAGACTTCCAGGAGGGCAGCGAGAACGTCTCATATTGCCAGGTGGGCAGAGATGAAAGTTTGAGACTGTTTGAAAGTCTCAGGGACTCAGAGGTGAGTTCAACTCAGCATTGGGTGCTGATGAAAATGGGATCAGTTGATCTCAAAATCTGCCAGGAAGACAGCGGAAGCATCCCATATTGCCAGATGGGCAGGGATGAACTGATGAGTCAGAATCAGCCAGGGGAGCTGACAGAGCAGGTGAGCTCAAGGATCGACTTGGATTAGCAGATGCAGCTGACAGAAGAGGAGGAAGATCAGAATGATATTTTGATGATTGGGGGAATTGGAGTATTCCTACCACGTGCCCAGGAGGAGGTAGAATTTTTTGTTGTAGATGGTGCAACAACAAAAAAGTCACAGCTAACAATGACTGTCAAAAGAAAATTGGAGCAGACATTTGAGACTGCCCAAGAGGATGAAGGGAAGAATGAGTGTTCTGAGGAACGACTCAATGATTTTAGCCAGCAAGCTGATAGCGCTGTAGCATTGGAGCTGACAACAGAAGAAGAAGCAGAAGCGGAAGGATAAAGTGAGCACTCCGAGGGATGGATCAACACATTTAGTGTTGAAGCTGAAGAGACTGCAACGTGGGAGTTTGCATCGGGAGTAGAAGAGGAAGAGGCAGAAAACATATGTTTTGCTGAGATGTGGCAGCAGATAGAATCCCTAGAAGAAAGGGTGAGAGTGCAGGGAAGGCACATCCAACAGGTGAGGTTGGAAGCAGGTAAGGAGGAAGGCATGGGATATCATGATGATCTGCCCAATGGCCAAAATTTTTGCAGCTGAGGAGACTGCAAAAACCAAACCATCCATGGGAGCAGCTGGATGAAGTGATCAGTCAGATCATGGAAATGATGTTGAAGTGAGCAGACACTGCCAGCAGGAAGAGGCTGAGCAGAAGAGCAACAACAACAGCAGTAGTGCAGAAGCAGTAACAGCAACAGAATCGAGCAGATGGAAAGCTCCAAAGACTTATTTGGGATCCAGGAGGATTTCCAACAGCTCAGAGGGGAAGCGCATGAGTAGGAGCTCATGATTTTGCAGCTGAGGAGTATGATGCAGGATCATCTATCCACGCAGCCAACCAACCAGCCAGCCACGTCAGTGCGCATGCATTCAAATGCGAAAAGGGAGGCGTAGCCTCGTTTAATATTTGCTATGAATGTAATTTAAATGCTTAGGTTGTTGAGCCATAGAAGTCGTGCCTTTGTGCAAGCGTTAGGTAGATCGACCTTTATTGTAGATCGACTGAGATCAAGATCCAAGCGCTGGACTAGACAACCATTGAATGTAATTTATTAGAGTAGGTGAACCTGGAGGGAAGCACTCTATGATCCCCTCAGGCAAAAGAGATTTTCATATCTCATTTTGAGTTAGTATGGTTGTAGGAGAAGAGACAGAGAGAGCTCGAGAACACTTTGTAAATTCAGGCATTTGACATTGTTAATAGAACATAGCAGTTTTTCCTGCATTTCTATATGTTATGTGGATGTCTGTGTGTGTTCTCTATGTTTGTTGCAAATGTAGGATTGTTGATTCATTCTGCAGGAGTGTGTGTGATTTCAGGTGAAGGTCTTTGAGGCTTTACACCAGGAGGGTGTGACAAAACGCTAAGGGTTCTGAGAGTCATGCACATAGGTTGCACTTCTGAACTCTGCGAAGTTAGACAAAGGCATGCTGAGGCATAGGACTGAAGTCAACAACTCAGGAAGAAGACCTCAAGGTTGTTGAACACCTTGGAGGCAGGGCTGTGTAGGAGAGACACAGTTGCAGACAGAATTCTGCTGCGAATTCTATAGAGCTATGCCAAGTGGACATTGAGCATACACACAAGTTGCGTTGGAGAAGAACTATGCTGTGAGTTCTTAAGAGGATCGGAATCACTAAGGATTCTGAGAGCTCTACCAAGTGGGCATTGAGCAAGTGCATAGGTGCACAGAGAAGAACAAAACTGCTGGAAGTTCTGGGAGAAGATACTCTCCCAGGTGGGCATTGAGTGAGTGTGCAGACAGGCACAAAAGAGAAGAGAAATCTTTGAGTTATGGAGTTGGAAGAGGAATCCACTGAGGGATCTTCGCGGGGTTACTGAATACCCAGAAGGCTCAGCAAGAGGTTGCTTGGGCGAAGGATAACCATGAGGGTGTCCATATTCTCCATCTGTGGGAGAAGAAAGACAAAATCCCTTAGGGGTCTGAGTGTTTGCAGAAGCTCAGGAGGAACAACATTTTCGCATGCATTGGCGAAGCTCAGAGTTGAGGAGCTCGCAGAGAGAGAAAATAAGCAAAGGTCGAGGCCTTTGGGACCTTGGAAATTATCCCAAGACAGGAAGAATGCGGAGGAAGCTCAGGTGAGAGCACAACAACCGTCAGATCAACAGATAGAGAGATCTGGACCGTTGAAGAGTTTACGTCCAGGAAGGCATCAGAAGAGGCGCACAGAAGAGGAGAGCCACAGCCGTAGGATCTGATGCAGAAATATCGTCAGCTGTTAGATCGGGAGGAGTAGCGTAAAGTCAGCCTCTAGAGGAGGAGCACACAGAAGAACAGATCTAGGTCATCATATCTGGGACAGATCCCCGACAACCGTCGGATCTGTGGAAGTTGCACGAGGTTTAACCATCGGGATATCGACACTCGAGAAATCGGGATTCCTGAGGTTGTAAGAATTGAGACACTGTAAGTCTCGAAATCCCGACGAGATCTGGACCGTCCATCTGCAAGGACAGGTGTCAAAGGATCGAGCGTCGTCGACACATCGGGAGTCTCGAGACTGAGATTTCGAGGCCTGTTGAACCCCGAAACTGTGAGAAGAGACCACAGCCGTGGATCTCAGACAGGAGACAGGACAGAAATCCGGAGTGAGTCGGGGTTCAACATTTCGGGGTTTCTGAAGACAAAGAAATCGTAGCATTTAGAATCGCGAAATCGCGATACGCGATTTCCCGATCGTGACGGAGGTGGGCCACAGAGGAGCCTAGCAAGGAGGACAGGTGGCAAGTTTTCGCGACGGGTGAAAGGACCATTGACAGGTCAACGATCATGAGTCATCGGAGGATCGTGGATCGGAGGATCGCGAATCCAGGGGACGCATGCACATTGACATCGCAAACCCCGAAATCCCGATGAAGAGCTATATGGATGCGATCATATGGTTGGTGGACACGTGGACCATGGTATAGCCAGAAAGGGCTACGACCAAGAAGGAGCGCATTGGAGATCGGCATATCGCGAGTCCTGTGGACATGCGCCTTTGGACATTGAAAACGCCGAAACTCCGATAGGAGGAGTCGGAGTTTAAATCCGTGGACATATGACAGGGGGTCATGTGGGCTAGAGTGCGTCAAGATGGGGCTAAGGATAGAGAAAGGGGCGCATCAGTAATTGAGGATTCAAGAGGTAAGAAACCCTCGACATTGAAAAGTCTAAAACCCTGACAACAGTATATGGCTGCGTTCATATAGGAGATGGTCGTGTGAACTGAAGGCTTAGCCTGGAGGGTTAATGCACTAAGAGCTCATCGGGGATCGGGAGTTGGAGAGTATAGTGACTCTCGACAGCGAAAATCCTGAAACCCCGAAACCCGATACAGAGTCGGGGATAATCACGGTGAAGTGTAGGAGGTCGTGAAAGAAATTAAAGGACCTTTGGATTGGGTCAGGTTTTCAGGCAAGGGATTCCATAGGAGGAATAGAAAGAGCCAATCTGGCTCATGAGAAGAAATTGAACGATCCTGTGAGCGGGTGCTGGAGTAGGAGAAGCTTGCGCCTTGTGTCACATAACCTCCCATTCATTTAACATCTATCAACCTAAACCATTATCCCATGTAACCACTAATTCCCGCTATAAACTATATAACTCCTATCCCATATGACTCATATCATCACCAAAAATTAGTATAACCACTAGTTAACTATTATAACCTTGAACCCTTATAACAGTATAAATCCTAACACTTATAATTCTTAAAACTTGTAATGGCTAATCCCTAGTGTCTATAACCCTTAACCATTATAATACCTAACACTTAAACCCTTTAACATGTAACCCCTAACCCTTGTAAAACATATAACTCCTAATACCTAAAATGTTTAAACCTTATGATTGTTAAACCACTAACTCTTATAACTTACAAAACCCCTATTAACATAAAACCTAATCTATAATCCTTATAACCTTAGTCCCACCCAATTCCTAACACCTATTAAATATATAGACCCTTATACCTATAATCTTCAAAATCCCTAACCCCTATATGTAATGACTCCTAATAACCATATTTTTTTTTAGAAATTAAATGTTCTTATAAAGTATTTTGAATATCTTTCTATCTCATGTACTTTGATTATATGTACTCATTTTTTATAAACTCTCCTACTCTCATGAAAAGTATTTTGAATATCTTTCTATCTCATGTACTTTGATTATATGTACTCATTTTTATAAACTCTGATCCTACTCTCATGAAAGTGGCATGACAAAGTACATGTTCCAAAAAGGAGGTGTGGCCAAGGTAAATAATTTCTATCTCCTTCTATCCAATATATTATACAATGATTTCTATTCATAATAGCTTATTCATAACCTCACATATTTAAGAGGATAATTAATATTTCTTATCATATGTGAGGATGTATTTTGTTTACCTATATATCTCTTTTCCTCTATATGATCTCTTAATTGTTTTCATGCTTCTATTCTTAGAGATCAATTAATTAAGTGTGGTTTACGAATACAAAGAGCGCATCTTTCTCAATGATCTCTAGATTTATAGAGAGGCAATTCAATGTAAATATATCTATTTATATAGTATTATCAAATCATAACAATAGTGATTTACCACTACAACTATAACACTATCCTTCCATTATGTGCATTCGTTGTTTGTTACCATACTTAAGCTTTTACCCTGCGTAACTATATCCACTTGATTATGTGTTGTTGAGATTAATATAACTCGTACTTAACTGGAGACGTCAATGGCACCAACACGTGATTAACCATTCTGGTCATTTTGTCATTTTGGTCATTTTGTTTATGCCAAGGACGAGCGGTTCGATCATTCTGAAGGTAGGGTTTACAACCATGGTGTTCATAGTCATGGAGATTCTCGATCTGAGCTATACAAAATAGATATGGTAGTTATATTAATTTACTACTACATTGTTCATACTCTTAATGCATTTCCATACATTTAGTTAGATGTTTTATATATTTTTAACTGTTGTTTTGTGTTTCTTCTTCCATGTAAATTTTATAGTTAGACAAGCATTTTTTGGTGATATTTGTCAGAAATTCGAAAATAAATTGTTAGATCCACATATTTGAGTGATTATTTCTTAATAAAAATGTCTTAATAGTTTTTCATCTTGCTAAATCTATTTATGTATTCATAAATGAATTTTAAACAACAAAAAATAGTGATTTAGTGCATATTTATATAGCTTCTTAATAAAAGTGTCTTAATAGTTTTTCATCTTGCTAAATCCATTTATGTATTCAGAAACGAATTTTAAACAACAAAAAATAGTGATTTAGTGCATATTTATATAGCCAAATTCCAACAAAAAAATCATTTCCTAGAACAGTTAGACAACACTTAAAAGATTGCATATCTCACTATTCATAATAAAACATCATTTCATACCATTATTTAAAAAAAAAGTGAAAGGGGTTTTCTTGATATTCAATTGAATCAAAGAAACTTTCCGATACATATAATGAAACAAGGTTAGAAAACATTACCACAATGTACTCATTCATGTCATTTTAAGGGAATTATATTTTGGTGGGCAGGATAATAATCATTCCTCTCAACCATCCAAACTATACCCAATTAACACATTATTTCATACCATTACAGATTAAAAAAACTGAAACAATGTTAATGTTAAATTGTTAATTTTAAAGATTAAGCTTTTATCTATCATAATTATATTGGCTTTGCTAGAGCGTAGCTACCTCCAATTGGTGTGCATGTGAAATATAACACTTGGTTGTTTTCAAGACGATGACGTGTGGCTTGGAATATTTTACGGTTTGCTTAATGACATATATCGTAATCATAACAATAACATGTCCAATCACAAAAACCATTTTTGATGTTGACGATTTAAGTGGGTGTTCGATGAATGCTAAAAAGAATTCGACCTTTTGTGAGTTAATATGTTCTTAGAATGTTATATAATAACAACAATAACAATGGAAACTGGGAGATTCTGGTATAGTTGAATAGAGCAGGTTTTAAAGGATGATCCAAGAGGCTAGAAAAATATTTGAAGCCGTTGATAAGGAATTGACTGTTAGTTGATAGCTCACGGTAATAATAAAATTCTGATTTGGAGCTGTTAGTTGAAAAAGCTATCACGGTAATCGATAAAATTTTGATTTGGAGCCGTTGATGAGGAATTGACTGTTTGTTGAAAATGCTGTCACGTTAATCTATATAATTCTATTTCATCTCTAATTGATGAGGAATTGACTGTTCTTTTGTCAAATTCTTCGCTTCATCCATCTAGTCAGGTTAATGTGTTTTTTGTGTATGGATTTTGGCCATTTTTTGTTGTATTTTTTTATGGATTTTGGCCACTGTTGTTTTTTTTGTGTATAGATTTTGGCCAGGTTTTGTGGTTTTTAATGGATTTTGGCCAGTTAATTTTGTTTGCTTCTGTGTCTGTTTGCCAATTAGCGTTTCTGTATCGGCTTGCCAGTTAGCGTTAACTGGCAAGAGGATCCACAAGCTTGCTACTATTTAATTTCTAATTTTCAATGGATCGATCAAGACATCCCACATTCCATAAAAGTCCATCTATGTTCAGCAGATATTAGTTTTCACAGGTAATTACATCTCAAGGTAATGAAATCTTAATTTGGTGCTGACTAGTGAAAATTTTGTTTATGGTTTCAAATGATATCTTAATGGCCATCCTTTTCTGTTGTCATTTCATCGAAACTCATCCATTGATATGCTTTAAATTATTCAATGAAGCATCTGGGTTTGGTTTGTATTCTGAAATTCACATTCACCTATGCTCCACAAAATTTCTACATGGGTTTTGCTAATTCTTTCAATATGCATGTAAATGTTTTGATATCTTCATAATTTTTTTAATGCAATTTGAATCCCTTTCATCTAAAAATTACTCTTCGATTATCCTTTTGTTGGATTTTTCATCTAAACTTTTCAAACGATTGGCAGGATAGTATTATGTTTAGAATATATTTTGAAAATGGATGTCCGATTACTTTTAAATTCGGTTAAAATGAGGATATAATACAAGATATTTTAGATCAAGAATCTTTTGTTTTCCATTTGTTTCAACACATTAGGTTTTCTAGTTCTTTTTTATCTCTCTCCTATTTTAGAATTGGATCGACTTGCTTTATGTAGTTTTTGGGTATCTTAATTTTTCTATGTTATTTAGCTTTTCTTCAATGCATTGTTTTCAGTTTTGATCTTTTTCCGAATAGATCAGGTAGACATGGAGAAATTGACAAGCGGAGACTCTAATTGAATCCTGCTTAACCCGCAGGTTCCTCCTTCATTTTTTTCCTGGATTGGTTCACTTTTTGTAACAACAAACATGAGATTAGTTGTTTGTACAATAAATTAATGTGAAGTGGTTACTCACCCTGTATTGTAAATTTACTCAGTCTGTGTAGCACTTTCTTTCACAGATCAAGAAGCCACCAACGAACTCATACTCTGTCACATGACAAATCCAATTCAACCCAAAAGTAGGTACATGTTTCTCCTTTTTTCCCCTTTTCTTTGACGATAATAATAGCATTAATACACACTAGATGAATTAGATTATAACATATTGAAAATCATCATAGGACTAGATAGAGAACCTTTCTATTACGTTCATGCACTATGAATTTCCATGATACAGGATTAGCTTAGTTTCTTTCCAAGATACAAATATTAAAACTGTGTTGTATTTCTACTTCTTGAATCGTCAATATTTTAAAATCGCCTTTTAAAGTTTTAGGACTTTTTTGAACTTTTTGAAGTTTTAATAGTGATGTTTGATTGATTGGTTGATTGTTTGGTTAATAAAATATTTTGACATAAACTATGTGGAGTTGATTCTTGTGTTAATAGAATATTCTGAAAAAAATTATGTGAAATTGACTAAATATTTTCATAGAAATTATGTGTAGCTTTTTTTGTTTTCTTTTATTAAATTTATTACTTTAATTGCATGATAGAGAGAAAAATAAAAAATGAGGTTGCAATAACTCTTCATTGACAGTTGATTTACTTGGTATCTAATTGTCACCATTCCTAAGTTATGAGCCTAAACTCTCTCATCTTGTTTTTTAGTTTTAGTTTTTCTTAAAA